>CM024635.1:16761720-17137729 GCA_014182715.1 Eucalyptus cloeziana | reverse complement strand
GGAAGATTTTGAAAGACAACCCTCATTTAGAACGTAGATGTCTTGAGCATGCCGGATGAGGACTTTCGGGCTCGAAAGGACTTTCCACTCACTCCATGGAAAGGCCGTTGTATCCTCGACCGTTGATGCGGGATTTATAAGGATCGCTTACTACCACTGTCATCATGTCGCCAGCGGGTCCGAGTATTCTCGCAAGTAGTACGACTTTACCAATGTGAGAGGTCTTTGTTGAAATTGTGATGAAGACTTGGTTAGCAACTCATAAAAGGGGACCATCAAGGTTGAAGTCGATGGATGAAAATGTTTCACGATTCTCTCCGGGTTTCATGTCGTGAACCCTCGCGAAAAGAGATAGAGTAATCTTGCTGCATTACTTCTTCGAGCGATATTTATACATATATGAAATCTTACGTTAATTGAAGTGCCCCTAGTCCTAAGAGACTTTTACAATGGGAATATAACGTAGACTCGGCTCACATGTAGAAGGGTGAGAGTTGGACTGGCCTCGGCATTTGTCACCGGTCTTTCTTCTTATTATCAAATGGAGATTTTACAACCACAACTTTTTCTTGGCTGCATTTTTTTGGGGGGGCATTGGCCTTGCTTTTACCGGCACACCGCGTTTTTTATGCCCCCGCTTTTATTCCAGGTTCCTCATTTATGGGATTTGACCTTGCTTTTACTAGGTACACTTTTTTTTATGCTTACTCTCTTTTCATTTTGGTTGCTTGAGGAACTGATCTAGGCGAGTTCAATCGAAGCACCATTATTTAGACTTTGAGTCTTCATCTTTGGCCAGCGCTCTAGGCTATGGCAATAACTTCTGCTTTGTCTCAATGTGAGGGTAAAATTATAGACTCACTTGGGTTGTACAACGTATACAAATGCATAGAAAAGGAATTGCTCTTCGTCATTATGAGGCACTTAAATTAACGCGAGTGTTCATATGCAATAAAGACACTCGAAGATTGATGCAAGTGCGAGCAAGAGAATTTCTATCCCTCTTCTCACCTTGCAATGCTGACTTGCCTTATCTTTGACATGCTCCAATGTGGGGTGATTCTTGATGAGAGAAGCTTCACCAGTGTATGGGGCTCAATAGGGGTGAGCAATGAAATGCCTCTCACTATTTTGGTTATTGTACCATTCGCGAGAGAACTCTTTACCCCGCAGTCATGGAATTTTCTGCACTCATCTCACAAGTGTATAGATGGGGGACTCCAGTGTGTAGGATATGGCTTGCCTGTCATCATTCTGACTGTGCCTCATCCAAAGATGCTCAACTAATCTTATATTCTTCACTTAGCATTTGTCTATTCTAGTAATCCTTAATGGAATCGGTGCTTTAGACGAGACAAAAATCATCATGCAAAAATCCATTTGGAGAAGGGCATGCAGCATTTTTTGAAGTATGAGAGAGTTTGTACTCTCAAAACAAATGAATGATTTTTACTCAAGAGACCCTATTGACAACTTTATGGGTGTTTACTTAGTGAAATTGTATTTACAAATGTGCTGAATTTTGAATATCAAAAGAGTTATTCACAAAGGGGTGTCGATGGATTGTCCTTATTAAGTAGGGAAATGACACAAGAATGGTTAGTTGGGATTGGGGATCTGATCATTGATTTGACGGTCTTTTTGCTTTTGCCCCTGCAGAAGAGAAGATGTGGAAATAGATCAATTAGTAGGGTCAATATCACACATGATTTGAGGCCCGAAGGTTCTGTCATTTGCTTTGGCAATACTTGAGACGCCATTTGGCTTGGGAGAGCTTATCACGGTCGACATGACTCTCATTGATTTGTTTTCTGCATCTTTGACGATCGGTGATCTGCAAATGCACGAGAGGGATCATGTTAGTTAGAAGTTCTTTCAAGAGTCGAATAACTTGGAAGTGATACAACATTACCCTTCACTGGTTTACAGATGTTTGAATAGACCTGAAGCATGAGGAGGATATGAATTCCTGTAATTTTTACTCCGTTGGGTCATTTGCTCTCTTGTAATTTGCAGGTGCAAGAGAAGCAAAATTTTATTTTTTTTTCAAGCAGCTAACTATCGTGTCGGGAATTCGAACCCTCGACTTTGGATCATTTTGCTCTTTCCTGTCTACCACTCGGCTAGAGGCGCCGGCAATGTCCGTGGGGGGAGTTTCCTTTTCCATTTAACCGAACCGGCTCTTGGACAACGCGTCCTTTCATACCAAGCTAGGTAGATTGATGTGGGTCACTTGATTTACCCAAATTAACCATTAAACTTGTTTCTTGAATCCTAGGCTTCCTGTCAATAGGAGAAAATGTGTCAAAAATGAGTTCAGATCTTGGGAGTATTGGAAACGATACCAAATTACTCTTCCCCGAGTTCATATTTGTTGACTCCTAGGGATGTTTGAGTGTCAATGACGGCCTTTTGTCTTTGACACGGTTCAATGTCTCTTTTGATCGCCCCTCCTCATTTGTGGCCCCGTATGCATGATTGCTGGTCGTTGGTTCATCTTCAATGCCTTCCTTCGTGGAATTTTTCCTCCGTCCTGGCTATAGTCCGTCTTGAAAAGGAATTGGACAGGAGTGAGGTGGAACGCACAGAGCTCCCGAGGACGGCTCGCAAACATGGGAAGGTCAGCAGCTGGAGGAGGTTATCCCCTTGAGCTATCATGCTGTGCGTGCGTCGAATTTAACTGCATGCCTATGCCTATTATGTCCGATCTTTTGTCTCCTGTAAATAGAAGAAATGGGATGTCATTCTCAACACTATGCTCAGGGAATAAGATTTACCTTTTTTGAAACAAGATGATCCTTTTTGTTTGCCCCTGCTTCCTTGAAAGGGTGTCTTTGAACTCGGCGAGTTCATATGATGTGCCAGCTTCAAATGCCTCATGTCATACTAAGTCAAAGGGGATGATATTCGAGACATAAAGTGAGAGAGTCGAAAGACAAACATAGTTAAATTTATCATCTTGTTTTGACGAAAGCTTTTAGTGATGAAATATTTTTTATTTTCGAGAATATGTCTTTGGGGAGAAAAAGCATGAGGAAGCCCAAATTTCGGTATTCTCCTTGGATGATATTTTCTTTTCATGGTTGGATAGCATCACCGGGCTGGTTTGGAATACCGCCTCATGCTTTCAAAACAAAATATTATAACCATACATTAAAGTACTGGAATGAAAAAGACAACAGTAGCACACTAGATAAAAACAAATAAAACTAATAAAAACTCTTATGAAAAGGAGCGCTTTGATAGTGCTGATCCTGAAGTCAAACGTCTTTGAATTCCTCGCCTCCAGTAGACTCGAAGTATTCGCATGCGATGACTATTTCGTTGAAGTTACGGAAGTGTAACCCATGCAGCCAACAGCGATGTTCGTGGGGCAAAGTTTCTATGAACTGCTTTATCAATTCTTCTTCAGTCAGTTGAGGGTAGGCTTGCATCATAAAAGCCCTCCACCTTCCCGCATATGCTCGGCAATCCTCCATTGGTCTTCTTTCGAAGTGGGCCAAACTCTCGCAAGGCAGCTCAGTTCCAATCTGGTTTTGGTACTGATGCAAGAATGTGGAAGACAGCTCATTCCAATCCTTTATGAGGTAAATACTTGTTGTGACGAACCATTGCAATGCAGACCCCGTAAGAGTTTCTTGGAACGCCTGAGTTGTGAATGACATTGGGCCATGGTACTGGCTCATTTTAGTGTGAAGATATTGCAAATGAGCCACGGGGCAAGTCGTGCCGTTATACTTGCAAATATTAGGTATCCATACTTGATGGGGTCATGATCATATGAGGGCAAGACGGGCTTGACATGTCCCGGTTAGGCCACTAGTTTTCCCCGTATATTCGTTGAAGTGGTGAATTTTTCTGTTTCGGGGAAGTTGGACTCTCTACCGAGATCACTCCATTGCCTTCTTCAGGTCAAAATTTCCGAATGAGGATGAAGTATTGAAGCTATCCTCAAGGTCGGAGGACGGGTTTAGTAGCTCGTTAGGATCGTAGCGGATAAAGACGTACGTTTCTTCTTCTGACGGGCCTTCATCCCCAGGTGAGAGTAGGAAACAGTTATACGATGAGTGATCAGTTCCATCGAAATAACGCTGGAAATCATTGGGATTGTATTCTAGGGACTGGAAGTCATCAGGGTCATATTCTAGAGGACGGTAGCCTTTAGAGTTGTATTCCAGAGAATGCTCGAAGTTTTGATGCAGTGGTTCGCCAGCTATCAAATTTCGCCTATACTTAGTGGTAGATGTTGAATTGATTGGTTTAGGCTTTCTTTTCTTGGCTCTCGGTCCAGACCTTTTGAATAAGGCCCTTCGTTTTGCCAGTTCGATTTTGTCAACGCGAACGAGAGATATTAAGGCTTCACTCTGTTTCACTTTTTATGTCAATAGGGGTTGGTATTCTTTGAACCCTAGCTCTTGCGGTAAGCAGGGAGTTGTCTGTCGTGCCCCGGTCTTGAACAGAGGCTCCGTGTCTGTGATCTCGTACATAGGTTCCTTACCTTTCCGAGTGGGAAACTTTTCAATAATATGATGTTGCTCAGTTGCCCATTTATCATGCAAGGCTTCATTGACATTTGACGGCTCCTCGTGCTCCGGGATCATCGGTTCTTCGTAGGGCAAGGCGATGTTAGGGCTGATGTCAATATTATATTCTTGGTGGAAAACATGAATTAGTTCCTTCCAGGTTTTAAGGGAACTAATCTTCCTGACAATGTACCATCGCAAGGCGGGCCGATCGGAGTTTGATTAGTATGATTGAATCATCCTTTGGACCAGGTAGGCTTGTAAGTAGGTCTCGGGCGGAAGGTATCGCATACCTTTCGCATTCGGGTGTTACGAAGTTCTTCGGGGATCTCAAACCCGACATAATTAGACGAGTCAATGGGATTCGGCTCTTTACAAACTGTCTCAACTTTTTCATGATCTTTTCAAGCCGTTCATCTTGTTGGTCATTATCGGCAAATTTGCGGGTGCCGGAGTGTGCTTAAAGTAGTTATGGAGTTGGGTTTAGCTTGGGTGGATTCCATTTGCCTTGAGAGTTGTCGAAGGACAATGGACATCTGTCCTACGCCGTCTTCAATGTTGGTGAGACGATTTTGTACATCATTACGATCGGGTTCTATCACATGAGGCCATTCGCGAGTGGGCGATAGTTGACGATCCATAATTACCTCGTGTCGCAAAAATCATGAATGAGTACGAAAGCAAACAAAGATTGACCCATGGCAATGGTCTAACGCTTCTTTATTTATCAAAAAAGGATTTTATAGACCACACACTTCCGACATTTAAAACTTGAAATGACGAAGGAAATACTATGTATTAAACAAAAGTCCCTAAACAATGGGACGGAATTTTCACAATATCAACACTAAGGGACACATGATTGCTATTTATATGTGACGGGAGCCTTGTTCTTGCGCAGCACTTGTCTTCTTGGACGGATGCTCGAGACATGCATCCGACCTATCCCCAAATCCCCTTGCATAAGCTCTACTTGTTCATGCTAGCTGATCTCACTGATCGGGTGAGGGATTGATGGCTTCCACTTTGTCGGGATACGATGGTTGAGGATGTAGGATTCAAAGGCGTGGTGGGCTTTTTCTTGTCCCTCAAGCCCTTCAGGTACCACGATCCTTTTGCGATGGCACTTGCTCCATGTTTTCTCATGGATAGAAATTTCGACTGCATAGTCACGGCTTGTGTTGAAAAAGAGTGAAGGAGACTTCCTCTTGAAAGGCGGCGGGATCTCCTGGAGGGCTCCATACTGTCGTGCCACCCGATATGGAAAATAGGAAATGGCGCCGGTGAGACCGAGCAACGGAATTGGACGGCGGCGTTTATAAGCAAAACGAGCTCTCTTTTCATGGAACCAACCAGCACACCATTGGAATACTTCAGAGTCGGGTCTCTTAGGAAATTCACCCAATTTAAACGACTTTGATTGGGAATGTATGGTCCCTAAAACCATAAATTTCTGAAATGGATTTTCGAAATCATTTATTTCAAGACGATCGCATGAAGTCTCGAAATTCGCTTAGGTGAGAAAAGAACCAGACTTGTAAAATTTCCGGGAGACCCGCATGACTTTTCCGTATTTTCTTTAAAACGATTGAGGGACAAGAATGTTTCAGGTTAAAATCATATTGACATAATTTTGCCCCCTTAAGATCTGATCAACTATCCATGCCATCTTTGGACTTATGACATTTCTTTGATGGGGGAAAATGATGAACCCGAAAAAAAAAGCCAAGAGGAAAATCTCGCTTTTAAGAGTCATGGGTTGATTTTCAAAACAGTGAGTCAAAAATGCTAGGGGCAAGTACTATGGTTGTTTTCAAGAATTTGCCTCATAACATGGACTTCGGTTCCTAAGAGTCGTGCTAACCCACGCAACGGGATAATGCCTCGTTGATGGCCTAACAAGCCTTTTCTCGAGAGGCATTCCGGTGATGATCTTTGTATTCTTCCCGAGTTGGGGTTAGCTCGAACCCACCAAATATAAAAGTAGTCGTCTTTGGGCACCAAAAATGTGCCACGGCTTGTATGACCTCGGGGTGAATACGAATTCGGATCAACGATGGAAGATGACCGACTTTGGCTTTCACACGCTCTTGGGCATACTGGTTCAATTGACCCCACCATCCGAAGAGCTCGCGCCTTGGGAGTGGGAATAAGCCGGATGTCATCTTCTCCCATCGCATATAAACCGGGACTCAAAAAACTTACCCTAAATTGCCATGGGTCAATAAAAGGACTGAGTAAAAGTAAATAAATTACTTTTTTTTTTTTAAAGAAAATGGCAAGTACAAAGACATGCACATGAGATGTGCGGCTCGATTTCTAACTGAGAAGGCTTGTTGAAATTAAAAGGGTATCCGCCCGTCGCAGATCTCGCGTTAGCGCATACCCTCCTAACCTCGGCTAAAGAAATTCGGGAAAAGAAAGGCAACCTCTACATCGCAGTCTCGCGTTCGAGGTCGTATCTTTCTTGACACCATCCTAAATATCCTATGGCGGCCCCAGTCCGCGGCCAAGTTGTGTGTGCCATGTGTAGTCTTTGAAACAGAAATCATGCACCACAATTCATAATCACAAGACAATCTATTTTAAGCAAAGTTAAAATAAATTTCTAAGCTATTGACCCGCATAAAAAAAAAAAAAAAAAAAAAAAAAAAAAAAACCTAAGTCGGTAAAGAATTTAAACAAGGCAAAAAAGGCCTAAGTCTTCAAGATCCCCAGCGGAGTCGCCAAGTCAAGTCGCGACCTCTTTTTTTCCGGCTCGATCGGGGCGGGCGCCTAAGGAGGCTAATGGCTCGGCTAGGTTAATTAAGCCCGGACTCTCCCAAGTCTACCAATTCACAACTTTAATGGTCAAAGTTTTTAACCCGTAAGTTAATTTTTAAAACGAGTCGCCACTAATCAATTTGGGGTGGATTGAGTAGAAACCTATGCGAAATATTGGGAGAAAGATTCGCTCTGCGCAACTAGATAAATTAGGATCGGGGACTTGATTACACTAGTTAATCACTAATGCCCTTTCTGATACCTAACCTTGTTTAAACCCTGAGGCTTTTTGGATGTTTTAGGGATTTTCCACGCATTTTTGGGAAAAAAACATTTTTGGGGTCCTTTTCTATTTTTTTTTGGACATAAAAAGGACTTTTGGATTTTTTCGGATTTTCAGAAAATATAAGTCTTTTTGGCTTTTTCTGAATTTTTGGCATTTTTTTGGATTTTTGGCATTTTTGGAAAATATGAAATATTTTTGATTTTTGATTTTTGATTTTTGATTTTTTTTTTTTTTGGAAAATAAAATATTTTTTAATATTTTTTTGGAAAATAAAGTATTTTTTTATTTTTCTTGATTTTCTCGAAAATAAAATATTTTTTATATTTTTAAATATTTTCTGTTTATTTTGGAAATTAAAATATTTTTTTAATATTTTTCGAAAATAAAAAATATATTTTTTTATTTTGATTTTGATTTTTTTGGAAAATAAGTTATCTATTTAATTAAAATGTTATTAAAAAAAGCCGATCGCATACGGGCCTGTAACGCGGGCCGACTCGGATTTTTTGGACTTTTTTATTTTTATTTTTATTTTTTTTTTGAAACGAGCGCCGCTTTGGGGGGGACCGTGAAAACCCTACCCGATTCCCAGGCCCGGGTCCCGATTTTTTTTTTTTTTAAAATAAAGCTACGCCGTTTTGGGGGGGAACCGATGAAAACCCTACCCGGTTCCCCCGACCCAGTCCGACCCAACGACCGGGTCGCGACCTGAAAAATCGGGAACCCTAGGGTTCCCGATTCGCGACGCCGAGAGGGGGTTAGCGGATGCGGCGCGGCGACGGCGGCGACGACGGTGGTGATGGCGAAGGGGGGAGTGATGGCGACAGCGGTGACACGTTACCTAGCCGTGGGCGGCAGCTTGAACGGCGGATGGCGATGCGGCGGAGGCGACAAGCGACGCCCTCGGTTTCCCTCTCTCCCTTTCACCTTCTCTCTCTCTCTCTCTCTCTCTCTCTCTCTCTCTCTCTCTCTCTCTCTCTCTCTGGCGAAGCTCGGATCTGTGGCCGCTCGACCTCGGACCTCCCTTGAAGTCTCTCAGTGGGTTGTCCGAGGTTGGCAAGCCCCAGATCTGGCTCTCCCTCGCTCTGTGTGTCCCTTCAATGGAGGCGGGGGCCTCGGTATTTATAGGCGAGGGCGGCGGTCGACGGAGCTCGGCCAGAGGGCTGTCACGCCCTTCGCCGGCCGAACCGGCGTCCCATCCGACACCAACCGCCCCACGCTTCACGTCCGTCGCCGCTGCTCCTCCTCCTGCTCCACGTGCGTCGTCATCCGGCCATCCTTCCGGCGCGCCCTCTGCGCGTGAGTTGCGGGGCGCGAGGAAGGGGACGACTGGAAGGAGGCCGGGCCTCGCGCTTGGGCCGTGGAGGCCCATGGGGGGGGAGCTGCTGTTGCTCCTCTTTTCTTTTTCTTTTGCTTTTGCTTTTGTTTTGTTTGTTTTTATTATCCAAAAAAGATTAAATAAAATAGACTAAAAATAAAATAAAACCTCATTAATTAAAATGAAATTTAGGCATCAACATAACAGTTATGACTTCATGTACAACACGGGTATTGTGACTCATTTAGCATTGGATTACCACGCTCAATGGTGAAACCATATCATTTGTCATCAAATGGAAACCACCCCCTAGCTTTAGAGAGAGATTTTGCATATATCACTAGATCATGTCTAATTTAATAGTAGAGTTTCCGATTTGAGATTTGAGGTTTGGACCTATGTAGAAAATCCCGATGCAAAAAGTAGGAATCAATAGACCTTTTTGGCTAAGGATGAATTGGCGGACCATGGGAGGCATCATTTGGCCATCTTTGAGGCATTTCCAACAGCTTCGTGTGTGAGAGCTTCTTGAATCTTGATGAACTTCTCAAGGCATTGTCTAGCTATTCTCAGTCGAGGGTGCCAACTAGCTCCATATACAAATACATAGGCATATTATTTTTTTACTTTTTGTTTTTTCCTCATTTAAAATATTGCAATTCCCGTAGAATAACGTCCGAAACTTTAATATATATAAATGTTGACACATAGAGCAACATAATTTGTGGAAATGTAGATGATATTTTAAATTTTGACGGGAATATTTTCGCTTTTGGTTAATGCCAAAGGAACATTTCTTTAATTTGAAATAACAAGGGTTTCAAAGAAAAAGACATATCAATAAAGTTTAAGTATTCAAAGCCAATAAAACGTGAAGACGGCGTTGAAAGTCTATCCCTATCTGACTCATGAACTCTAATCATGTATTAATCAAGAAACTTGAATTGAGGATTCTCCATCAAAAGCAACACATTAACCGATGGATGTGTTCAAATATAAGAATTTTGATGTGTACTCCATCTGTACATTATTATTTCTTTATCTCCTTCCTGTTCAAATAAATTAGATTTGATTAAATAATCTAATTTATTACACAACAAGATGCTACTTTCAAAGCGTTGCATTTCGCACTAGTAAAATAAAAGTTAGGGCTTTCAAGAAATAGGTTTTTGGGTGGAATGCTTCTTGTACTAATTGGAGTGTCGAGTCCAGTCCGTAAATTAAGCAAAAAGGCATTTGAAAACGAAATCAATCAACGCAACACTGTCACTAGTCGCATTAGAATCTATCCACGAATTGATGTTGAAAAGGACATACCAAGGAGAGGAGCGAGAAGCCGAGGCCCGGGTCCAGTGAAACCCAGACAACCAAGAAGATCGAAGCTCCTTTTGGACCATAAAAGAAAGACCTCTCAAAATATAATCCTCCTAATCTCACGTCGAAACGGAGTATAGAGGACTTTAAAGGATGAAGGGTCAATGGATAGGTCGTATCTCGAGTAAAAAACCTCACTGACTCAAAAGGACGGAGAGTATTAGTGATATTGTATTAGAAGTTCTTAAGATTTTCTATAAAATATTATATTATGTTAAAAATAATTATGATATTACTATTGATTATTAATATTAATAAAAAATTACACGAATATCTCTTTTGATTATATATATCTTGATTGACATATATATTATCTTTAATAATCTCTCATAAAGCCAGATGTAATTTTTATTATCATATATCAAAATACACACAAATCCCTACTTATCATTTCACGTTATATTCAACTAAGACGATAAAGCTTTGATGGACTTGCGTGTTGCGAGACCCTTCTTGCCATTTCGTGGACTGGAAAGGGCGCTGAACGAGTGGACAGGGAATTCCTCTGCCTCTCGTACGGGCTGCTGCCACTGATCGAGTCTGGACTTTCTTCAATTATCGACGCGTATCGGAGACAAACACACCGATAAGATCAGCTCCAGGACGGGACGGCGGATGTCATTGTTCGTGCTGCCATGTGTGAAGTTGCAGTGCCTGCAATCGGAAAGACCTATCAAAGCCTTCCAGCATCTTGCATTTGAATTTACCAGGGCAACTTTCTGATAAGATGCTTTGTCCATATATAGGTGGGCACATGTAATCATTTGTTGCTATAGTTCTAACTTTAAATTTTGCAGATAGCAGTAACCATTTTATCCTATTTTCAAATAAATTTACATTTTTAATTAAAGGATATTTTTTTATATAATGAGTGATAACTCAAGTTATTCTCTAAATTTATTTATATTGAATTTAGTGACCCTGTGATATTACATGAACTTACTAATTATTAGATCATGTTGAAAATAAATCTCGTTCCTCTCTAAATTGGTATTTCTAATAAACTGTCTTTTCACCTCATAGAACTTTATTGGAAATATTAAAGAAATTATTTCTTTGTCAATAGAAGTTTTTAAATTGAACATTTCATGCTTGCCCCTTTTCACTTATTAGGGGTGAGTTTGGAATCTTATACAAGGTACTCTAGGGCAAAGGGCTCATGCATTCCACTTGTTACCATTAAACGACGAAGGAAGGAGCAAGAAAGAAGCGCCTCTTCCCATGGCGGAGTCACCATTGAGTTGCAATTGCTTGACTAGTAGCCCCACTGTCTTTTTTTTGTTGAGACTATTCCACTTTTTGTGTCACGCCCCGATTCTCAAGCGCATGCCCATCCCTCAGTGGTCGATTAAATTGTAACATCCCAGGACGCATTGCCGACCCTTTTCTTTTTAATGCGCATGCGGAAGCGAATAAATAAATCCCCAGACAACACAAAGATGGGATAGGAAAGCATGGCCACAATTTCACAACCAAACCAAACCTTTATACACAACCGACTAGTTTATTTACAATATTAGTCTATAGACAAAGGTCTACAAAAGCAGAAATGCTACAAGTCCTCTAGGTGTTCGAACCCTCAGCTGAACACTCCGAGGTCTCCTAGGGACTCGGGTCCACCACTGCACCACCGGGAGGGTCAGCTGTACCCTCGCCAAAAGCGATCTCTAACACCGACATAGAGACCTCAGACTCTTGTAGAGAACCTTCTTTGGGTCCATCTTGCCCGCGATGATACCACGATCTGAATTGATGGGGTACCCTCCGGGTAGACCTGCATCAACCCAGACAATGGATCTCACAAGTTCATAGACCCAGGCTCCTTGGCCCCCAGGAAGAGGAATCAGAGAGACCTGTTCGGTGACCTTCTTGGGCTGGCCAAAACGCTCAAAAGGATTCATCATCTAAGGACCTGAAAAGTTAAGCCCACGACGGGGTGAGGTGATGCCTCAAAGTTCACCCCTAAACTCCGACTAGGAAGGAAATACGCCTAAAGGCCGTCTATACACACACAAGACGCAGGACTTACCTTGCCTCGGTTCCTTCCCCGCACGTCGATAAAATTCATATACTCAACCAATCACTTCGGTTCAAATCAAACCAACCCATCGATCAACTCGGTCAATCGGCTCAATTCGACACAATTGATACCATCTATCAATCACTATTATCTATCAATCCCATACCACCTATCAATTCAATTGATACAATAACCACTCGCACAAGCTAAAATAGGTGGTCATAGCTCTCACAAGCTAATATAGATAGATAATAGCTCGCCCAAGCTGATATATAGATCGTGCTCCCACAAGCTGTTAAACGATCATAGCTCACACAAGCTGATAAGGTATATTGCTCTCACAAGCTGACATGCAAAGGGGCTCTCACAAGTTGACGATAAATGCTCACACAAGCTAACAAATCACCAAGTTAAAAATACCCGATAAAAATAATCGTGTGTGGGTATACAGTCGGCCCGAGCCAAAATTATAATATCTTTCTTTTAGAAAATCCCACTAATTATATAGCGCATAAACACATTTTTGGGGTTGTAAACTGACGCCCGGTATTTTTCGATTAAAATACCGAAATTACTCAATTTTAGGATAAATACCCAAAATTACCTTTTCCACTCAATTTGCACAAACCAGTACTCAATTAAATAAACCAAGCACACCATTGCAATCAGGACAAAATTCCGGTCACCGGCTATCCCGATATAATTTTCGGAAAATAATAAATAATTAAATAAATACCAAAAATAATTAAATAAATACAATTAAATGCCATAAATAGAAACTTAGGCCGGAAACGCCTAATTAAACACCGAAACGGGCCCGGAAAATTTCCGAACCTATCTAGATAAATAATACAACTTGTCTAGTCTCTAATTAAGCCGATCTAACCACCTAACATGCATAAACGAATATTTAAATCACTAATCCCTTCTAACTAACCACCTAAACCATACTTAGCCTAAACTAATCAATCCTTAAGCATCATTAACTCCCTAAGCAGAGTTTAGTGAGTAAACTCGCCGGTTTAGCGATCCGGTGAGTCCACGGCGACGGCAACGTGGAGATGGGCGACAAATCTCCCAGCGGCGGAGCCAAGCAAGGACGAGACGGGCCTGAAAATGGGCCTTGAAGTCCACGGAAGCTTGCTGGCCTTCGGTTCTAGTTGATGGGCTGAGAGAGAGAACCATGCAACGGGTTGAGCTGGAAACGGCGAGACGGGCTGGCAGAGGCTACTGCGGGCGACGGGGGCGACGGCGGTTGCTCCGGCGACATGGACGGTAGTCTAAGGAGCTCGACGTGGCCTAAGGAGGCTCAGGAGAAGTGGCACGGTGACGGAACAGGCGGGACGAACGACGAATTGGCGCGGACTCGCACGAGGGGGCGCAACAGCAACGCGCGCGGGCAGCTGGCATCCGGGTGACTTACGATAGCTAGGGAAGGAAGGCGGTTTCTGGGTTCTTTGGAGCTTCGGGGTGGACTGAAAATGGAGAAAGCAAGCTATTGGAGAAGAAGGGGACAACATAAGGCTTGGGTGGTCCCTCTTGGCTTCCAAAGCCTTCATTCTATCCTCTTTGTCCCTTGAAGAGGCCCCACCAGCCCTTGGCTGTCATCCACAGCCTCTTCGCAGCTTACAAACCTCCCTTGCAAGCCAATGAAGTGGTCCAAAAGTGGTGGAGACCATGGCCTACGAATTTGGTGCCATTTTCTCCAATCCCACTTCAATTTCTTCTTAGATTGATTCAATTCGAGCCCCATAAATTCCACTAAGGTGTCATCGACCAAATTAATATTTTTCCTCACCAATAGAACCAACTTGCATCCCAAAAATGCGATAAAAAACGGTCCTCTGAATTTTTCGATCGAAAACGGCCATATTTTGAATTTTCGCCAAAAATCTCGGTTTGCAGAAAAATCTTCGGAGGATTTGTCGACGTTCCTAAAATGAATCGTGACATGACGGAACTTTTAATTTCTGAAATCGGGTTCAAATTCGCGATTAATTTCAATCTAGTGCAATTTTAGCGTGACCTAGCCTATCGGGTAACTTTTAGAAATTTTTGATGCAATTGACCCGTGATCGATTTATTTCGAGCCACAATGTACATATTCGACACATTGACGACTCTCAATTTTCGTGAAAATCTCAAGATTTCAAATACGGGCACAGGGTACCAAAATGACAGAAAAATCGGTCTAGTGCCGATCGACGAAAATTTTACAATCTGGTAGAATCACCCACACTTTGATCACGTATCTCGGTCGAATTGACTTATCTCTGATCTCTGGTCGATTTTTAACTATGTCATAATAACCCTTGCAGACTAGCACGGTCGAGCAGTCGATTCCTGGTCGAATTCTCAAGTCTATTGCGTTAAAATCCCTTAACGGCTTCACCAGATAGACTAGTTATTTCATGAGTGATCAGCTCAAAGAATAGAACTATAGGCACGTCGATGAAAGCCCGATTCATTCAATTAAAAACAAAACCTGAAATTCGGATGTCACAACTCTTCCCCTCTAAAATTTCGTCCTCGAAATTTAAACTATTAAATTCTTTAAACAAAAAGGTGGGGGTACAAATCTCATCGAGTCTTCGCTTTCCCGGGTTGCTCCTTCGTATCGTGGTGTTACCGGATCACTTTAACCAACGAATCGTCGTGGTACGCAAACCTATTCCTTGCAATCTACAATTTGAATCGGTCTTTCCACGTATGACACTCTGTCGTCCACGTCTAATTCCTCAAAGTTTAGCACGTGGGTCGGGTTGGGTTCATATTTTCTCAACATCGACACGTGAAAAATGTCATGCACTTGTGCCAACCTTGGCGGTAATGCAAGACGATACACTAGAGTCCCTATCCTTTCCAGAATCTTAAAGGGACCTACGTACCTCGGACTCAGCTTCCCTTTCTTACCGAAGCGCGAAGTACCCCTCATTGGTGACACCTTCAGAAAGACGTACTCACCAACTTGGAATTCCAATGATCTTTGACGCTTATCTGCATAGCTTTTCTAGCGGCTTTGAGCAGTCTTTAATCTGTCTCGGATGACTACAACTGCATCCACTGATTGCTGAACCAACTATGGGCATGTGATCTTTCGTTCTCCAACCTCATCCCAACACACTGGCGTTCTGCACGCTCTACCATACAACGCTTCGAAAGGAGCCATCTGAATATTCTGTTGGTAGCTGTTGTTGTAGGCAAACTCGACAAGACGAAACTGTTCCTCCCAGCTTCCCTTGAAATCCAACACGTAAGCTCGCAACATGTCTTTGAGGGTTTGAATCGTCCTCTCAGACTGGCCATCCGTCTGAGGATGATAGGCCATACTGTACTGTAGCTTCGTCCCTAAAGCAGTCTACAAACTTTTCCAAAAGGCAGCTGTGAATCTCGAGTCTCGGTCTGATGTAATCGTCACCGGCACTCCATGTAGACGAACGATCTGACGCACGTACAACTCTGCATACTTGTCCAAATCAAGGTCCTTTCATATAGCGATGAAGTGAGCCGACTTCGTCGGTCACATCGACCACTACCCAAATGGAATCATTACCCCTCCGACTCCTTGGTAACCCTATTACAAAATCCATCGTGATGTGCTCCCATTTCCATTCGGGAATCTCGAGGGGTTGCAGAAGTCCTCCTAGCTTACAATGTTGTGCCTTCACTTGCTGACACGTCAGACACTTAGCGACATGCTTGGCGATGTCCGCCTTCATACCGGACCACCAATAGTGTTGACGCAGATTCTGATACATTTTCGTACTGCCAGGATGAATGTTGTAACTGCTACGATGAGCTTTTGATAAGATCTCCTCTTTAAGCTCAGCATTGTCAAGTACACACAATCGTCCTCGAAACCTTAGTGTTCCATCTTTAGAAATCTGAAAATCAGTCTTTCTCTTATTGGTATCCTCTTGCAGGATCTTCTAAACATCTGGGTCTGTCAATTGAAGTATCTTGATTCTGATCTGCACTTCCGGCTCAATTCTGAGGGTGGCCATAAGGTTCGAAAGGTGGCCTACCTCAAATCTAAAAACCGAATCCCGAGCTCTCTCGAGTAAAACACATTCCTTAACCATCATCTATGCAACTGAAGACTTTCGACTCAAAGTGTCTGCAACCCTATTCGCCTTCCCAGGGTGATACAGAATATCACAATCATAGTCTTTTAGAAGTTCCATCCAGCGACGCTATCTCATATTCAACTCTTTCTAAGAGAATAGGTACTTGAGACTTTGATTATTAGTGAAGATCTGAAATCTTTCTCCACACAAATAATGTCTCCAAATCTTCAAAGCGAAAATGATTGTTGCGAGTTCTAAGTCATGTGTCGGGTAATTCAACTCGTGAGGCCTCAACTGACGGGACGCGTATGCAACAACCCTACCATGTTGCATTAACATGCATCCCAGTCCTCTAAACGACGCATCACTATAGATCTCGTATCCTTCAGGACTAGATGGAATGGTCAGCACAGGTGCAGTAGTCGGCTTCTGCTTAAGCTCTTGGAAACTATGCTCACACTAGTCTGTCCACATGAACTTCTCTTCCTTCTTCAGTAGTCGAGTCAACGGCAATGCTAAAGATGAAAATCCTTCCACGAACCTTCTGTAGTAACCTGCCAAACCCAAAAAGCTTCTGATCTCTGTCATTGTAGTTAGTCTCGGCCAGTTGATCACTGCTTCAATCTTGGACGGGTCCACGGAGATTCCTTCGCCTGAAATCACGTGACCTAGGAACGCAACACGAGTCAACCAAAACTCGCACTTGCTAAACTTAGTGTACAATCCATGAATCCTCAGGGTCTGAAGTACCATTCTCAAATGCCTCTCGTGCTCCTCAGCACTTCTCGAATACACCAGAATATCGTCGATGAACATGATCATAAACTTATCCAGATATTCTTTAAACACTCGGTTCATCAAATCCATAAAAGTAGCTGGAGCGTTCGTCAAATCAAACGGTATTACAGTGAACTCATAATGGCCGTATCGAGTATGAAATGCTGACTTCGGTATATCCTCATTTCTGATTCTCAACTGATGATACCTTGTCCTCAAGTCGATCTTTGAAAATATCAACGCTCCTTATAACTGGTCAAACAAATCGTCGATCCTTGGGAGTGGATACTTGTTCATGATCGTCACCTGATTGAGTTAACGATAGTCGATGCATAGGTGCAACGAACCATCTTTCTTCTTCATGAACAGAACTGGTGCTCCCCAAGGTGATGCACTGGGACGTATGAATCCCTTATCCAACAACTCTTGCATCTACACCTTTGGTTCTTTCAACTCGAACAACGACATCCAATAAGGAGCCTTAGAGATTGGCTCTGTCCCGGGTGCTAACTCGATCACAAATTCTATCTCTCTCTCTGGTGGTAGGCTAATATGTCGCCATAATTGGAGTCAAGATGAGGTCTGTGATTTGTTTATAATAAGACCGAACATGATAGTCCCACAATCATGTATGCATGAAAAATGCCGGATGCGATTACTTAATTGAGCGCTATAAAAAGCGAGCTAATATAGCACTTGAGTTAAACTTGAGTACGTGAGAAGCATGTGACTATGTTTAGGCAAAAATCCGTATAGTAGATATATTTAATAAATGATATATGCTCTTATAAAAAGAGAAATTCACTATAGCATGTAATTCATACTACATGTGTATTGTATGACCGACAAGGGAAGGTGGGTGAAATTATCTCTATTTACTCATCATATAAGCCCCTGAGATAATTTATAATTTACCTCATTTTGTGCCATATGTTACTTCTGACGTTGTTCTCGAAATGAAATATCAATGTTGCTACTTTAGTATGTTACCGGCGGTCATGAATAGATATGGCTTTATGGGACGTGTCTAGGAAAGTAGTTGTTCTGAAATGGAGAGAATGACTTGGTCTACAGATTGTTGTTGTATTGACATAATCTTGAAAAATATATCACTGTTACTTTAGGTATTATGTAAAATTGGGAGTGGAGCGGCCTTTACATTTCTATCCAATTATACACTGAAATAGGTGGAAAATTAGTATACCATTTGAAGGTAGTTTTTTTATAAAGACAAAGGAAATAGCTTAAGTCTTAAGAATTCATTAATCCCTATCTCATCATGTTGAGCAACAAATTGGTCAATATACTCGACCATCGATTGGTCATCTTGGCAGTGAAAATGGAGAAATCATATATTTTAAACCCCCTTGAAAGGGATTGATTGTCAACCATTTGGGATATAGTTTCTTATAAACATGCCTTATCCACTACTAGTTGTTACGAAAGTACTTCAGCCACTTGATTAGCCCATGGTCGATAAATTTGACCTTCCTACCTCGTATGCAGGGACGATTGTTTTTGTCCTGACTATCCATATTGCATTTAATAAGAAGATTTTGACTATAAAGCATATTTCCAACATTTGTTGGAATGGCTACACTGAATGGCCTTATGTTATCAACATTTTGTACTAGCCTCATAAGCCTAATATTCACATTTAGCAAAGGTCCATTTTGTTGAACATTTGGATTTGTGAAATTATTGTTATTGTTTGGATTAATCTGACCATCGTTAACTTGAATATTTCATTAACCAAACCAATCAAATTTGCATCATATTGGCATTGATTAGATGTTGTAGGTCTTTGTAAAATCCTTACATGGGTTAAAATTACTTGGCCTAAATTATTAACATGATTAAAATGCCTAGAAATTGAAGGGACATACCATGGAATCGCTGGACTTTCTTGAAGTAGAAATGGCTAGTTGGATGATCTTAGCCCAGAAAAAGCATCGTTGACCGCATTGACAATCATTTGTCCAATCAGGTCGGAAATATGCCTCACAATTTAGTGTGCTAAGTTATTGTGCTACCCCTTAAATAACCACGCTCGGTTTTGAAGTAATTTCCCTTATTTGCTCATATTCCTGGGATGTTAGCATTTCCTGGCCGGATTTCTTCCGTCGCAGTCTGAGTGGCAAAAGACTCGGAATATGTCAGCCGTATAATTGTCTTTGTGTGGTGATGAATTTGCACATGCAACATTGTTAAGCTCTTATTGATTCCTTGTTCTCGCCATTAGGGTGTGTATCAGGAACCACCCAAATCGGGAATTGCCCAGACCGGACCGACCCAGTCGATTTTGGGCGATTCCCACCGTCGGCAGTCTAGTTCCCAATTGCTATTCTTGGAACTGGTGGCCAGTCGATCTGGTTCTTGATTCCGAGGTGTGAACCAGACCGACCAGACCGGATCATTTTTTTTTTATATATATTATATATAAAACTTATTGTAACCAAAGTTGCAATTGAGGTAGCAACATCTTATGTGGCCAAAAAACCAATACAACTCTTCTTGTGACTCTCTATTTATAGAGAAAACCTACTTGTTAGTTTCTTCTTCTACTCGATGTGGGACTTAGGCTCCAAGAGACCCTCATTCATCATGCTCACACACTCTCTCTCCTGCTTCCCTCACCAAGCCTCCAAGAGTCTCACATCGACTAAGTACTTAAAGAGCAAAAGAGAGATTGTTTATAAAACCCAAGCCAAACACAACCTCCAGCCATATTGTTCATGGCCTTTATGGTTAAGATTAAGCGTGAAACACATAAAGTGTGATTGATATTCACGCAAGTGAAGTTTGAATTTTTGCATGTGGAAACATGTGCAATTAGTATTAATGAACGCCCAAGAACCAAATTTGAATGATCAGTCTGGAGCACAACCACTTGTTAGTGGAAAAAAGTAGTGCCGGTTTTGTTGGACTAGACCGAATCGGATCGGAACTGAGTCTAGTCCACAGTTCCCAAAATTGGGAACTAGTTGGAACTGGACCGGACCAGTTCATCCAAATAACAAAAATTTCACTTTTTTTCGACTCAGCCCATTCGTTTGATAGATTTAAGTAAAACATAATGAAACTTAAATTAGTAGTGATGATTATATAATTATAATGAAAATCATGGGTATTTATATCCCACAAACCACGATTACAATAAACGGTTATCACACTTAATGTAGTTACAACTACACATCCTCCTAAATTCCAAACGTGTTATTTGTTGGCAATCATTATCCATAAGCAGTGACAACTTCCAAGGCTGTTGGGATGCTCAGCTGTTGTTCAGTTCCTGTGCCTTTATTCGACATTCTAATCCATGTGGGTCTCCTTTTGTGTCCACTACTTAGTTAATATTCAAGATGGCTATTCCCTTGTATGCTCCATCAAAGAGTCATGATATTCGTTGAACATCTCTCAACTACTTGTCGATGTCGATAGCACGTAGTTGTCGATGACTGCATCACATAGAAGTCGATGTCCATTCTGCATGGTTGTCAATTGTTCAATGAACTATTTTCATCAACGAATCTCACATAATCAATTAAACTCCATTGTTCGTCAATCACAATGACATTGGATCTGACGTCGGCATGCTCGATCGTAAGTCGCATTTCTTTATTATTGTTTTTGTCAAGCATGGGACACCAAGGTGTTGATTTGTATGGAGAAACCCAGGGATCTGAGGTCCCTACCTCTTTACGAGCTGCAAAGGGCCGGGAGGATGATGACAGGGGCACACAGGCAATACAGTGGTGACGCAATAGCGTAATGGCGGTAGCTCGCGAGCTCAACCATGGCAACAGCTCGGGCATAAAGGCATCAGAAGTGGGGTAGTGGCATCCACTGGAGGTCGAAAGAGATGGAAAAGTGATCAGTGGTGCTTCGGCTAGCATGGCTCGATCGACTGGGAGGTTGCGGCAAAGAACGAAAGAAAAGAAGAAAAAAATCAGAGAAATTGACGTAGCAATCCAGTTACACCAGCACTATTATGTGTAGGATAATTGACGATGACCGAACCAACACCTTAAAAAATTCAGTTGAGATTTAGGTGAGAGAATTTGATTGCATTTTCAAAGCTTGAGAGTTCAAGTGAAAGTCATATAATTAACATATATATATATATATATATATATAAGTATTTATTGTTTTAAGCAAATTGAAAAATTAGTAAATACACGTTTTTCAATTTATTTCCTTGAATTATGACTCCTCAAATTTATATAATTCTTAATGGAATCACATACTGAATAACCATGAACATGGATATTGTCTCTCAAATTTTCCGTACGTCACTTAATTGGTGACCTAATTGAAATTTTCACAAATGTCATTCAAAACCCAAGTTAATTAATAATTATCATAATATCCTAAATATTTTCAATCAATACATAGAATTGTGGATGTCACATTCGATTCGTGGTGCCTGCACAGCTTAACCGAGCTAGCTCCAAATCAAAAAATATAGGCATGTCTGAATGAATTCTTTTTTTAATTTTTTACTTAATTAAAATTTTGCGCTTCACGTACTTTGACCATTTTTTTCAATCCGGGATATCCAAATTTTCACAATATATAAATGTCGATGCATATAACATATGTTTTCTCATAATTTTTTAAAAATTAAGATAATATTTTAAATTTTTACTAGACTTTTTGCTTTTGCTTAATGCCCAAAAAAGGCATTTCTTAATTTGAAATAACAAGTAGGGATAAACATTGAGTTTGACTCAATCTGAGAACCCTCGACCAATCGATTCAAGGCTGGAATCTTCTACCGATTTTAAAGCCTCTTCAAGGGAAGAAAGAGAGAGAATATTCTAGCACCTATCAAGAATCAAAACATAGTCTTCACACATGAAGAAACAAGAGCATAAACACTTGACTAACAATTTTTTTCTATGATGAAACAATGCAACTTTGGTCTGTTCCGCTCGTATATCAACCGAGAAGCTCGAAACAGTTCATCATCGTGGGAAGCTCCTTCGCGGATTACCTCAAACTCCACTTGTGACAAATTTACCCTCTGTTAGTTTTCTTTAAATTTTGATTAAGTTAAATAACACGTGATAGTTGACTGGTATACCAATTTGAGATTTTACACTACGTTTGTCACAATTTACAATTTTTGTGATTTTTTTTGTGGTATTAATCCACTTTTTTTTTTTGTCTCTCTTCTATTCCTATTCTACACACTCTCGGACTTTTGCCCCGCCTCTTTGCGGGCGTGGGAATCGAAACCCACTCTTGAAACTTACGCGTCCCCATCCCATCCCCCTGAGAATGTGGGGATTTGAACCCCTCACCTCCCCCTTCCATGTTGGAAAGGTGGCCACTGGGGCGAACCCCCAATGGTTGTATTAATCCACTTTAGCTAAGGGTATAATTGTCACAAATTTACCAATTTAGGGTTTTTGTGGTCGAATAAATTAGTTTGGGGTAAATTTGTTATAAATGTACTGGTTTAGGGTTTTTTGTGGTCAATCAGGGTAAATTTGTCACAGGTATACCAGTTTGAGATTTTTATGGTTAAAAAAATAGTTTGGGATAAATTTGTCACATGTGTACCGGTTTTGGGTTTTTCAGGGTATTAACCCTTAAAAGAAAATGATGCATTTGGCCATCTCTTTGCCATTCTAAAACAAAGACAAGGATGTTTTTCTAAGGGTGTGCATGATAACTATTTAATTTTTCTATTTCTTTATTTGTCCATTCTTCGAAAAAGGTTTGGAACAAAAATTCATTTGATAATGCAATTCATTTTTTTTTTTCAAAACAGATTTTTATTTCGAAAATAGATTTGAAACAAAAATCAAAAGTTAAAATTTTTAGTTTTTCTATTTCTAGAATAAAAGTAAGAAATAAAAACTCTTCTCATTGTTCACTCTTGACATCCCCCGCCCCCACCTGTGTGTGTGGGATGCCGGACGCCCGCTACCGGTCATCAATTGCCAATCATCGACTGCCGTTCGCCGATCGTTAGTCGTCGAACGCCAAAGTCGGATGCTTGACGCCCACCATTGAACGCTGATCTCCGATTGCCGGATGCCCATTGCCGGACGTCGGCCGCCGGACTCCGGTCTCCAATCCCTAATTGCTAGTTGCCAAATGCCCATCGGTCGCTTGCCGCCAGCCTCCCCACTTGCCAATCATCTCCCACCGTCACTTGGGATGGAGAAATTTTGTGTTGTTATTAAATGAATTTCTATTTCAAGAACAAAAATTTTATAAGGTTATCAAATGTGTATTTTTGCTCAGAAACTTGTTTGGTGAATAGAAATATAAAAATCAATTTCTAGTAAAAAATTGATTTTTAAAAATTGATTTTTGGAACAAAATGATTCTCATTCGTGCCCTAAGTAGTATCCCGATATTGATGAATTTTACAAAATCCATCAATCTCAACAACTTTTTCCTTTTTTGACTCCACATGATTGTGATTAGATAGATTCCGGCGAGTGAGGAGGCAAATTTACTAAATGGATATATTAAAATTGATCATGAGGAGTTACAACACATTACTACACATCCTTTTTGGTTTCCTAGTATTACTACACATCTTATTCAGATGTATTTTGTGATGAAATATAGATGAAAATAGGGAAGATCGGTTAAAATATAGGAAAGCATATTCTCCGCACTTTCTCAACCATTCCTAGTTCCGGATATTTATATATTTGTTCACCATGATGTTTAAAGTGAAATTTCCTTTTATTATCAAACCGTTTATTCTGATATTTTTGTATTGCTTTTATGATGATTTTAATGGTTAAAGGTCTCTTCTGTTTCAGCCTCAGACCCCAAGTTAGTCTAAACTATGTATTAATTGGCTATCCATGTGTGAGATGGAAATACAGATACTTTTCCCCCGTTGTTTACTATTTGTTTGGGCACCAAAATCTCATAAAACCAGAATTTTGCATGCCCAACTGCTGGGTTTTCTACCTCTTGGTCCATGGAAATTTGTTCTTCAATTGATATGTCCATCAAGTCTCAACTTCTTGATACTCAATCTACTCAGGAAGTCTCGAGTTATGCAGAGAATCCTTTTGCAGAAGCCACATCTAGGGGGATTCCTTAATGGGAAAGTAGTCTTTTCAAATATCATGATTACCTCTTGATCTGGATTCCTCTCAACTACCAGTGTGCACTTGCTATTCTAGGGTTGAATTGTTGAACTAGTTTGGAAATTGTTCATCTGCTCGACCCATTCTCGAAATCTGAGATTTATCTTTTGATTCCATTTCCTGACGTCCAAAAGTAAGTCAACTGTGATGGAGTTTTCGTCTTGTTTGAACTGGGCAATATGACCCCCACTTCATGCAGATCCATTAAATTTGCAGGTTCAGCTGATATTAGTTTGGACTTTTGTGCAGATCAGTTTAGCTTACCATTATTCCAACCATTTCTTGTTCAATGTAGCCTGGCTTTGCAAGTTAAAGAATTGCTTCCATCCCAAAGAAGCAAGTGGCTAGACTGTCCACCTCCCATCTGCCAATCAAGAAGAGTCTCACCCCAACAGCCGGATTTACGAGCGAGTGTTTAGCTTTCTATTTGGTTCTCATTGGTAATGTGCAAGCATCAATGTAGAGACCAAGTGATGCGATTGAAACGAGGAGTCAGGAATCGAATATAGTGGAGCATTTGACAAGTTCAGCTCCCGTTACAAGCGTCAGAACTTCACCAAGACTCAGAGAAAAGATGGGATAAAACACCTGATGCAGCACACGTGTCCTCAACCCAGGAGTGTGTTGAAAACATCAGTCAAGGAGACCAGATTCTCACCAATGCTTCGAGAGAAGATTGTCCAAATCAACTGAGCAATAGAGGGAAATGGGATGTTGGTTGCATTCGCAGTTTCTGTTTTTAAGTGTGGCTTGGGGTTGACATGGGGTTTAATGCTGGATTTTACAGAAGAACCCTTCGAGGGTCTCAGTTAGATGCATGTATGTTCTTGCAACAGAGATATGCAATGGTAAGTCTCCTTGGCGGTACGTTCTTGCAGATGTGTTTTGATAAGTCGAGAGTAATCATTGCATGTTCTCGGCTGCTACTGCGATTGACGTAGAATAGAAACTCACTTGCTGGGGTCACTGGTATAGACCGCTGATGTAAATTGCAAGCTCAGATAAAAAGACAGGTCGAGGGAAGACTACCAAAAAGGCACCAATTTCGAATGTCTCTTGTTGGAAGTTAGGGAGGAGTAGAAAAAGAATGCATATTTGGGGAGGACTTCATAATATTGTTTGTTGTAATAAAAAAATCAATAGTGATAATAAAATAAATAAAAATTGGAGATTAGATACGGCTAATCGAATCTCCTTAAGACAATTAGTTCCTACCGGTACTAAGTAGTTTCACGAACTTCGCCTCTTAAGATACTATACCTCGAAGCACTATACAAATAGGACTTTGTCGAACATTTTTTGAAACCGGCACATTTAGAGAAACTTGACGAGAAGGGTTGTGAAGTTCTTCATTTTCTTGGAATGAAGATTTTCAACTCTATTTATAAAGTTTTAGAATTCATGTATAAAAGCGGTACATGAACGATGAATTCAATAGATACAAGAATCTAGAAGATAATGAATTAAATGGATACAAGAATTTATGAGATACATGGACTATAAATTAAGTAGATACACGAACTCAGGAGATGCATGAACTTAGATTAATGAGATACATGAAACTACGTATCTTTTTTTTTTTTGGCTCACTTTGGTTGATCCATTAACATACATAAATACAACAACACTTCTTCAAGTTCTTGTTTTCGGCCACAAGATCGACATTCGCTGCTGCATTCATGCGTCTCAACTTGAGTTTTTTCATCTTCAGTGACCGCATCAACACTTGTCACCCCGTTAAGGGCGCGTTTAATAACGCTTCTGTTTTCGGGAACAATTTCTGATCAGAAATGATTATTTTTTATTATGTTCCCGGAAATAATTTCTAAACATTTAAACCGTTTGGTAACTGTCCAAAAATTCTGATTTTGAAATAGAATTGCGTTTGGAACCGTGTTCAAAATTTCTACACAAAATCATTTTCTTTTAATTTTTAAATAATTTTATTACTTTTTTCCTTTTTTCTTCTTTTCTTTTTTTCCTTTCTCTCTCCTATTCTTCTTCTTAAAGTGGCCGGTCGCGGTCAGCAGCGACCTCATTGGAGCGTCGCCGAACCTCACCTTGGCTCGGCGAGTTCGCCGGACCGGTTGCCGTGACCGGCGGACGGGCGGACAAAGAACGTGGCGGTGGATGAAGAAGAAGAAAAGTGAAGAAGAAGAGAACATATGGGCTTGATTCTTGGATTTGTTCCCGGGAACAAGAATCAGTTTTTTTTTTTTTTATTCTTGATTTTGTTCCAAATCTAACTTCAAGAACAAAAAATATAAATTTGTTCCCGAACAAAAATTTTACCAAACATGATTACTATTTCAAAACTACTCTTGGAAAAAAAAAGAAGAAGAAAGAATCCTGATCAACTGTTGGGATGATTTCCAAATAGGCTCTAACTCGCCTCTTTACTCTCGCGTTCTCCTTTTGCGAGGGCTCTGCTCTGCGTACAAGCGCTTCTCAATTCGTCCTTCAGCTTCTCTTTCTTCTCCAACACGTTCAACTAACTCGTTGATCCATCCCGTCAACAGCAGGTCAAGGGAACTCTTCATCATGCCATATAAAGAATCGACCGCCGCCACCATCCAGCAAATGGGTTTTTGTACCGCAGTTCAAATGGGATTTTGCTACGTTGAACGCATGCCAAAACAGATATCTTTCGGACACTGCGTTACAACGCCGCTGTTGATCGAAGACGGTCCCAAATAGTCCTCGTCGATGGAGAAATTCGGTCGGCAGTGGCGACGTGCGGTGTCATTCCCTTTGTTCATTGACCGCAGTTGGGATCGAGAGTTCGATCCGATGGTTGAGGAAGAAGAAGATATGGAGCAATTTGGCCCCCAATTTAAAGTCCCTAATTGGGTTTTCGAAGATGAAACTCAAAATCCATTCCTCCAAAGTGAGAAGTACTCTATCGTTCAATGTGTTCTCTTTTAAGCCGAATAACCTATCCGACTTAACATTGCCGTTGTCCCAATCCATGCGAGGCCCAATCCCTTAAAAAAGTATCAACCTTAACTCAACTTTCAATTTTGATAAGCACCTTCCATTTTTCTTATAAAAGACCACCTATTTTATAAGGGGTTCCAATTCCGGCCCAAACTTTTTCTATCTTTCAAAAAAAAAAAAAAATCAACTTTGGCTTGGGCTCGAAGTTTTCTTTCTCATAAAAAAGTATCAACTTTCAGTTGGTTCTCAAAATCCAGCTCCTATCGAGTTTCCGCCAAGTAAACGTTGAATCTTTAATGACATCATTGGACAAAAACTTGACAGGGATCGGATTTTGATATCAATCAACTTGATCAATTTTTTATGAGACAACAAAAAGTTTGAACTAGAATTGAGATCTAACTTAAAGTTTGTATTCTTTATGAGACAAAAAATTTTAGATTAAAATTGGGACATGATCTAAAGTTTGTATAATTTTCAGAGATGGAAAAAAAAATTGGGCCAGAATCTAAATCTTACTTAAAATTAGTGCTTTTTAAGGAAATTAGGCCATCCCCGTAAATCTGCCGAAAAAAAGATAAAGAAAAAGAAAAAGAGAGCGATATAAAATTGGCCATATAAATCCCTTCCAATCCTTTGCTTTCTTCTCCCTCTATATCTCTACTCTTCCGTCCAAACTCCTGATCGTTTTCAACATCCTCGCTCTTGCTCTCCAACCACCCCAAAGCGGAATCTAGTTCATTTGCTTAATATCATGATAAAAAAAAAAAAAATGAGATTGGACTGCAGTAATTAAGTAGAAGGTCAGTATTATTAAAGTTAAAGTCTAATATCTACCAAAAAGTAAAATCCTGAATGCATCAAGTCGATATAACGAAAAATGCCCTTGAGATTATATGAAGTGATGGATTTGTTTAAATGCATGAAAAAAGTTGATATAAGGGAAAACGCCCTTGAAATCATATGAAGTGATGGATTTGTTTAAATGCATGAAAGTTGATCAAGACAACAAAGAACCGTGACATAAAAAAAAAGGAAAAAAAGTCAAAAATTTCAAACTATACTTATTGTGGTACATTTACTTTGAATTTTTTTCTTATGACATAAAAGCCCTCGACTTGTCTTGTAGATATGTAACACATTTATCCTCCGTCAAGGCTCTTTTAGATGATTTTTCAACCAAGAAAATATTATTTTTTTATTTCACTTAACTTATTTGAGCGCCATGTCAACATTGTTTCTTTAGCGGTGCTCATCGACGGAATCTTGATAGAATGCGTCACACATGTATGAATTCGAGACTTTTGGTCATGTCACAGTGAGGATAATTTGGGGTTTTTGATGGTTTTTCTCCTCTAAAAAACATGGTTTAGGGTGCGTTTGTTTGTGTTTTTTTTTTTTTGTTAGGGAACAAATAGAAAAACTATTTCATTCGCAGGAACGTTTTGAACAAAAATGCGCGTTTGGTAAAAACTTGTTCTGAAATAAAAAAGAACAAAAACATGTTTGGTAAATTTATGTTATTTTTTTTATTTCTTTTAATTTTTAATGTTTATTTTTTATTTTTCATTTTTTCTTTCTTTTTCTTTTTTTTTTTTTTTGCTTTGGCCGGGTCGCCGGCCTCGGCCATGGGCTGGCCGGTCGCCGGATCGATCGGCCTCCACGAGGGCCGGCGAGCCTCGCCGTGGCCGGGCGAGGCCGCCGGCCCTCGTCGGCCCTCGTCGGCCGGTCGCCGGCCATGGCCGAGGCGGTGGACCTGGCCAAAGCAAGAAGAAGAAGAAAAGAAGAAGAAGAAGAAAAGAAGAAAAAAAAAAAAAGAGAAGAGAAGAGAGAGAAAAGTGTTTTACCGTTTTGTTAAAAACAAAGAAACAACTTTTTTTTTTTTGTTTACTCTTTTTTTTCCCTAGAACAAAAAAATAGATTTGAAAACAAAAAACGCAACAAACGCGTTTACATTCTTTTTTTATTCAGGAACAAAAAAATAGAAAAATCTGTTTTTGAACAAAAAAAAGAACACAAACAAACACACCCTTAGTGTCTAATTCCTTTTGGCGACGGTCAGTGTGCAAATTGAACTTCACCTTTTTTTTTTTTTCTCGAGGAGAAATCGTCATCAATTTAGCAATAAAAGAAAACTAATTACCAACAATGCTGAATTTACGCCTTTTAGATATCCCATCCAGCACGCGTTTTCGGAACGAAGTCCTTTTGACTTCGCCGAGTACACACATACACACACCTACCAACACGCACACCTTCCTCGCCCTCGCCATTCCTCTCTTGCCGAGAAAGCGCGCAGAATTAGGGCACGGGAATCCCGAGCACCCGAGTCGCTACCCCGAAGGAGTCGTCCCGTCGCCGGACCCCTCCCGGCCCCCGCCGCCGCCGCCGCCGCCGCCCAGAGCGGACGCCGACCCCCTCCTCCTCCTCGCGCGGCCGCCGGTGGATGCGATCGCGTCGATGAAGAGCGCGCCCGGCCTCGAGGTGTTCGATTTCAAGGAGGAGGACGAGCTCCCCGAGCTGGCCTCTGGCAAGTATCTAGGGAAATTCAAGAGCCCTAGGGCGGACGATCGCTCGATTTTGAAGTATAAGTTCCTTGAATGTGGTACATTTGCGAGCTTTTCTTTTGCTTCTTTTTTCTCCTTTTTTTTTTTTTTTTAATTAATAGACTTTGGGCCGTGTATCGCGATCTTTCGCGAGTTAGGCGCTTCGTGTCCTTCTTCGCGACTGCGTGGATGGCTGCGCTGCTGTTTTAGTTGCTGAGATGTGCGGCGGAAAATTTCCTTTTTCAGCGGGAACTTTGTTTGTGTCTGGGTTTTTGAATCTGAGTTTGAATCCTTCGAGTGTTGCATAGAAAACGATTGTCCCATCGAGGGTGAATCTGCTGGAATTTATTGTTTCTGATTTGGGAAACCAGAGGGGTGAATTTGGTCTTCGAAAGATGATTTTTTTTTTTTTTGTTTCACGGGTGTGTTCGGTATCATTTAGCGATGGTGGAAGGGGCTCGTGGTACTTGCAGTCCCCTCCTTGTAAATGAGGGAATGTGATATATCATTATGAACGGTTATGGAAAAGGAATGGTAAATATGGGTCACAAAGTAGATAGAGATAATCAAGACAGCTAATCTTAAAGAAATCTGGTGAATTGCTCACCTTAAAAAGGGCGGATATAAGACTATAGGCAAAAAAATTCTACCCATGCCACAAATATCATGAAGTCCTGTTTACAAGCCTCTTATAAGTGCATTTGAGCCCCACATTGTTATTCCTTCATGCATTCTGGCAGGGTTTTGGACTAATGATGTTAGCAAACCTTATAGACATTGCCTTGATTTTTAGCAATGATGCAAGGAGGATTTCAATTGCACACCAAGCTAAACATAAGTAGATAGTGTGGGCTTTCTATATATACTTGGAAAATTTTGCTGGTCTATGCCCCCAATTTACTAGTTTTCTCATGCTTAAGGTAGTTCTATTAATCTATAAATAGTTCTCGGGGTTGGTTTTTCTCAAATACTCAGCCTTTTACATCACTTTTCTGACTCTTCTAATTTGACTGTAGTTGCCCCTGGATCAGATACTCCTAGAAATGAAAGTGATAGTGTGCTCTGCGTTGATGTTGATTCCCTCAATGGTGATCGGAGCGATGAACATTCCAATTCAAACAATGCTTCAGGCACAGATGATGAGGATGGTGCTGCTAAAAAATCTGATGATGGACCAAAATCTGCTCTGGAGCTTGATTCTTTGGGTCATGGACAGCATGCTTATTTCGAGGTAGAGCAGCAGGAATCTAGGAGTTCATTTTCTGTAGGGGAAATGAGAACCTCAAGCCCCGGTGCTTCTTCACCTGGAAAAAGTCAGTCAAATCGTGACGTATCAGAGGCTCCATCCAATGTACTTCAAGTTAAATTATCTATATATTATGCTATGATACTGATATAGAAGTTTCATTATAGTTTAACTTTTTGCAGGATGAGTCAGTTGAGCTGAATTCTGACGATGGTGAAAACATGGATGAGCATGCATCATCTAGTTTTGCTTCAGATTTTGAGGATGATGGTTAGTGGCTCATGTTATATATCTATGGGCCTTCTTTAGCCCAAGATTTACCTTTTAGATGCTCTCTTCAAATGTGGTGTGCTAATCATGACTTGCTTTGAAATTTCAGTTTCTTTTGATGGTCACCGTGCGAATTATTATGCCAATCACATGGAAGTGGTATGTCCTACATCTTTTTAATTATTTACTGCAGTCATTTTGATGAGATATGTAGAAATAATGGTCATGCATCTATGCATTTGCTAAATGAATGAGATCTAGATCCATGAGCACAGAAAATACTTATTGTCTACTCTCTGTCTTTGTGAACTTTTAACATTTCATTCTCCCATTAATTTGCTTTATTAGTTTCAAAGCTCCAGTAGTTTTATGGGCTCCTCTTTTTTTTTAACTTATATTTGACTCCCCTATGGTCTTTATGGTTTTGGAGAATTCTCCACTTTCCCTTCTCATTTTAAGTGGAAAGAGAATAGTTGTTTGAGGGAAATATGGACAACTATTGTTTGGTTCTTCTAGGAAAAGAGTTGTAGAAGGCTTATTACCATTTTCTACAATTGGAATGGGATTGAGAATACATTTCGTATGGGATCCATTGGCTAACTCTATTTTGCAATGTGAGTGGGAAAACTTGTGTAAATAAGAACATGTACATGTAAAAATTGGAAAGCTTCAACATATCTCAAACCACTGCAACTAATTTCCTCATTTGCTCGACTTACTCCCCTGTGGCTTTGCCTGAAGATGTATCTAAAGTCCATCTTTTGTTAGCCGAAGGAAAAATGGTGATGAAATTCCTAGGAGTGTTTTCTAGATGGTTCTTTTAGATGTTCTTGAGCAAATGGGTGATATGACCAAGCCAACCACTTGAAGACACTAGCATAAAGTTTACAGTGCTACATTATTCTTTAGCAAAAAAAAATTATCATTGAATAACTACCAAGCACCAAGGGGTGCAAACACATTGGGAAAAGGAGCTCAAGAAACCAAAAAAAAGAGAGCTTGGTTATGAGAAAGTGTTTACAAAAAGAGAGGGAGAAAGTGGAATCATAGAAAATAGCTTGAACTACTGGTTCTATAACTTCCTTGAATTAGTTATAGACGAAATGTACTTTATAGGTAGTTGTGCAACAAAGCTACGCTCAAAAGAGGTTTCGTGTTGCCATTGTTTGGAGTGAATAACATTATAATGGATGGTTAAAGATGTGTCATACATTTACCTTAGCAGATTTTGCATTACTTAGTCGTTCCTACTAAATTTTCTGATGGCACATTCAGCCTGATGGCTATGTTAGAAAGATCAGATCCACTTAAGAGGGACAGCATTGTACATGTTGGTTAGAGATGGACTGAGGGATATGCCGAATGAGAAGTATATAGTGTGATTTTGGAGCACAAGATGTTATCCTTATCTTTTGTGTCTTTTCTTAAATAATTTTTGTAATTGGAATGTTTGTGCATTTTGCAGGATGGTGCAAATACAGCAGTTGCTGTTCGCTCTGAATATCTTATATATCAGGCTAACTATTACGTGGGTCCCCTGCTAACGTTCTCCTCAAATTGTATCCGAATCGATTGTTCAACTACTTGTGAGAAAGAGAAAGACTTGTCACTTGTATTGGAAGTTGATGATCTCATTAGTATTTCGTGTCAGTGGTTACAGAAGGTAAGTATTCTAGATCCTCATCAGAGATGTGTTTAAAATGCGAATCTACACTTTATTGGGCTAACATGGTGGAATTTAAACAGGTTCAAATAGTATTTGTAAAGCTCCGTATGATCTCCAAGGATTCATTTGATAAAGCTCACGATTCTTCAGGTGAGTGGAACAGAAAATCTTATGCGCTGTCTAATGCTCCTTAAAACCGTATTGCATTGGAACACGAAGGACTTACGCATTTGATTGAACAAAGGTGGAAATACTGGGAAAGAGATTTAATATATGATTGGCTTGTTGGTTTTTAACTGGTATTATCCTAAGCTTACTTGGTGGAACGAAATATGGGTTTATTTGTTCGTAACATCTTACAATCGGAGTCATTCAAATTTTCTAAGTATTTTCCTAATTTCACAAGGTTATTGCTATGTTTTCTGTCGATCTGTTGCTTGCTTTTTACACTTCTGGTGTTGTTTGGCCTGAATTAACTCCTTTCCAGGCATTGAGGAGTTGAAGTTTGCAATTGTTGACCCAAACTGGTCGATGAAGCAGGAAATGATTGTGACTTCAAATGTGAAATACTCAGCTATCTGGGAGATCGTCACTAGGTAAGTAAAACTATAGCGAGGTCTTCATGTCCCATCTAGCTCTTTAGTTTTTTTTTTTTTTTTTTTTTTTTGGTTATGAATGGATCAATGTTGCTTATTTATGCAGACACAATTTTTCTTTAAATGGTTAGTAACCTCTCTGTACATTACTGATTTTAAATGCTTAGTTGATTTTAAAGTTGCATGATATAAACGCTGTTGTGGTGAGTGCCCTCTCCTCAAAATTTGCTTTCACCTTAGGTTGTGCTGAGCAATGTATATGTGGGTTTGTGCAATGGACCCTCGTCTTGGTCCTTTAGAAGATATGACGCTTTAATAAGCGGGTAATGTTTTTTGGAGGTCATGGTCTTTTACGGGACTTAGTGCTCATCTACCGACATTAGCTCCTTTGTACTTTGTTTTTGGTTGTTTGATGATGAAATTTAATTATCAAGAGTATCTAAAGGGAATCTGACTACGTTTACCTTATATTAGCTTAGAATGTGGCTGCTTTGTCATGCATATAATGCTTCTTAAGCTTTTGAAAATTTGAACTTTGAATGCATGCATATGCAAAGTAGCCATAGTCTATTATTTCAAGGTGCATTTAGCATAAATTTGATCAAGTAGGCAACAGTTATTGTGTTCAGCCTAGTAGAAATCAGTATCAATGTTTGACTAAAAACAGCTGAATATCTTTTTATATGGCTTGCAACGTCATTTATTTATATGACTTACAATCACAAATAGGTAGGTTTATATATAATATGGAACTAAGTTGCCCCTTCCATTAGATTTGAGGTCTCGTTTGGCTAAGGGAAGCACGACAATAGGAATAAATAATTGGAATCGAAATTATAATTTATTTGAGTTATCGTGTTTGGTAACTTCTTCGAATGGACATGTTACTCTTTTATGGTTTATATATTGGGGTCATAACCACCATTGATATTAGGTTTGTTTGTTTCCACTCAAATATAAGTAAAAGGCGGTTGTTTTTCTATCCTGCCAACGTTGATTCCCAAATTCCAAAATTATGAAAAATTTATTGGTGAATCTACGCGCAAAATTTTATATGGCTTGAAAGTTTCAAGTGTTTCAGTTAAAAAAAGTCAATTGTGCGCGCATCGCAAGATCAGATTGAGCAAAATTTGAAAAGTAAAAGTTAATTTAGGCATGCTCTTAGCAAAGTAATGAACTATAATAAGTATACCTACTGCTTCAAGTGTCCTTACAGAAGTTGCCAAATTCAAGATGTAACTAGAGGTCCATCTATGAAGTTACTGTTTGTGTCCTTTTTGTCCCATTCATTTTCTCTCTTTTTTCATCTCCTCCCATGTTAATGAAAGCACAGTTGGAGACCACTTTTCAATTCAAGTTGGGGTAGCCATTCCCCTTTATTCCTGGTGACCAAACACCATCAAGAGGCAAATAAAGATCTCGTTCCTTTTTTATTGATTTTATTGCTGACCAAACAATACTTGAGAGTTTTGCCGGGTGTTTATTCTTTGTCCTTGCAAGGGTCACATGTAGAGATTCTTGTAATTAACATGCTTCTCTACTGATTAGGATCATATTTATTAGGAATTGCAATGAAAGTAGATGCATTGTTTGTTGTTTCATATTTAGTTTTGAATGCAATTAGTTTGTCTCTAGTTGCTAGTTAGCAGGATGAAGTAAATCATGTGTTATTGCTTTTTATAGTGCATTGAGTTTATTGTATGTAATTGGTAAATGCAAAGACAATGTGCATTGAATTAATGGCCTTGTCTCGTTTTATTTATTGAATCAAATTACATTTTCCTCTTCTATAGTGCGGATGGGCCGCTGGGTCAAGGGATTTAAGTGGAGAAAGGCACTACTTTCCCAAGTGAGTTACATTAACATATTTACCCATGCTTTTACCTTTCTTGGAAATGTAAGTTCTTTATGTCTTGATATTGTTGTGACTTGCAAGGTGTTTAATGCTTTTTGGTGCTATCCACTTCCATTTTTTTTGTTTACATGCAATGCGGTATGAAACATACATGTGCATTCAGCTCATGACACAGGTTTAATTCTCCACTTCACTAAGTGCAAATTATTATATTTTTGGGCAATTCATTGGGGCCCTGATTCCATCTTACGGGCCATAAGGTTAATGGGGCATGAGTCCGGGATTTACCCATATAAGGTGGGCTTCCTTGTCATTGAAAAAAAAGATTGGATCATTTTTTAATTGTGTTGTGCTATATTTTTCTAGTGAATGTGTGGGGTGTAATTTTTCATCCAGGTGGTCAAAAGACTGTTTGGGGTTCTAAATCTTGAGTTGCTTCTGTGTTATACTCTTTTATTCGGCTTTGGTGGAAATTATCCGTATTTTAGTTTATTTGCAAATTTCAATCCGACTTCGAATAAAGTTTCCCCCATGATGAATTGAAGTCTTTGTTAGGTTCTCTTACCAAAGATGTGAGCACTCGAAACAAGTTGAGCATGAATAGATGGGACTCCATTGGGATCACATGTTTAAGCTCCCTTAAAGTTAGATTGCACATTTCATCTTTTTGATACAATTTCATTACTTTGATTTATAAAAAACAAAATGCCGCAACGGCGACAATTGGCTTAGACATCATCCTTTCTTACAACCGATACTTAATTTTGGATGCTTTGTCACATTCGGAGTACTTCATTGGAATTATGTGTTATTGACATGGTTACCCTTTCTTTTATCACATGATTGGACATGTTGATTTTACAGTTTCGATGAGCCTTTTGAAGAATTTATCTATCAAAAGGGGAGGCAGATGCAGTCTCCATCAGTAAAAGAGACGTGGATCTGCTACAACCAGAAACATTCATCAATGATACAATCATAGACTTTTATATCAAGTAAGCTTGTATTGTAGCTGTCTGAATTCTCAGAAATACTGCTTCCTTGATTTCCAATGAATACCTGCTTGGAAATTGGTCTAATTTGTGAATGACATATATTCCGATCAAGTTGAGTTTAATGATAGAGGTTTAGTCCTTTAGACTTGACACATTCTTCAAACTGGAAGGTCTGTCTTAGCTATTTTGTTAGAGAGTTTTCACTAGGAGGTTCATCTTAGCTTTTCTTTGAGAATTGACTGACACAAGTCACTGCTTTTACTTTGTCATTTGCCTTATCTACAATCTTTGTTGACATTGTAGGTACTTGAAGAATCAGATTCAACCAGATGAAAAACACAGATACCATTTTTTTAACAGTTTCTTCTTCCGGAAGCTTGCTGATCTAGATAAAGATCCATCCAGTGCCTCTGATGGCAGGGCTGCTTTCCTACGTGTTCGTAAATGGACAAGGAAACTTAATCTTTTGATAAGGATTACATTTTCATTCCTGTAAACTTCAAGTAAGATGCAAACCAATCAAATGTTGCACTTTAAGTTTGTTGATGCAGCTTCGCTTATATCGACAATATATATGTCCTTGTAACAGTCTTCACTGGAGTTTGATTGTCATATGTCACCCTGGTGAGGTGGCCAGTTTTAGAGGTATGTTTTGGTTCTTGGCTTTCTTCCTGGTATTTGTTCATCTCTGTGGTCCTTGAGTTGCAAAATTGAGATAGTTGTGTCGATTCAGCTGCATAATGTGCTGCTTTTTATTTATTCATTTGGTATTTTTGCGAACTCTACAGAGGAAGACTCGAGACGGTCCCCCAAAGTACCTTGTATACTGCACATGGATTCTATAAAAGGAAGTCATGATGGTCTGAAGAATCTTGTCCAGAGGTATGATAAGATTTTTGTAAACCACTCTTACCTTTATGAGAGGTGATTGAATTTAAACTATGGATGGTGGGCCACCCAAATGAGTGAAATGGCGATGAAGTGAACATATTTGGGAGGGGTTAGTTTTGCGTGAACGGAGGAGGAGACTCTGTTGATGGATTGAAGGTGTGGTCATGTGAATTACCTTTTAATTATATTCCTGTTAGGATATGTGGCTTGGCGAGGACAAGGTTGAAAAAAAGCAAAGCGGCATCATGCCAGGGTCTTAACTTTGTGGAAAAGTGGGAATATTGTTGGTAAGCAGTGCCAATAGCATAAGACAGCCTGATGTAGCTTTCTTGGCTAGTAAGAAAAGGCCTAGTGTGGTTATTTAGGTTTTAGCTTTGACTGAACATCTCTTTCATATTTTCTTCAGATGATGACTCCACATCTTGGTTGTTTTCTTTTATTTTTTGATGAAGAGGTTTTGTTATTAAGGCTAAATGACATTTTCTAATTCGATAGTATAAGAGGTATCTAATGATATATTGTATTTTGGTGCTTCTTAAAGAAGTTAATGAAGAGGTGACATGTGAATCTCTCAACTGGTGACACCTGAACCTCTCCACTGATGACACATTTCTTGACATTAAATATTGTCCCTTTTACTTCCCCCAAGATCTGAAAAATGCTAGCATGGACAGAAAAATGAAACTTTTTCTGACTAATGAGATCACCTACTTTTCCTCCTCAAGGTTCTTATAATTATTTTAAAATTTTCTAGTACTTAACAAACAAATGTTAATCAAATTAATCATCTCCTGACATTAAATTTTTCCCCTTATTTACTTCCCCCTAAATCTGAAATATAATGGCTTTGACAGAAAAATAAAAATTTTTCTGACTAATGAGATCACCCACTTTTCCTTCTCAAGGTTCTTATAATTATTTTTAAAATTTTCTACTACTTAACAAACAAATGTTATCCAAATTTAAAATACCAGTAATTAAGGAATAAAAACATGAAGTCATATTAGTTTTAGTCATTAATTTTTGATGATATAAACTAACAGACAACATTGCAATGCAAAACCAAGTCTTCTTTTATGATTATAGGATAGGTAAGGTTATTAAATCTGACTGATATGTACCAGTAGAGTATCTTGTACACATGGAAAAAGGAATTTTGAATTTTTTTTTTTTTTTTTGTTGGGTGCTTGAGTATTTTGAAATATGTATACCGTAAATAATTATCCTGCTATCTTGGAAAAAAAAAAAAAGAGAAAATTTTGGTGATTTAAACTATGAATACCTTTTATGATATATAATATTATGCACTAATGAATTGGAAATTTGCTTTTTCCCTGTGCATAGCACTGGCCATAAGTCTAGCGTTAAGAGCTCACTAAGGGGATGCCGATTGTGAAGTTTTCATCTGAGGTCATTTCTGCTTGTGTCTGACTAATATAGTAAAAAAGAAGGAAAGGCAAAAGTTTCATTGGTTTGCTCTTTTAATAATTATCTTTCTTTTGTAACATTATCAAACCTTTTCTTCATTTACCCATTGTTGGATTGCACTTTGGTATCAATTGCATTGACTTTTTTATTTGGTGCAACAGTTATTTATGGGAAGAATGGAAAGAAAGGGGAAACGAGACATCAGAAGACATATCCTCTAAATTCACCAATTTGCGATTTGTCTCACTTGAGGTATGAATTGTTTGCTCTAGGTGCAATGTCTTGTCAATGTTGACTTTTTGAAGAAGAATTGCTATAGATGCTGTCGCAATGCAGATGGTATGAAAGAAAGCAAATCTTTCTATGACACGTCTTGTGTATGCACTGATATGCAGAATCATGTTGTGATTGTCATGCAAATTCTTTGATTAACGGAAAACCTGTTTGTGAACACCATATTCCCGACAGGTTTGAACCTTGAGGTGACCAGAATATCTCTTAAGTTTAGCTCTATGTTTGCCTCATGTTTGAGATATGAATGCAAGTGATAATTCAGTAACATTGATAATGAGAAATTCACAAAAATGTGGGTATCCCCCTTCCTCCAACCTCGGCCTTTGAAACTGTGAAAGAGGTCATCATATGAAGTTGTTGTTATCGGCTCCACTCCAAGAGGTTCTGGAAAATTGGTGATTTTGTGAGAGGGGATGAGCATGTCTTCTCTTCCCAATATAGGGATGTCCTCTTTGTTTTTTTTTTTTTTTTTTTTTTTGGTGGGGGGTGGGTTTGTGAAGATCGTTGGTGGTCTCTTCATGGGCTAACTCATCCTATAAAAGACAAGTTAGCAGATTTAATGCTAGGGGTGTGCTTGCGTGCTATTGGTAAATTGGGAAATTATTTCATTATAAGTCAGGTCAATAGAACTGCAAGTATTGCTGCTGAAATTCCAACTTGACTTGACTGGGCCAAGAATTTATCATGGCAGCAATTGAACAGGGAATCTAGTTGTAGATTGTAAAAGATGCAGATTTTCCCTTATTGCAAACCATTCTATAACGGTCCGTTCGTTTCGCGGAAAATAGGCCATTTCCAAAATATATTTTCCCAGAAGTCGTTTTCCAGGAAAATGACAATATTTTCTGGTGTTCGGCTAAAACCTGAAAATGTTTCGGAAAATATTTTCTTGTGTTCGGTAAAGAAAATATTTTCTGCTCACTAGATTGGTGAGCGCAAGTGTCAAGCTCGAGGTTCGCCAGATCAACGAGCGATCCACGACAGTTCACTTGGTGATGGCCGACGACTAGTTAAGAAAGAAGAAGATGGGAAACAAAGAAAAAAAAAAAGAAAAAGAAAAAAAAAGAAATAGAAAATTAAAAATAATTTGAATAAAAAAAGAAAATGCAATTTAAAAATAATTCGAATAAAAAAAGAAAAGAAGAAGAAGAAATGGGAGGAGAAAGTGAGGATTTGTAGATGTGTGAGATAAGAGAGATCAAGTGAGGAAAATGTTTTCTACTTTTCAAAAGTGGAAAACATTTTCCCCAAATTTAGAAGACTTTTTCCTTCCATGGAAAACATTTTCCCTTAGGAATTCATTTTCCGTGAAACGAACACCGGAAAATCCGGAAAAACATTTTCCCGGAAAATATTTTCCACGAAACGAACGGAGCCTAAGATAGTGATTATCTTGATTTAAAATTATTTGGTAGATGTAATGAAGGCTTTTGGAAATTTCACATGTATCTGTGTGGCTGCAGATGAAACTGATTTCACCTTGGGCACCGATGGGATAGTATATAACTATGCCATTGGAATAAGCTATCAAATATTGTGCTGATGTACGGCTGTTTTACATACCATCTGATGGTCCTTGACCCCTGGAATAACTCCTGCATTTTCATCAGGGATTTAGTGTATCACTTCTTATAGTTGATTGATATATTTGGTGAGGATTCAAATAGTACTATGGACATGCTGTCTGACTTCCTGTTGTGATATCCAGTGGAAAGATAGTAGGTTCGGAGTATGATTCATTACTGTATTCAATTCCATAGATCACACACAGATTTTTCTGTAATCATCCTTGTAATTGTGTTATAATACTGAAGGGAGGGAATGAATTTGATTATAGCGGCAGATTTCATCTACCTACTTTTTGGAGATCTTTTATCATGACACTAGTTAAGTTAGAGAGAAAAATCTGTAGTTGCCTCCAATTCTGGCATGTAGCCTGTAACATAATCCAATTACATCACATAATTGTTTTAAAAGTATATGATAGTTCTAGTAGCCTTGATTATCTGAGGTTTACCAAGCTAAATTAGGTAACGGAGTTTTGCCATTCTAAAACTTGTATTGTAGATGGAGCAAAGATTCTACTACTCTAGAGAGTTAAGTTGATAGCTAAAGATGTTAGATAACTTATGAGTGGACGTTCTTTTCATGAATCAACTTTGTGTCTTAATCAAGAACTTAGGGACAAGAGATTGGCCTTGTGTCATCCACCCAGCCAAGTTGTGTCAAATTCTTAGTGTTCCCTCGTCCCTACCACTGGAACAACCTCGATGTATCTGAGACATTACTCTGTGTGTGAGTGTATGTGGCATGCAAATTTGTGATATTTTTCCTGAAAAGATTTAACCTTTTTCCTTTTATTGATCTCAGCTGCCACAGCAGGAAAATTCATTTGATTGCGGCCTGTTTTTACTCCATTACCTGGAGCGTTTCTTGGAAGAAGCACCTTGTACTTTCAATCTGTTCAAAATATCCAAATTTTCCCGATTTGTAAGTACCTAACCAGTTTTGCCTTATGAAATGTTATCATCCAGTTTTAGACTGTCTGCCTCTTGGTTTTGCCTCAGAAGTGAATTGGTAAAAATCTGGTTAAAGGATGATTTTCTGATGATAAAATTGTTGCAACTCCTCTGAGAAACGAGTCAGGTATGGTGTTCTGGGATCATGATACTTGTTTGGACTAACTTTGCTGGGTCCTTATTCTGTGTTGGTCCAGTTCTTGAACTGCTCTTGTTTCTTCTCTTAATTTGATCTCTGTATCTGAAGTTTCTACTTATTTTTAATGTAACCATTAAAGCATTGTCTGTTGCTTTGGAGCCACACTAAATAGCTTGTTTGCATCTTCTGTGGCTATTCATTCTTTTTGGATTTTGTGTGGCTATCAGAAGCAAAATTTTGATTGAATCTGCAACTTGTTTGTTTACGGTTTGATGCTTGATATTGCAGTCATTGGACTGACTTCTTTTGAAGTAAGTAGTTTTAGATTATTTTCTATAATTTTTGGGAATCTCGCAAATTATTTTTGGTTCTTGGATAGAAGGATCTGCTGCTCTATTTGCCATACTGGCATCTATAACAAGATGGAATGATGTGTTTCTGGATGTGATAGATAATAGCCTGAAGATATATGAGACATGGTGTTGAATTAGGCAAAGTTCATGATATATTTTGAGAGAGAATATCAGCACTAGCTCGTCTATTTTGCTGAGTATTCTTAAGTGGGAAATGTTTTCTTTGTCTCTGCTCTAGGAAAAACATTCATTGGTTTTCTCTGCTTTTGGCATGATCCTTGTTTTCTTCGATTTTTAGTTGATTATTTACTGATCCCGGCTCTTCAATTTTTTTCAGCTTAGCACAGATTGGTTTCTACCAGTTGAGGCTTCTCTCAAGCGTACAGTTATTCAGAAATTGATTTATGAACTCCTTGATTTTCGCCCCATAATGCTTCTTCAGCAGACTGTACTGAAGAAAATCAGTCCTCTAGAATTTTAGATGCTAGGAATGGAAACAAATGTGTAGACTTTACAGAGAAACATAGTTCTGTGGCAGCTTGCGATCGGTCTCCCAAGTCGACAAGGGTATTGAAATCAGTTTGTTATCTGATCCTTCAATGAGGAATTCTCAATGCCTTAATGAGTCAGGCCTGGTCCTGAGGGAGCTTTTTGAACCAGGAGCTGCTCCTGGTTCATTTCTCGGAAGGTGTCTTTCTTTTGACCAGCCAGCGTATTATCTTAATGGTTCTCTATCAGCAGTAGAGGTAATAAACTCCCCTCACAATTAGAATCTCTTTTCAGGTTTGAGATTCTTATTAAAGTGTACTGCTTTCAAAAATCTTTTGAAGAGTAGAGGCTAAATGCTTTATAGATTGCTTTAAAAAGGTCATCGAAATGATAGCCAGCTTTCTTGCTGGGGAACTGGTAATATCAACTTTTTTCGCAGCATTCTAGGTATCAGCTTAGACAGCATTCATGACTATAGAAGTTCCCCATAAATTACTGTGGTTGCTGGAATTTTTTGTGGAAATTGACAATCCTCATTCTATTGCAGAAGATCTAAAAATTCCCTTAAACTTTGTATGTAATCAAGCCAAGTCGGGTTGAGAAAATTGATGTTGGAACTCTATTATTCAAGTCTCAAATCGACTTCATCACTGGACTTCAGCTTGGTTGAGCTTTTTCTTTTCAAGATCTAGATTAACTTGATAAAATTTGTTGAGCTTGATTCAGTTCAATTCTGATGATAAAAATCTAGTTTAAGCTCCCGTTAATGCTCTGGAAATATAATACAACAACACTGACAAATTATTCCTTATCCCACTAAGATGGTTTGATCACATGAATAAGTTGAAGAACAACACGACATTTATGTACTGCATACAAAATTTAACTGCTCAAATAGGCTTGGAAAGCTGCTTGAGTCAAGTAGTGTTGAGCCAGGGGTTGAGTAATCAAAATTCAAACTACTCGAGATTGACAAACATCTTGCCAAACTCAAAGTAGTTTGCAGTCGTGGTCAGTTACCCCTAGTTATACATGTGACAAAGTCTATCTCTCCACTCCAATCTCATCTGTGGTGACACTACCAATCTGCTTTCTTCTCTATCACCTTGTTATGGAAAGGTGGATGGACACCTGTGTATCTCTATTCTTGTTTTAACTGATTGTTCTGACTTCTGTGCATTTGTTATTTCCAGCCAGCAGATGCAGAGATCAGTACCCAATTTGCTTATGCGCCTTACGCACCTTCAGGAGAGTCAGATTTTGGAGAGATTAACAGAGTCTCGCATGAAGCCACCGGGGTTTCTTGTTCATCTGAGGGTATCAGAACTGAGAACTTATGGAGACCAGGAATATCGGCACAAGGAGAGCACGAATGTCATGATGACTCAGAAAGACCCATGTACACTTTAGATGATTCACAGGATATGGATATTCTTGAAAGCAATGATAACAATCTGGCCAAAATGATGCAAGTCTGAGTCAAGAACTCAAAGCAGAAGATCTGCAATCTCTTCCCATGGAAAAATTGGAGCTTTGTGCGGATGGCCTTGGCTCTTCTGGGGACGTTCCAGAGGATGTAATTGTGGATTCCCAGAACCTTGACACAGTGAATGATAATGGCGATGAGCATGTGAATTTTGCTTTGCAGGACAACTTAGTCATGTCGTTGCATCACAATTCTGGGACAGCCAATGCCATGTTGCATGGGGAAAGCAAAGCTGAGCTCGACCGGTATCCTCAAGATACCAAAGTTGCTGATATAGTGGATAACATGATAGCTTCTGATGATGTGGCGAAGACCCAAAGCAGGCAGGTGGAAGACGTAGATGGGCAGCCAAATGCTAAGAGGCTGCGGCTCACACCTCCATCTGAAGGCGGGGAACTCAGTGGAGACATCTCCGAGGATCTTCATTTGTGAAACAAGAGGATGAAGAAATTGCGGAATGGATGTGTCCCTCACGTGTTACTCTTCAAATATTTTTATGTTTAGAATGTGGCTAGAAAGTGCTGATTTGCCATGCTGTTAATATTCCGATGGCTCAATAGGTCAATTGTGCTTTAGTCCAAGAATGACAAATTCGAAAATGCTGATGATGCATTTTTTTGTACTTGCTGTACAGAGCTGGTTATGGTTCACTCCCTCCTGCTTTTCTTAAGAAAAGCTCTGACACGGGCTCCGTTCCTGAACAAAAAACAAAAATGATTGCCACTTTGCGTGGAAAAAGCTAATGTGATATGCATTGACTTTTCCGTTTACTCTACATTTTCTATATTATTTGAAACAAGAAGAAAGGAATTCGAGAACTTCAACTTGGACTCCATGATTTGTTAGTTCTAGTGATTTATTCTGCAGAAGGAAGGTGGATTTGCTGGTAGCCTGTTTAAGATGGGGGTGATTGGTTCTAGGTGGACTCATTTCAGGTTCTGTGGAAATCAATCTTGTGACTTCCAAAGATTGGGATCGGGAATGGACCAGCCGATTATGGAGCTGTCGGGTCCGGATTGGTTTTTTGGTTCTATCCAAGAATCGGTCCATTTTTATGTATAAATCTAAATTTATTTAATAAAATATATAGTTCTAGCATTACGTTATCAAAACGCACCTCAATGAACTAGTTGCATGGCTAGTTGATTCTTGTTAGACGTATAAAGGGTAAAGTAGGCTTTGGAATCTTTAGGGCTTATTTTGTTGCTGAATATTAACGTATATATTGTTATGAAATACATGAATATTCTTTATATTCATCTTATTTGATGTACTTATGGGTATATTTGTATCCTACATTTTAAGACATCTTTCTATACAATGAATATTCATTTCCTTATCCAATATATGTACATTAATAATAAGTGCATCATAGTTTTATTATATAGATGAGCTTAGTTTTTGTCATGGTAGAAAGATAGTGAAAAAGAAAATTTTCTTCTCTGGTTTTTTCTACTATTTTTGGTATTTATCTGCTTTCTCTACTTAATCTCTCTATTCTTTCTATTATATATTTGCAACACAATATTTTACAACATGTTATCAACACGAAAATCTACTAACTGAGTAAATAACTTTTGCAAGGTAAGTGTTCTATTTACTTTCATAATCAACTTACACTTCATCTTCTCCTATCAATTCTTCATTTTTCTTTTCTTGCCCCGAAATCAATTTCAATTTTAAAAGTATCATTCTCGTTTCCGAAGTGACGATGGATATTTGGAAATCCTTCTAATTAATTTAAGGATTTATTTTTACAAAAATTATGGCATATATTGAAAAACCCAAATTCCACATCTTGGAAGTGAGTTAAAAGAATTATCTATCTTGATGCCTTGACATGGAAACGCACCTCAAGAATAAAAAGTATTGCTAATGCACGGAAAACTTAAATCATAAATGCAAAAGATAAAGCAAATTCAATGATTTTTATTCATCGTCATATGTATGAAAGCTTACAGAGTACTTAATATTTATTCATTTAAGACCCTCTGACCCTATGGAAGAGGTTGAAGGATAGGTATGATCATACCAAGATACCAAGATTGTTATCCTCCCTCAAGTACAATAAGACCGGCAAAACCTCGACTCCAAGATTTTAAATCGCGTCCGATTATAACTCGCTTTATTTGATATTGTTTCTGGCTTGAATTATGTGGTATCAAGCTCATTGATGCGGAACTATTAAAGAAAACATTTTCCACCTTCCATGCTTCGAATATTGTATTGCAACAATAATACCCGACAGCGTCAATTTGCCATATACTTTGAATATATTTCTGTGCTTCTCACTACCGAGCAAACTAATGAATTGCTACCTCAAAAAGCATGATCTTAAACTTGCTTTCAAAAGCTTGGCTTAAAGCACATGCTACTCTGAAAAAATATTGGTCATTTTAAGACTAAGTGCAGGAAGAACATAATCCTAAAAGAGATGGTAAGAAATTTAACCGTCCTAATAAGTCTAATTTTTGCCTGAATCATGACAAAAGAAAAAGAAGTCAAAGAATGTGACTTGCCATTGTTGTGCCATGACTGGGCATTAGTTATGTACTTGTCGTACACCAAAGCACTTTGTTGATCTATACTAAGCATTTTTAAAAATATGGCAAGCTGGTGAATCATGCCGTTGAAATTAATGCTACTGTCAACGTGAATTTTTGAGAAATTAGTATATGTCATTTTTTTTTTTTGGTGGCAAGAGGAACCGGCTTGCATCGATGATCTTGTATTAAACCAGTGGCCTTGCGAGCCACACCTGGCGCCGGCAATGCTCATGATCGCGACCTCCACCAGCTTGGGTGGGGGCCCAGGCTCAGGCCTTCAGGAGGAAAGTGTAAAATTTATCAGTGAACCACAAGCGAGGTGATTCATCCCATATAATGTGGCTCAGGCAAATTCACAAATGCAAAGATTGAATTAACCCCAATAGTATTCCATATGGAAGACTCATGCTAGAACTATGGCTAGTTTACTTTTCTTATCCAGTTTTTTTCCCCATAGGGTTATTAGGAAGCAAAGTTTTAATGATGCCAAGTGGCCATCCATAAAAGAGGAGAAGATCTTTTATTTGTACTATATTCTTTTTTCTTTTTTGTCCGATTTTTGTTCGGGTTTTTCCAATTTAAGGTTTTTAATGAGGCAAAAGTATCATTCAATGCACACTCGTAATACAATGAATACAATGAATATTCAAGGGGGAGTGTTATGAAATACATAAATAAATATTCATTATATTCATCTTATCTAATGTACTTATTATGATACATTTATATCATCTATTCTAAGTATATCCCCATATTCAATTAAAGTTCATCTCCCTATCCAATATATGTATTATTCAATACATTGACAATAATAATAAGTGCATCCTTATTTTATTATAAATAGGAGCTTAGTTTTTGTCATAGTAGAAAGATAGTGAAAAATAAAATATTCTCTTTTGGTTTTTCCTACTATTTTTGGTGCTTATCTACTTTTTTTTTACTTAATCTCTATTCTCTCTATTATATACTTGCAATACAATATTTTACAACAGTAAATTTTACTAAATGATACAATTTACTTTTCCCCGTCACATAGTTGCAGAGCGAGGTTCTTAACCCTGATCAACAGAGCAACCACTCACCGTTGTCAATCACTCATCACCATTGACCATTCGCCAAAATAGCTTGCTGCCACCACTACCACGGCTCGACTTTGCTAGCCCATCTCTCTCTCTCTCTCTCTCTCTCTCTCTCTCTCTCTCTCGTCCTCTTGTGCGAGTCGTGTGCTTCTCTTCACTTGACTTTGTTGCGCAAGTTGTGCATCCTCACCACACTTGACTTTGTTGCGCAAGTTGTGCATCCTCACCATTACTATGATTGGAGGTCCTCTTGCGGCTTAATGACTGTCCTACTCCTATAATCGTGAAATGACATGATAAACTTGCTTCAACCTCATAGATCTATCTGATCTGTTGGCTAGGTGCGGATTTTTTTTTATTTTCTTCAGCCTTTAGCTTGTGAGTTTTCGACCAATCTAGTTATGGTCTCTTGATTGGTGGGGCTTCTGCATTGTGGGGACTCTATTATGTGGTGATATATTTTTGATTGTGTTGAATTATTGAATTGTTGAGATTGAGGTTGCTGAAGAACAATATTGTGAGAATTTCCCTATTTCTTTTAAGAGAGTGGGTGATTCTTCAAAGAGTTAAACTTAGGATAATCCTGAAAATAGTAATAATGTGATAGCTATGGTGATTTCCTCTTCATCTAATTGAATTACCGATAAGAGGCTTGAGGGTTGTGCTAACTTTCATCAATAGAAAAATAGTGAAGCTTAGTTTGATAGGTAGGAATCGGTATACATATTGGATTGAGTCTAAACCTAGAGATGATGTAACTTGGGATGTTATTGACGCACATATCCGGTTAGATGCTAAACTACATGGAGAGCTATATGGATGAACTAGTAACTCATATTGACATAGTTAGAGAACCGTGAAGTATTTGAATGTATTTTACTACGGCCAAAATAACTTGTCACGGATTTATGAGCAATTGGGAGGGATGTTCCATTATGTAGTACTTTGCTGATTTTAAGATGATGTATGAGAAGTTGAATGCCGTTCTCCCTACTTTAGCCAATATTCAGAAATGCAACTTCGTAGAGAACAATTGGTTGTAATGGAATTCCTAAGAGGTCTTGGTCCTGAATTTGAAACTATTAGGTCCTAGATTTGTGGAGAATAGACGGTAGAAGAACAACTACGGAAATGGCTAACTTGGCAAGATTTTGGACACTTAAGTGTTATAACTTCGAAAATGTACACTTAGAGTGCGCGCCTGGTTAAATCAACACTTAGGTGCCATTCTGGCGAAAATTCTAAATGGGTAATCGTGGCAATTTTCCCGGGCTGGACAGCAAACGACGCCGTTTTGCGCCGACTCCTGCGCGATAAAACCCAAACGACGCGTTTTGTGTTTGATGTGTAAAAACAATTAATATAAAAAAATTAATTAAATTAAATTAAAACTTAATAAAAAAATAAAAACTTAAAATTTAAAATTTAAAAACTTAAAATTTAAACAACTCAAAATTTAAAAACTTAAAATTAAAAAACTTAAAATTTAAAAACTTAAAATTTAAAAAAATTAAAATTTAAAAACTTAAAATTAAAACTTAAAATTTAAATAACTTAAAATTAAAATAACTTAAAATTTAAAAATTAAAATTTAAAAACTTAATTAAAAAACTTTAAAACTTAAAATTTTAAAAAATCTTAAAATTTAAAAAATTAATTTTTTTTTTTAAAAAGGAGCCAAGGGGGCGGCCGAGGTGACAATAATTTTAAGGTTTTTAAATTTTAAGTTTTTTAATTTTAAGTTTAATTTTTTTGAATTTAAAGTTTTTTTAATTTTAAGGACTAATTTTTTTTTAAGGGTAAGTTTTCATTTTAATTTTTTTTAAATTTTAAGTTTTTAAGTTTTAAATTTTAATTTTCCTAAATTCTAATTTTTTTAAATTTTTTAAGTTTTTTTAATTGTAAGTTTTTAAATTTTAAGTTTTTAATTGTAAGTTTTTTTAAATTTTAAGTCTTTTTAATTTTAAGTTTTTTTAAATTTTAAGTTTTTTTAATTTTTAGAATATTTTAAATAAAATTAAGTTTTAATTTAATTTAATTAATTTATATTAATTATTTATCATGGAACGCGAAAACGACGTCGTTTTTGCGTTTTCTCTCAACGTTAGCGTACAAAAACGACGTCATTTGTGTTCAACTCGTAGCGAAAAATTGCGCGTCCAGCTTATTTGGCCGGATTTTGGCAGTGTACTTAAGTGTTCTTTATTAGAAATTATAAAGTAACAAGTGTTCGTTTTGAAATATAGCAGCAGTATGCTCTTAATGTCAGGATTATAGCGGCTGGTGTCCAAACTTGAAAATAGACTATTGCATCACTTTCATGATGCGTTTTAACAGGAGTTCTTTCAATGTCATGGTCTTCCTCCCAACCACATTTAAGTAGATAATTCAACTCATTGTGCTCTCGGTGTAGTGGTAATAGGAATAATATAAGGAACCTGGAGGATATGGTGGACGTGGTGGCCAAGGGGAAGAGTAAGGACACAAGACAAGGAAAGGCCAAGGACAATAGCATCTTTTTTATGGACAATCCCTATGATGGCTGAGGGGGCCACATGGACTTGCCTGAATTACCAACTTCCTCATATCGGCATTTGGTGTTTTAATCTGTAGTAACAAGGTATGTTCAACTCTGTGATGTGCCTTAGGATCGGTGATACAAGTGTTTATCTCGGGCTCGTCTTCCGCATAAGCTTGGGGTTCGATTTGAGTGTCGAATCCGGTTTCTGAAAATCGGTAATTCCCAACATTGGTATCAAACCGTAGTTCTTGTTTCCCGATCCTTTTCCATGTTTTTCCCGACCCCTTTCATGTTCATAGATGATTTCTTATCGTTTTTCGCGAAGTAATCGGCCGACACCAATCGGGACTGAAAAATCCCGAGCACCGAGCATTGTTCATCCATTTTTCAGTTTTACGTAACTCGAAATTCATTTATGAAGGCTCTGGATGGAAGGTCTCGTCGAGACGATCGCGACGAGTGGTGGAACGCCGCCAACGGCCGCCGGACGCGCCCGTACGCACAGCCCAGTGAAACGGTGCGTTCGGTGCACGATCACGAAAATCCTCATACCTAGCACGCGCACGCGCTTTTGAAACTCGGATAACAAATCCTCCGGCCTAGCGTTTTTTCAAACTAGCACTATTGAAGTAATATTCCCTCAAGTGTAAACAAGGTACATTTGTCATATTAATACCGGCTAGTTTGCTTGGCATAGAAATACAACGTCGCACGCGCCAGCGTGCCGGCAGCGCGCACGTGCGCGGGCGCCCGACGATAGCGCGTCGCGTGGCACTCGCCAGCGCACGCGGGTCGCACGTGTAGTCGATTCGTCCCGACAGCCCTTGGCTTCGCCAGCCCACTAAACCCACGTTTGATCTGGCCCCGTCTGTCGGTCCGACCCTCCGGCGAGCCCGACCGACCCGGCTGATGACCCGTTGACCCGTTGACCAACGTTGACCGTTGACCAAAAAAAAAAGAGGATTTGTTTCTTTTTTCAATTATGTCTATGGGTTATATGTAATCCATTTTTTGTTCTCATTTGTTGCAGGAAGCAATGTCTCCCCGAAAGTCGCGACGCATCTGTGCACACAATGTCAAATGAACAAAAGGAAAAGGCTTTCAAGATTGATAGCCGATTTGAATGGTTATCGATGGGAGAGTGACAACATAATTGATCATGTCATAGAGGTCAACAATAAAATTCAAGAGGTCATTTGGAACGGTTTGTCCCATGCCAGATACTCATATGGTGCGATTCTTTATAGACACTCTTCCATTAGAATGGCAAGGAGTGTTGAATCGCCTATGAAAGGTCAAAGGATTTACTAGTTATAAGGAGCTAGTAATGGAATTTGTAGATGAGTATCATCGGGTTGGAGCCACAAGGCTTGCGGCCCAAGGAATGACTTCGATTAAGCGCGAGGAATGAATGTGCGTAGGGAGAAATCTAAAGGATATCCGTCTGTTTTCCCGTGGCTGTCAAGAATGCCGAAAATTTTACAGAGGAAAAGAAAAGAAATTGATCAAGTAGAAACTTTTCATATCCATTGTATGATGCCTTTGTTTTAGAAGTTATGGCTGATCTTTATTAAGTGTGCTTGGTGAAAATCTTATGTAATGTGTAATGTTTACTACATGATTGTTGTTGATGTAGCAACCTATATGTTAGTTGTATTATGTGAAAGCATTATTATTATATTGTATGTCAATTATTTGTTACTTTAAATTTATTCTTTGGTTCTTTGTGGGTAGTTAGATGTGGGTAGTTATAGAAGTTTTTGTAACTTCATAAATTGATTTTGCATATGACAATCATATTAATGATAGTTTTAAGTTAGGATTTTTGGAGGATGATTGGAAACGTAGTGACCTTTTGATTTTGAAACCTTACTTAAAATTATTAATTAATATGATGGTTTCTGCAAAATAGATGCATAAATGATAGGCATTAATATTTCGTGCATATATGTCTGATATGTTCAGATAAATGGATTCAGCAACTAAGAACATAATTGCTGATTTGAACAAGCACTAAAAGCTCTTGACCATGTTATGGAAGATCTTGAGAATGCTGTGCGCCACCTTGAGCTAGCAGATGATCGCCACAAGGCATTTGGTGGGATACAGATATTTGCTGTGTTGCTTTCAGCTCAGTAGGATTATCAAGCTCTAAGCGCAAGCGCATTGAGTTCGTTCAATATGTGGGAAAGCAAGGGATCAAGTCCTTGCAGAAACCAAGAATTAACCAACAAAAAGAGGAAAACGTCCTCATGTGAAGAGGAAAACGTTCTCATGTGAAGAATATCTCGGGTGAAATGTTACTGGCGTGACCGAGAGGGTCACTATGCCCCTGGTGTCGCGAGCCAAGGGGAAGGTACACACCCTTTGTACTATTGAGAACTTTGCATATGTGTCAAGTTCTGTATTCTTGGCGAGCTAATCCTTTGTGGATTGTAGATTCGGGAGCGAGGACCATGTAGCGAAGGATAGAGAATCCTTCGTGGAATTCCGACGAATCTGCCAGGAACTAAGTGGATCTATGTGGGAAACAACTCGAGCTGAAGTAAAAGTGGCACCTGCCCAACTATACATGCGTGGTGGGCGCACGTTATTCTTACATGATGTGTTGTATGCTCCGAGATTCGTCGGAATTTGGTGTCTGTTTTATTGTTGGTCAAGCTAGGTTTTAATGTGAACTTCCATGATAGAAGTGTAGATTTGTATTTGGATACAAACTACTATGGTTGTAGTTATTTTCTTGATGGTTTCATTGTATTAGATATTGACTATGTTAATGCAAATGTTTGTTATTCCCTTCTCAAATCTCCTACTTCATATGATAATGATGTGAATGTGTGGCATGCTAGACTTGGTCATATTGGCCAACAACGTATGAATAGATTAGCCAAAGAAGGCTTGTTGGGCAACATTGAAAAAGTGATTTGCCCATATGTAAACTTATTGCCTAGAAGGGAAAACGACAAAAGGAAATCATTTGGAAAAGTAAAAGAGCTGAGTTTTCTTTGCATTTAATCCATTCGACGTCTATGGTCAATGAATGTGAAAGGAAGGCATGGGGCTGTTTATTTTATCACTTTTATAGATGATTATACTCGATTCGGATATGTCTATTTGATTTCTCATAAAATCTGCAGCAATAAGTTATTTCAAAGGTTTATGAACCTGGTTGAGAATCAATTAGACAAGAAAATAAAAGCATTGAGATCCGATCGAGGTCAAGAATATTTATCTGATGAGTTCAGAAAATTATGTAATGAAAAAAGGAATAGAAAGACAGTTGTCTATTCCATATACTCCTCAACAAAATGGTGTTGCGGAGAGAAGAAACAGAATCCTATTGGAAATGGTTAGGTCCATGATGGTGCATGCTAACTTACCTATTACCTTTTTGGAGTGATACGTTATTAACTACTGCCTATATACTTAACCGAGTGCCTTCCAAATTAGTTACTTCCACTCCATATGAATTATGGATAGATAGAAAACCGGACTTAAGTTTTCTTAAATCATGTGGTTATGCTGCCTATACTCATGAGCCCTCTCATAAGTTTGGGAAATTAGGTCCCAGAGCAAAGAAGAGTATTTTCATAAGATACTCTGAACACTTGAAAGGGTATGTGTTCATAGGTGAGCAGAAAGTGGGAGTATAACTGAATTTGAATCACGGGATGTCACATTCTTAGAGGATGAATTTCCTAAGAAGGGCGAAATAGGGAAAGACTACTCCCTATTTGAAACCTTGGATCAAGATAATGATCTTAGTGGAGTTCGTCAAGTGGGAGTAATATGAGAAGTGATGAATTGAATTCAACTCATTCTCAATTGCAACCACATAATGAGATGGCATCATCATTATCTAATTCAAGTGGGAGCATAATGGGGAATGATGTGCAAAGTGTATAATCTCCCATACGGCGAACAAGTCGCCAAAGTATTCCCCGTCGATGTTTTGACATTGAAGGGGAAACTTTTATGGTTGCTCCACAAGATGAGGATGAGCCAAGAAATATTAATGAGGCTCTGAATTGCCCTAGTAAGGAAGAATGGATTCATGCAATGGAAGAGGAAATGAAGTCAATGAAATCAAACCAAGTCTGGGAACTGGTTGATCTTCCAAAAGCGGAAAGCGAGCTATTGGGAACAAGTGGGTTCTCAAAATAAAGCGAAAGGTTGATGGCTCGATAGAAAGGCATAAGGCTCGCCTTGTAGCGGTATAATCAACAGGAAGGAATTGATTATGAAGATACGTTTTCTCCTGTAGTGAGATTTACCTCGATTCGCATTATTCTGGCAATAATAGCTAGTATGGATCTTGAGTTATATCAGATGGATGTAAAGACTGCTTTCCTCAATGGAGAATTAGAGGAAGAAATATACATGGAATAACCTACTGGTTTCATAGTGAAAGGCCAAGAAGAAAGGTATGTCGACTTTTAAGATCGATATACGGCCTTAACGATCATCGAGACAATGGTATATACGTTTTCATAATGCCATAATGGCATATGATTTTACAATGATTGATGAGGATCATTGTGTATATATCAAAAGATCAAGGATCAATTTGTGATCATATCATTATATGTTGATGATATGCTTGATTGCCGGAAGCAATATGGAGTTTGTTAATACTGTCAAGAGTTGGTTGTCTTCCAACTTTGAGATGAAGGATATGGGTGAGGCTGCATACATTCTTGGAGTTAAGATTTCAAGAGATTGTTCGAAGAGATCGTTGTCTCTTTTCGAAAAAAACATACATAAATAAAGTTCTTGAACGATTTCGTATGCAAGATTGTAAACCCATAGACACTCCTATTGCGAAAGGTGAATGATTGAGCCATAGATCGTGTCCGAGGACTCCACAAGAGAAGGAACAAATGAAACATGTTCCTTATGCTAGTGCAGTTGGAAGTTTGATGTACGCTATGATGTGTACAAGACCCGACATATGTTTTGCAGTTGGAATGGTGAGTAGATACCAATCCAATCCAGGTCCAGCACATTGGAAAGCCGTTAAGAGAATACTGAGGTATCTCGAAGGGAACTGGCTGATTTCAAGTTGAATTACCAAGGAAATGATCTCGCGACTTGAAGGCTATTCAGATGCTGATTGGGAAGGAGATTTAGATGAAAGAAAATCCACATAAGGATTTGCTTTCTTCGAACAATGGCGCCATATCATGGAGCAGTAAGAAGAAAACGTGTATAGCTTTGTCCACGATGGAAGCCGAGTTCGTGGCATTATCAGCAGCGGTACAAGAAGGAGTTTGGCTTAAGAGATTTTTGGATCATTTAGGTGTTGATGAGAAAGCTGCAAATCCATTATTGGTTAACCGTGATAGCCAAACAGCTATAGCGTATACCAAAGATCCAAAATATCATGGCAATACCAAACATATAGATACCAAGTATAATTTTGTAAAGATATGGTTGCACGAAAGGATGTGAACTTATAGTACATATCTAAGCATAGAATGGTAGCAGATCCTATGACAAAGCCAATACCTAGAGATGTGTTTTGTGGTTATGTAAAATCTCTAGGATTGCGTAGAGTCTGATGTACTGGATTGTAAATTTCCCTGAGTTGTTCACATGTATGAACTAGTGTTGTTTAATTATTAATGCCTATGAATCTTTGTTTGATCTTTATACATCTTAATGCTCAGTGCATTATATTAAGTTAAGGAAGTATGTCGGACAGATAAAAGATTAGCCCACTCACACGGGTAATCGCCTCTATTTAATGTGTGATAGATAGAGATGAGACTGTTTTTAAGCTTATTATCTAGGTGATAATCGAGAGCTCAAGCTTAAAATACGTATGTCGCCTTAACTGAGTGTTAAGATGTGGACATAGTACTTGCGATGTCCGAAAGTAAAATAACCCACATATTTTACTTTATCTCGTCTAAGATGCCGATGTGAGTTCGATGAATTCGTAAATAAGTAGATACGTGAACTCAAGTTAGACATTGGGTATGTCTGAACTATCATCTGTACGGTATTGAAGATGTAGACATACGCTCCATGGGAAAGGAGTTAATACCGTAATACGTATTTCATACTACGTATGCATGAGACGACCAATAAGTGTGGCAAAAGTTTGATCTCAACTTTCATGCCGTATGAGACTCTTGAGGAAAGGAGTTCCTCAATTTAGTGCCCTCATGACTCTTACTTATTCTCAAGATTTCTATTTAGTGTTTGCTATCTTAGAATGTTGCCAATGGTCATGAGTTGATTCGATCTAATGGGACATTTCTAGAAAAGCAAGTTGAACTGAAATTGAGAGTTTGAAGGAAAGAGGAAGATCGGATTTGGAGAATCACATTGTAGTTTTGTATTCACCGGTCGACCAATTATGACTGTCTTTGGGATAATCATAATTGTGAATACAATATATATATATATATATATATATATATATATATCATTGTTGAAATGAGATTAAGAGAGATATAAATGTGATTGATCGATCTAGGGTACTGCATACTAAATCTACTCGGAGTGTGATGCCTATTATGAGCTGCTATATATTCCTAACAGATGTATAGCAACAAGCTCTCAAAGTATGCTGATCGCACGGATTATTCACCGGTATGAATGTTGTAGAGAGGTAAAGAGAATCTTGTTTAGCCCACCATGTGCGAGTGGGAGATGATGGTTTTATTAATTATGGTGATGGGCCTAAGTTGGCCCGTCCGCCCATGTTGGACCTAAAAGCCCGACCCACAAGATTAGGGCCCATGGATGAAGGAATACGATGAAGGGACACGTTCCTTCTTGGAGGGAACTTATATAAAGGGAAATGAAAAGGGAGGAAGACACCTTTTGGCATAACGTGCGTTCTTCCTCCCTCTCTCCCTAAAAACGTTCTAAAAAGAAAGAAGAGTTTACAAGTGGCGACACCCTTCTTCCCTTCAAGTGCAAATTGGCGTCTTCGGATCGAATATGGCTGAATTCTCTTCCTCATATCGGCATTGGTGTTTAATCTGTGGCTAACAAGGTATGTTCAACTCTGTGATGTGCCTTAGGATCGGTGATACAAGTGTTTATCTCGGGCTCGTCTTCCGCATAAGCTTAGGGGTTCGATTTAGTGTCGAATCCGGTTTCTGGGAATCGGTAATTCCCAACAGGTTAGAACTTGTGGACGCAGCATCATTGCGTCCCCTCTCTCTCTTCCTCTCTTAAAATCCATTCAGTCCGTTCTGATTCAGTCTGTCTAGCTTGTTCCTCTTCTTTTTCGAAACAAGAAAATGGTTTTTTGGGGTCGGTTCTGATTCTCCTTTGCACATTCTTTTGCCTCTGAATTTGATACGACCCTTTTATATTTCGATCGGTTGTTCTTGTTTGTGATTTTATTTCATGAGAGTGATGATATCGTTTGCTCTGTTTTTCCACTGAGTGAGTAGGGATTGAAGTGAAACCAGGCAAGCCTTATACTCAGAAGCCAAATGGGTTGAGGCTTCACATCTCCCAGGTAAAACCCTTCTCTCTTCTTTGATTTTGGTTCATTGCAACATTGAAAAGTCCATATTTCATCAGGCTTTTTATTGGTTTTACCTTAAATTGGATGTGCATAATTTTGGGCAGGCGACACTCGGGACTGGTGTTGCCACCATCAAGAGCACGGTGCAATGCAATGTGGGCAATGTGACTCCTGTATTTATATGCTCCTTGCTTCCGGGAAAAGAAGAATCTGCTCAGATAAATTTGGAATTCGAGGAAGCCCAGCAAGTCATTTTTCTGTTCTCGGTGTTCGGTGTTCACCTCACAAAGGTTACTACTACGAGCGAAAGGGTCAAGAATTTGATGATGACTCGTATCCTTGGTTGAGTTATGTTGTATTATTCCCTTTTACTATTATCTCATATCTCATAATGCTTTCTCGATATTTTTTCAAATATTGTTTCCTCTATGGCTTGAAAGATCGCACAAATGCTTTCTGATCTTTTTTTCCAGGACTACACCAAAGCATCTTTCTCCTCCTTTCTTAAAACCTCAAATGCTTCCGCATTGGTCACTCCGGTGTAGCTGTTTTCCACTAGATTCCACAAATCTTGCAATTTGAAGAGAACTTTCATCTAGATGAACTAATTGTTGAAATTCTTTCCATTCAATTTTGGAAGTTGCAATTGAACGGAATTGGTAGATATCATTTTTAGCTTTGATACTAAATGTTGGAACAAAAAAAAATTAATGGAAACTTTGAAAATTTTGGAACGAGGCACAAATGAAGACCGAAGGGAAAAGTTGTTCTTAGAATGCTTTGTGGTGAGTATTCTTTGAGAACACACCCCTTCACGTCCCATATAATAGCAGAACACTAAATCACAATAGAGATGAAGACAAACATACCACACGAATTCTTCAACGCTCTTTCGGACAACATTAAAGTGAAACTACAAAAGTCAACAAAACTAAAAGAAAAAGCACACAAATGACAGCAATGACGCCTGCAAGACAAATCTTTGCAGTAGCAACAGCGCGCTCCCATTTTCATGGCATGCATGCATGTGTCACGGCCCGAGACATTGCAAAGCCAAGAGGGTTCTTGAGGACGGACGTGATACATCCGACCCTCGACCTATATCCCCAAGACTTAGAAGTATTATCGAGTATACTCCTGGGCGGGTAAATACAGTATTTGTACGCATACATTATAAATGCGAGTAGCTGGTAGTTGTGAATAAATGTGGGTAGTTGGGAGATACAATATCCACCGTTAGATCCTGGAGAGATCTACGGATACGGTTTACCTGTACTTGTATATAAGGGGGACTCCTCCTCTCATTTGTATCATCTCATTCTCAAGTGAAATACAAAACCAGAGCTTCTCTCTCTAGAGTTTCTCTCTCTAAGATCCTTGTGAGTGAGTGTGAGTAAGGTTGACTTGGGAGAAATTCCTAGGGCCGCATGGGCAAGGGAACGCTAGATCGATCGGCCTGTGACAAGTGGTATCAGAGCTGTGTTTGTTCCAAGCGCAAGTGCAATGGCTGATCCACGATCTGATGAGGCGCTTGCCATGGGTGGTGACTGCGCTGATCGTGGGCGGAACGCCGACAAGACCAGGGGTAAGAAGAATCGTGGTGCCTCGAGTGACCCAATGGGGGATCTTGCACAAAGGATGACGAAGCTGGAGTTGTTCGTCTCCGATGTCCAAGGATCGGTCGATGACCTGACCTAGACCGTGGATGGAGTAGATGCTGGAAGGGAGGAGCTGGTTGCCGAGGTGCAAGAGCTCAAGACCGGCATGGGTGAACTCTGACACGAGTTGCTGGGGACTCTAAGGGAAGAGCTGGCACAATGGTGCGAGCCCTTGGAGGCGACGATAGCAGCCATGCGCGTGGAGATAGCAGAGCTTACTAATAAGCTTGCTGAATCGGAAGCTGCACGCGTGAACGGGGTGATCACGGTGCAAGCTCCACGGGTGGACACGCCGAAGCCGAAGGAATTCCGGGGCTCGCAGGTGGCCAAAGACGTGGACAACTTGCTATGGTACATGGAGAGGTACTTCCAAGCCATGGGAATCAACGATGAGCAATCACGAGTAAACACTGCATCCATGTACTTGGTAGATAATGCACTGTTGTGGTGGCGTCGTCGGTCGGATGATAGGTGTGGGAATCCTATCACGACTTGGGGTGGTTTTGTCGAAGAGTTCCGACGGAACTACTTTCCCGCTTATGAGGAGGAGGAAGCTTGTGACGAGCTGAAACGTCTCGAGCAGAAAGGTGGTGTGCGCGACTACATCAAACGGTTCTCGGAGTTGCTACTCCAGATCCCTTCGATGAATGAAGTGGAGGCATACCACCAGTTCATGAGTGGTCTCAAGTCATGGACCAAGTAAGAGCTGAAGCGATGCAACGTGGGAGATCTCACGACGGCCATGACCATAGCCGAGTCGCTTGTGGAGTACAAAGCACCTTCGACATCCCGATCGGATTCTTGTCCGAGGGAGAAAGCCACTGGTGGGGGAGATCGGGGGAGATACAACCGCCCGACTGGAGGTAGACCACCGGCTAACCCTCATAGGACGCATGCGGAATCGAGCGGTGGAGGACAACGAAAGGTACGCTCGTACAAATGCTTTTTCTGCGATGGTCCGCACATGGCGCGGGACTGCCCAAACAAGGCAAAGCTGGCTACGCTTTGCAAAGAGGATGAGCCTAAGGAGGAAACGCGGTTGGGTTCACTGCGCCTCCTTAGCACGATGAAGTCCAAGAAGGCGAGGGAGCCTAAGGGCTTGATGTTCGCGGATGTGAAGATCAGCACAACCATTATGAGTGCACTCATAGACACGGGAGCGTCCGATATCTTCATCTCGGGGAGACCGCGAAGAAACTCAACCTACGAGTTGAGAAGGAGCCGGCTGGCTCAAAACGGTGAACTCAAAGGAAGTCCCTGCAGTCGGTGTCGCACGGGACGTGGAGCTACAACTTGGACCATGGAAGAGCAAGGAGACTCTCGAGGTAATTCCACTTGATGACTATGAGCTAGTCATTGGAATGAAATTCTTAGATAAAATCAATGCGGTTGTTGTTCCATTCGCCGAGTGTATATGCGTGTTGGACAAGAATTGTTAATGCGTGGTCCCGGTTCATCGTGAGTCAGAGCGTGACCGAAGGGTGATCTCGGCCATGCGACTCACCAAAGGAGCAAGGAAGGGTGAGGTGACCATCCTTGCTGCCTTAAAGATCGAGGAAGACAAGGGTGAAGGGAAGGAAGTCCCGACGGAAGTAACCCAAATCCTCGAATCATTCAAAGACGTGATGCCTTCGGAGTCTTTGAAGAAACTACCACCCAAGAGAGGTGGATCATAGGATCGAGCTTGTGCCTCGACGCCGACCGCTTGCCATGGCGCCATACCGCATGGCACCTCCCGAACTGGAAGAGTTGAGGAGGCAACTTAAGGAGCTGCTCGACGCGGGTTATATTCGGCCGTCTAAGGCCCCGTTCGGTGCGCTGGTTCTATTCCAAAAGAAACCCGATGGATCACTCTGGATGTGCATCGACTACCGGGCGCTAAACAAGTTGACCGTGAAGAACAAGTACCCGATCCCACTCATCGCGGATATGTTCGATCAACTTGTTGGAGCGCAATGGTTTACCAAGCTGGATCTCCGATCGGGCTACTACCAAGTTCGGATCGCTGAAGGGGACGAGCCGAAGACAGCCTGTGTGACGAGGTATGGATCCTATGTGTTCCTGGTGATGCCGTTCGGCTTAACCAACGCTCCGGCTACATTCTGTACATTGATGAATAAGGTACTCCACCCTTTCCTAGATAGGTTTGTTGTGGTTTACCTAGATGATATTGTAGTCTATAGTCGGACGTTAGAAGAGCATGTTGAGCATTTAAGACAGGTCTTCCAAGTTCTGCGCGAGAACGAGTTGTACGTTAAGCGCGAGAAGTGTGCCTTCGCACAAGAAGAAGTTTCATTCTTGGGGCACATCGTCGGGGGTGGACGTGTACGGATGGACAAAGCCAAGATCCAGTCGATCGTCGAGTGGGAGCCGCCGACAAAGGTGACGGGGTTGAGGTCATTCTTGGGCCTCACCAACTACTACTGGCGCTTCATCCGGAGCTACTCGAGCATCACCGCTCCGCTCACGGACATGCTGAAGAAGGAGAAGTCCTGGGAGTGGACGGATCGATGCCAGAGAGCGTTCGATCAATTGAAAAAGGCTATGACGGAAGAGCCGTGTGTTGGCGCTGCCCGACCACACCAAACCTTACGAGGTAGAGACCGATGCATCGGATTTTGCTATAGGTGGTGTGCTTATGCGGATGGCCATCCGATGGCGTTCGAGTCTCGGAAGTTGAACGATACCGAGCGACGGTATACCGTTCAAGAAAAGGAGATGACCACGGTGGTCCACTGCCTTCGGACGTGGAGGCACTATCTCCTAGGATCCAAGTTCATCGTGAGGACGGACAATGTAGCCACGAGTTATTTCCAGACCCAGAAGAAGCTGAGTCCGAAGCAAGCTCATTGGCAAGACTTCTTGGCGGAATTCGACTACGCGTTGGAGTACAAGCCAGGGAAGGCCAACTCCGTGGCGGACGCGTTGAGTCGGAAGATGGAGTTGATGAGCCAAACAGTGAGTCGACCAAGTTGTCCTTGGGTCGATCGGATCAAAGAAGGGTTGGTGCACGATCCAAGAGCCCAAGCTCTCATCGGGTACGCGAAGGAAGGCAAGATCCGACAATTCTGGTGTGAGGACGAGCTCCTCTACACCAAAGGAAGGCGCCTATATGTGCCCTTCTATGGGAAGCTGAGGAAGGAAATCTTGCGCGAGTGCCACGACTCGAAGTGGGCGGGTCATCCAGGGATCCACCGCACGTTGGCCCTCGTCGAAGATCGGTATTACTGGCCGCAAATGCGGGACGATGTAGAAGCGTATGTGAAGACTTGTCTGGTTTGCCAACAAGACAAGCTGGAGCAGCGTTCGTCGCCGGGTTTGCTGGAGCCACTTCCCATTCCTACACGTCCATGGGAGAGTGTCTCCATGGACTTTATAGTCAATTTGCCGAAGTCCGAAAGGTGTCGAACTCTTATGGTCGTGGTGGATAGGTTTTCTAAGTATGCGACCTTCGTGCCTCGCGAGTAAAGATTGCCCGGCCGAGAAGGCGGCCAAGCTGTTCATGAAGCACGTGGTCAAGTACTGGGGTGTGCCACAAACGATCGTGAGTGATCGAGATCCTTGATTCACATGGCGTTTCTGGTCCGAGCTGTTTAAGTTGCTAGGGTCGGAGCTGAATATGTCGACGAGTTTGCATCCTCAAATCGACGGTCAGACGGAGCGAGTCAATACACTCTTGGAGATCTACCTCTGGCACTACGTGAGCACAACGCAGGTGAATTGGGCGAAGCTGATCAACGTAGCCCAGTTCTCTTACAATCTGCAGCGGAGTGAGTCGACCGGTTAGAGCCCATTCGAGATTGCGACGGGGCAGCAACCGAATACCCCGAGTGCGGTGGCATCGGGCTATCGGGGGAATAGTCCGCCTGTGTACAAGTTCGCCAAAGATTGGCAAGAGCAGGCCGATTTGGCAAGGGCGTGTCTACACAAGGCATCGAAGCGCATGAAGAAATGGGCAGATAAGAAGCGTCGGCACGTGGAGTTCCAAGTAGGAGACCAAGTGTTGGCCAAGCTGCATGTGGTCCTTCGATACAAGGACGTGCACAAGGGGTTGATCTCGACGCTATGAAGGGCCATTTTGTGTGCTTTACAACGGGTTGGGAAGGTTGCATACAAGCTGGAGCTACCTCCAAAGTTAAAGGTATATCCGGTTTTCCACGTAAGTATGCTTAAACCTTTCTAGGTTGATGAGGAAGATCCGGATCGAGGAGAGTCATCACGAGCACCACTCGGGGCAAAAACCTCGTATGACCGGGAAGTTGAGAGCATCATTGCTAATCAGGTCATACGGAAGCGGTACTGTGCACCGAAGCGCGAATACATGATTCGATGGAAGGGTCTTCCGGAGAGTGAAGCCAGTTGGGAGCCCGAGGAGAATCTTTGGCAATTCAAGAAAGAGATCGAAGCCTTTCATGCCGAAGACGCGACGAGAGCGCCCGATTAGGGTGGGGAGAATGTCACGGCCCGAGACATTGCAAAGCCAAGAGGGTTCTTGAGGATGGGCGTGACACATCCGACCCTTGACCTATATCCCCAAGACTTAGAAGTATTATCGAGTATACTCCTGGGGCGGGTAAATACGGTATTTGTACGCATATATTATAAATGCGAGTAGCTGGTAGTTGGGAATAAATGTGGGTAGTTGGGAGATACAATCTCCACCGTTAGATCCCGGAGAGATCTACGGATACGGTTTACCTGTACTTGTAAATAAGGGGGACTCCTCACCTCATTTGTATCATCTCATTCTCAAGTGAAATACAAAACCAGAGCTTCTCTCTCTAGAGTTTCTCTCTCTAAGATCCTTGTGAGTGAGTGTGAGTAAGGCCGACTTGGGAGAAATTCTTAAGGCCGCACGGGCAAGGGAACGCTAGATCGATCGGCCGTGACACATGCATGTGCATGCATTAAGGAGAGAAGAAAATGGACGTTCATGGACCCTTCTTTCCTCTTTCTCTTATCCGTGCAATTAATAAAAGAGGACAAACGAAGCCCACAAAATTTTTACTGGCCAATTTTTCTTGCGACTCCTCCCTCTCTTCATTTATGCTGTCCCTTTTCTTGGCTGTCAATCTTAAATGAAAGCCATGCGCAATCTTCTTCCTCTGATACCAAATCTAGAGTTCAGAAACCAACTTACTTAAATCTTCTACAATCAATTTTATATTATCCTAACAGTTTTCGTTTATATTTGGCAGGTGATTTTGGCTCGGAGGCTGGCATCGACATGAGTGAAGCATGACGGCAACTGAGCGTGGATGAGAGTTGCCTTGCGTACGTCGATTCTCTTAGGTGCCTTTCTGGAAAAGCTTTTGCATGCGTCACTGGAATTCTGCAAAGAAGACAACTTGGTGAGAGTTGGAGTGAGAGGGTGCGGGAGAATGAGGGTGTTTGCATCAGAAAGGCCAAAGGCTTGCAAGATGGAGGGTGTGGATGCAGAGTTTGGCTATGGACCGGACATGATAGTCTCCATTCAAGTCCCATGGCCTAGTTCCTCCAAATTGACTGTGATTGAGTACTCATTTTGACTCCCGAGTGCTTTCCTAGTCCTTTAACTTTACCTAATTGGTTTATGTAATCGATGAAGGTGAAGAGATTCTGGGCCGCTTAGGTCTAGAAGTAAGTTGTATGAAAAACTTGGTCAAATGTGAACCTACATTTCATATGACCTTTGTTGATGCCTAAATTTTGGTGATTCGATCATTTATTTATTGCACAGAAAATTATGGGTTAATTTTATTTCTAAAAAAAAAAAATTAATCGCATAGCATATAGATTTAGGTGCATTTATTTTTAATTTGCATTTTTGTTTGCATTTTATTGGACCGGTGGCGGATGGGTTCAAATTAGATGGACCGGGCTCACAAAGTGAGCAAATTGGCCCAAGCTCATTTTTTTTTTTTAATGATCGAAAGTTATCTCGTGGGAAAATAGAAATTTTGAAATTTGTCCAAGATATTAATTTTTTGGATAGGGCAAATGTGTAAAAATATTGCGATTTATCTTTGCAAGATTTGGATTTAGAGGAAAATTCTATCGTAGTCTTGAATCCTTATCAATATGGGATGAAATTTGTGAAGAAATATTGCGGGTGATGATTTGAGGAAGAATTTAAAATTTTAATTCTTTTCCCTATAAAAACCATAAGCATATGAGAAGTGGGGGTCTTTTTGGTGGAGTGATTTCTTTCTGTTGAACTTTTGTGGGTTCCTTTTTGTGTTTAAAAGTCAACTCAGGGACTCCTTCGACGTCAGAGATCTTCGTGCACGGCCATGGTGTTTTCTTGGTGATGCTATTGCGTTTGTTGAAGGACACCTAGCATCAATTGTTGCTGTTCCAGTTGCTATACCACGCTAGGTGTCACGGATCTCCAAACGCCTGCTCCCGCTGATCTTCCACGCCAGGCGCTGCTCTCGTTGCTTTGTCACGCCAGTCAAAGTGTGTGTCAAGAAGGACCGAACAGCATCTTCTCCAATATTGACGTGGACTTTCAAACATCCAGCTGGCCATTCCTGCTGCCTTGCCACGCCGGTTCTTCAACATCTCTTAGTGCAGAGGTATCTGCAGGTTCCTCAGGCTTGAATCGTGCCCATCATGGCCCAGCTCAACATCGGCGAAACTTGCCAATCTCGCTGCATCGACGTTGCTGCTTCCTGTTCAATTCGATGCCACGGATTTCTTGGCGTCCCGAACGATAGCCCATCGAACTTGTCGTGACTTTGTCAAGCCACGCCGAGATACTGCTACAACCGTTGCCCTAGAGCCGAGCCGTGCTGTGCCACACCCACTGTTGGTCCATTCTATCAATTGGGTTTTTGGAAAAATTCAAATTTAGGTATAGATCTATTTTATTTTATTAGGTAGATTTAGTAGATTTAATTTCTTAGGTAGGTTTATTTTATTTTGTGTTAGTTTTTGAATATTTCGTCTCTTTGTTTGATTTATTTTCCAATGCATGATTGAATTCCATGATGTAGTATCTAAATCGCAATCGCACAAATTTTTATTCTAACTATAAGGCTTTAGATGGAGTAATTATTCACGTGGGAGTAAAATTATTATCTTGATTTTTAAGGCTTAAGATCAAATTTTTAAGTATTCTGTCAACTACTTGACTCACTCTTTGCGTAGTTATTTGTCATATCTACCGATTGGATATTTTGATGTACATAATTGAAATGATACCCAAAAAAAAAAAAATAGATTTAAAAAAAAAATCGAGACAGTCAAAGAGAGTAAACAATTGAGGTTATTTCATCCTTGTATTTTAGGTACCTATTTTTTTTTTCTCTTTATTGTGCATTGCTTTTATAGTGATGACCTTCTAACTTTCACTTCTTGGACATTAGAAAGTTTTTAAGAAATTACATTTTCACTAACATGATATCAGCACACTTTCATGAAATAATTATAGTTCAATCTACAATTAAACCAAAACTAGTTCTTTTTCATACCAGGGCTTTGCATGGGCTACATTTTATATTTTTTCATATATAAAAGATGTTATATTTGAAGAAACAAATCTACAGACTCCACTTATTATAATAGTCATAAAATACAATTAAATTTTCCACTATTGCATCATGATATATTTATTATCTTGCTGGTTTACCAATCTTGATTCTCTACCTTTTCTTCACTTACTTTGAAAAAAAATTGCAAACATTTCAAATGCGGTGCATACAGAAATAGTAAATAAACTTAGGATAATATCTGGAAAAAATTTAGCGAGTATCTAGCAGGGATTATTATGAATCTTCGTTCCCGCTTGGATGCAACTCTTCAATGCTGTTCTCTCTTTTTCTTGCTTCTCAATAGTAAATATTCTGTGTAGACTCCTAGAAGAGCGCCTCGTCCGCCCGCATTTAATTCAACATCGTCCTCGGCCTCCCAGTTGAGGTAAACGAGGAGTCACCCATAAGCACGAGAGGAATTGACCTGTCGAATTTATTTTTGTTTGCATCTGTCGAGGGCGTGAGGATTCCCCATGCATTGGAAAGTTGTGTAGTCTTTGCCTTTTAAGGAAGCGTTAAGGATCTTCCTCAGTTTTGTGTTTCTTTTTGCTTCTGTTCATGTCGGACATGGAAGATTGCTGCCATCTCCAGTTATGCTTAGACGAAATCCCTTCCACATTCAATCTAGAGAAGGCGGTGTGCAACCATGGATTCTTCATGATGGCTCCGAACCGTTGGATTCCTTCCACCAAGACGTTGCGGCGTCCTCTCCGTCTTGCGGATTTGTCCTCTTCCGTTGTGGTGTCCATCTCGCAGCCTCCTGGTTCCAGCAGCACATTGTTGCTCCTCCGAGTTCATCGCGTTCCTCGCCTGTCCTCCCAAGACCAGCAAGCGATTTTTGTACTCTCTCTCTCTCTCACTCTGTCTGTGTGCGAAGTAAATACAAACTAGTGACGGAAAAGCATGGGAATATATTAATGCAGGAACAAGTGATTCGGATGTTACGGTTGTCGGAAAGGGACGAGCGGAACGTGAAGGAGTTCCACAAAGTGCATCCGGAAGCAAAGGATAGAGGATTCGGTCGAGTTTTTTGTTCTCCTTCTCTCTTCGAAGATGTTGTCAAATCTATACTCCTTTGCAACTGCCAGTTAAGTACCGAAGTCTTGTTCTCTTCAAGTGCAAAATTTGTGACGAATTGGCTTTGTTAAACATTAATAAGTAGGACAAAGAAGACGATGACGTGAATAAGAAACCCCATAACTGTAACTGAGTAAATATCTTACTCTTATCATAATCCCTCGCTTTCTCTTCATGCTTAATATTAAGTTTTTGTGTTCATAAGCTCTTCGACATATGTACGGCGGTTTCTGTTCCGAATTCATCATTATGTCTGACTTTGTTCTGAATACACCCAACAAACAGATGCCCTTGATTTCGAACGATATCTGACGAATGATACTACTCAAGAGGTTTGCCTTGTTTTCGGACCTCGATCCCCATCACAATCATGTCCGATATTCCATAATCATATAAAAGAAAATCTACTTTTGTTGTTCTTACAGTTCGTGACCTCTTCATGCCATCAAAATCACATACACATTGATTTAAGGGTTGATGTTGCTTTGGGTCCTACCAAAAATTGTCATAGGTGGAGAAGGACCCTAGAGATGGCCCGAGCTTTATGTGCACTTCAACTAGAGCTAAGCACTCGAGGTAGGAATACTATTTAGCATGACTTTCTTCTCAGTATATTTAGCACAACTTGAAGATGAGGATGATCATGATCTAAGGCTCTAAAAGAAAGAAACGAAGACAAGAGAAGGATGGAGCAAATCCGGTTCCCGCGGAGATGGAAGGCGAAGAAGTTGACCTCGGGAACTTTCCGAGCCCCAAGGAACTCGCTAACCTCGATGCAGACTACTTACAGAGCAAGTGCAAACTCGGGTACCGAACCAACTACATTCTCAAGCTTGCCATGGAAATAGAGGAGGGGAAGCTCAAGATTGATGGATACGAGGGAGTGCAGGATGCCGCATCGTGTAGGATATCGATCAAGGGCATAAGCGGGGTCGGATCTTTCGCCCGGGCTAGCGTTTTGATGTGCCTTGGCTTTTACGATGAGGTTCCGTGGGATAGCGAAACAATCAAGTTTTTAAAACATGTATGAAAGTGTATTTCGAACATAAAATTTATGTCTCACATAATAATCACACTTCCGAATTATTTTAAGGATGATGCATTCTTTTTCTTTGGCAAAAGGTACATGCAAGAGAAGGATGCACCAAGAAGACTATTAAGAGTGACCTTAAGGAGATCTATGATAAATATGCACCCTTCCAATGTTTGGCCTATTGGTAAGTCCTTTATTTATAAATTTTGGTCGATATACACATAAATATTCATATCATATGTTGTGCGAGAATTTTCAGGTTTGAGCTATTGGAATTCTACGAGAGGCGATTTGGAAAGCTGAGTGAATTGTCACACACCATGCATCACAAAGTTTCTAGTAAATACACAAACGAGAGAATCTAACCATAATCAAGTTTTGTGACTTAGAAAGTGTTTGTTAGTAGGCATTTGATCATTTATGGTGTTGTTTTGGAGACGGGGGGAGAGCCCGGCCCCCGGGGGGTGGGGTTGGGATGATCTTTTGTGATTTATTGGAGCTAATTCCATAATGACAAAGTTCTTTAGAATGACAATTCGAAGGAATTGATGGATTCTCCCACATTATACTCACATATATTGTCTGAAAAATTTCAATAGTTTTTACTTTTAAATTCTAAAGTAATGTAATTCCGTTGCACTAAATAGCTAGGATTTGATACGAAGCCTTGGAAAAGGACCCTCGTGAGTGTCGTGACTTTCCCAATGATGAACCATCCAAGGAAAAGCTAATAGGCTACTAAACGTGAACAAATGTTCTTCTCATGAGCCAATCTATCGCATTTAGCACGAACTCTCTCAAGTCATACTAATTATAACTTGGTACTCAGTTTAACACGAAATTGTCTTACCTATTAGTCGTTATTATTCAATCAAGGTTGATTAGACGCTTAAGTAAAGTGTGAGGGAACACTTATTTTTGTGAATCAGAGATTAAATAGATTCGAGCACTTGATTACATTGTATTAGTCCAATGCCCTTTTGGTACCTTGTATCTCTATTTTAAAAAATATTTTGATAGTAGTCTTGGTTGATTTTAAGTCTAATTCACCAATTTGCAAGAGTGATCATGCACATATGCAATCGATAATTTAACACTCAAATAAATCAAAGTAATAGATAAATTGGAAAATTTCAAATGAAGGCTTGAAGTACTCTTATTTTCTTAAATAAAGATCTCTAATGGACATTATTACAAATAAGGGTCTCAAATGTCATCATTTTCTCAAATAAGAGCCTGAAGTAAATATTATTTTAAATAAGAGCTTGAAATGGCTATATCAATCTCAAATAAGGGTTTAAACTCAACAATTGTGAAGGGCAATTTCGTCTTTTTTTCTTTCTTTTTTTCTTTTCATAAAAAACTAAACAAAACAAAAAATTTAAAAAATCTAATTTAATTTTAATTATGTTTGTACAAAAATATCCTTGATCGGCTAGAATTTTTTGCCGGCCAATAAGGTTAGACCCTTATTTGAAATGACCACAACTACTTCATACCCTTTTTTGAGATTGATATGGTCACTTTATATTTTTATTTAAAACAAAATCCATTCTAGGCTCTTATTTGAGAAAATGAGAACACTTTGGATCCTGATTTGGAATTTCTATTAAAAAAAAAAATTGGTAGCAATTGGTCTAACCTTTATGCAAAGCAAAGCACAATAATACTCTAACTAATTTGCCAATATTAGCAAGATATTGATGAAAATGCATGTATAGCTTAAACTTGATTTCTAGATGCAATGACATTCTTATTAATTCCTTTATGAAATTTTCTCGTTTATGAAAACTAACCATATGCAATTTTTATCTAAATTCAACATGATGAATTATTAAACTATAACACCTGACATGAGTGTAAAAAATTATGACCTAATCTAACATGACGTGCAATCTAATCTATAGGAGCCTAAACATGCAATCACCAAACGAAACGAAAATAATGACGTGGCAACATGACAACGTGGCAACAATAACATGGCAATGATGACATGGAATTGATGCAACTACTTCTATTTGCACGTTACTTTTTTTTATTTTCTTTTAAAGTTAAAGTTAGAAACTACCTAAAATATGATGTTACCTAATGTAAATTAGGAAATAATCTAGATGAAATGTTATTCTAAATTAAAAACTTCCTTTATTACAAAATTGATCTTAGATATGCAATTATAAAATAAGAAATTAATATATCCTAATATGCAAAGCAAGTTTTTGTATCTTTCTAAGATATTTCACTATTTTTGAAATATTTGTTAAAAATCATGACTGTCATGAAATCAATTTTTTTGTAATGGTTTTGTAGCATCCGTGTATAGCGGCTTTCTAACATGCATATAACAATTTCTAATGGCTTTATAAAGTTTAACTCATTTTTTAATAAACTCTTAATTATTTTATAAAGGCTATATAATGGTCATCCTCTTCAATAATTACCAATTTATTTATAATGGTTTCCTAACAGCTCTATCGTCTATTTGAATATAAAATTGAACTCCAAATCACCTTAAAAATAGAGACACTAAATTAAAAAGAGAATTTTCCTTTTCTTCTCGTTTTCTTTTCTTGCTGGGTTATACACAATGTTGTTCCCACTCCTTCTATTATTTAGTGCGAAATAAACAAGAAAGTCTCTTGTATCTTAGGAGGATAGCGGCTAGAGCCTATTGCTCATTCTATTATTTATGACAATACTTGAAAAGCCAATGATCGGCTCAGAAGTGGGTATCTTTATGTTTTCATGTTCCCATTGGCCTTTCATAATCCAAACTCATATGCATAATGGTACTTGGTTGAATGCATTGATCATATAGCTGGGTGTCCTACGTGTAATCTCAGACGTGATGTAGCAAAAAGAGTTTGGAACCCCCTCAAAATAATGAAAAGTCTCCATTTGTTGGAGGCCCCTTCCTACCTTTTATTCCCATCAATGACTCCACGCGTATGCATGTGTTGAAACATTCAAGTACTTGCATTCTCAGAATATGATTTTGCTTTTAAAGCCCTCGAGAAAAGTTCGTAATTTTTCCTTTTGAATAAGATATCTAGAAAGACCACGTGATTCTTTATAAACATTGCTTCGAACACAATTGGTACACTTTAATATAGCCATTGCTCGGACATATTAGCCTTGGTCACTTCTAGTTTTTTTTTTCAAATGAGATAGAAAGGATCTTGGAACTGTAATTGTTATGGCTTGTCAATGCAGATAATTAAGTATGAATACCCGAAGAATAATTGTTGAGCAATGACCTTTCTGCTTGCATTTACAAACCGATTTGTATTAATTCTCTTGTCAAGCACCGGTTGATTAAGTTGACGCTCAAGAAAGTGGTTAAACAATCCTTGTAATGAGGAAAAACTGTATTTGATGTACCTTCTCTAAATTTGGGCTCTGTGAATAACGGGAGTTTTACTGTTGAAGTTGAGCAAGTTTCGAGCGGAGAGAATTGCAAGAAACCCAAAAAGAAGAAACGGAAGAGCAAACTGCTAGATGGGGAAGAAAAAGGAATGTGAAATCTCTTTCCATCCTTAAAGAGAGATGGTGGGAATGAAGCAACTGCTCTTTCTTGTGATTTGTTCACAAGACCAAAGTCATCGTTCTGTTTGAACTTTTTACTTGATATCAGCTTATAGTTGGGAGATGAATTCTAAGGATTTTGGACTACATATTTGTCATTATTATTCTTATTTTGTTCAATGTGGTGATGAAATATACGGCTTGTGCTATTAGATTTTGTAAGAACCACAGATTTTCTGATTTTAACTAAATGTACATACTACAATTGGCTCCGTATTAGAATTTGAGAGAACTTGTGATATATCTACATTCATACTCATGGGATAGTTTAATAGTTATGCACAACAGTTGCTATATTGTTTACTCACAAGTGGAATGGCAAGAGTAGGAAATGATTTTGCGATGAATACAGAACATAATACTGTGCTACTAGATAGATATTAGATGATCTTTACCCGTGAGCACATACAGAAGATTATTATTTGTCCTTAGATGTTTTAGATAGTAACGTTATTAGCATATCTCACGGACGAGCACATTTGACTGACTTGTGGGTAGTCTATAGACAATCATGAAGAGGTTCCATGCGTGACGCATCATTGTCACTTGGAGACAAACACATGGGTTGCTTCCTCGATGAGTCAGTATCTTAAGTGGACCGACTTAGCCTCTAAAGTTCGAGGAGGTATGTTCTTGAGCCTTCTAGAAGCTCGAGAGTCTTGTAGATATTTCTGTATGTTTGTAGATGCGGTAACTCTTGATAGGAAAGTGATTGCAACTAATGTCGGTTGGTTGGAAGAGGACCTTTAAGGTAATTTGCTATGGCATTGGTTAATTTCCAAGCTAAGATTTCATGTTACGAACTCGTTGGCAAAAAGGTCACTCATAAACATAAAATTATTAGCTATAAATGTAACTGACATTGTGACGATTACAAGTAGTTATCCATATCATAAAAGAGAAATTTATCTTCAAAGTAGTAACATACATAAGAGGAAGTGATTTACCTTATGATAAATAATTTAATTTGCAAATAATTTTTACTTTGTAAATCAAGTCCATGGTAATTGTCACAAATGTCATTTACCTTATTATTAGTAAATTGAATACATAATCTAATTATAATAACATTTCTTATTGTGTGAAAAAAAATCAGTTTATAAACTATGTTTTCTTAATGTGAATATTGATAAACGTAAAAATTACACGAAAGTCGCATCATATCTTCTTGGCTCGGAAGTGTTATTCTATGGCCACAATTATTGTAATCAATTTTACATGCATAATTGGCTAGCAACGGCCCAAATGAAGACAACCATGCTGAAAGTAAGGTTACCTATTCCATTCATTTAGCAACGACGACAACACATCAAATCATCGAGTTTGCATTCCCATCGTATCACATTATGTCCTTTGATATATAAGTAAGATCAAGTCCATGAGTTTATTATCTTAGGTTGAAACAAGTTCTTTTGCCGGGTCAAAATACACTTGGATAGACTGAATTGATTATGCAATAGCCACTAGTTTTACGATTAAAAAAATATTTTGAGTTAATATTACCAGTAATACATATTTATGATTATTAAACGTTAGATATTGGTAAGAATAATTTTTTTCCCGAATAAGTTTTTTTTCCCAAGTATGCAAAGATATAAATTCATAGACGGATTATTTTAATTCTTAGGTTACACACTTTAGTTTTTTTAAAATAATAACAAAATAAATCCCACAACTTGAAACATGATAGACATAATCTGTCTATCTATAAGAAAATAGTATTTTGAAGGTTCATGGGTTTTTCACTCAATTTTGCCACTTGGCAATATGCAGGGTGCAACTACAAAATGTGACCAACAAAAACCTCACGGCCCGATTGAGGCAAAGGCAAAAAAGAATATCAAATGGGAAAATAGCCAAATGAACAGAACTTCGTTTTAAAGATAAAATTAAAAATTAATTACTAGATAAAATTTCAAAAATTTAAATGAAGTAATCACATTATTAGGAAGAAGTAAATATTAAATAGAAAACTATTCAAAAGTAAACCTAAAATTTTGCACTGCCACATAAAAAATGTCGGCATGAAATTAATAAATTAACTATATTATTACGAACAATTTAAATGTTAAAACAAAAAATTTACTAAAAGTAAAATTAAAAAAAAGAAGAAGCAGCATTACCTATAAAAAGTTGGCATAAGATAATGATTAAAAATATGAACTAATAAAAAAGGATGCATTCAGCTACTTGCTGTCATATCAAGCAATATATTGATTCAAGCCCAGTCATGCACTTACGTTATGTAATTTTGAAGATATTTGTGTCTATTTCTTTTGCTAATAACATACATTTTAAAAAGAATACCAGAAATTTGACTAGGTTCACGGAGCTATTGCCTCGAGTATAGTGAGCTTGAACTTGAACCAGCAAAGTGTTCGAATGAGCTCACTTAGTCGACCAAAAGTAAAGGTTCCAAAAAGTGTATATGTACCCAACCATTTCCAAACAATTAAATAAATTACTATCATCTCATTTAACCTAAGAAATAAAAAAGATGCCACTAGTCCATTGTATTAATATGATTTTTTTTTTTTTGTCGATCTTACTCTAATTTAGACTTTTCTCATGCCTCATTGTCAGGCGTGGGAGTCGAAACTTACACCTGAAGCTAAACCGTCCCAACCCAACCTCTTAGAAAGTGTGGATTCAAACCTCCTACCTTCTGGGAGTTCACACAGAATATTTATGTATCAAGATAGTAGACTATCCAAAGGCTCCTTAATGACAACTTTGCCATTCTCCAAGCCAACATAGGAAGTTAATTCAAGTTGACATAAAAAAAGTACTTAGTATGTGAGAGAGATAGAGAGCACATTATCACATATTAGCAAGAATCTGACATAAAAAAAGATAGGAGTTCAACAAGGATTACGAACATTGCATGGTGAGAATAACTGCTTAAGAGTTTAAACAAAAATAGATGCATTCTATTGGAAAGGGAAAAGATGCTCTTCAAACGTTGAATAAATCTTTTGAAGTCAAGATACGTTGTCTCGAAAGATTTTTAGATCATTACATGATAGATTCTGTAAAATCATCCATTTAGAGCATAAAGAATTGCTGGAGATGCCTCTGCCAACAGCATCTTAGACTATGTCAAGAGGAACGTAAAACAGTCATAGTCACCATAATAAAATCAGGTTCAAGTAGGTACAAATTCCAATTAAGTTAGGAACTGCACAAATTGTGCTATTCACCATTGTTATCAAAACTAATAGGCGCAGCTTTATCAGCTATAGAATCAGCCCAACACAAATGGCAAAATCAAGCTTCAGAGAAAAGGCCAAACAACAAATCTTGATGCCACTTCTGCAGTATAATATGTTCAAGGCAATATATATTGCTAAACTCCTAGAAAATTTCCTCAAGCAACTTATAAATTCGTGCAAACCAAAAGCTACTTCTAGCAAGGACATGCATTAGCGCATTTTCAACAGATCATGCAGGCTAAAGATTGAAAAGAATCATGAAAGTTAATAAAGGAGGTCAATTCAATAGGTTTGACTCTGAGACTTTCAGCACTATACTCAGGCCCATAATAATTTAAGAAAATTTCACGTTCTGAGAAAAATTAAACACTGGTAGCTCTTAATGAAAACGTAGGCAATGACGCAAGATAAAAGCAAGGACCAGCCTAGCAATTGATCGGTCCAGTGGGACTTTACAAGTCCAGAGTGCATGACTCTTTTTACTTCTGCCTCAACACTGCAATCCAACTTTAGTTAAAAGTGCAGTCAAGGACAAATGAACCGGAAAAGAAAGTAGATATCTCTCAAAAAACCAAGGAGGATTATTTCAAAAGCAACACCTGCCGATAAAGGCATCTCTGGAGCAAACCAATCAGCTCTTGGCAGAGAAGTCCATCCATGCATCTGAACGCATCAGCTTACTGGCTGCAATTGGCTTGGCTTGACGAATCTTGAAGGGGTAGACTGTCATTAGATTGTTTATCTAACAAGATGATATCAAAAATGGTATTTGTTGCTGCAAGAAGGATTTTATCTACTTGTCTAAACATGGCTCTATGAATAACTGAAAACCTATAATCCTGCAAAGGAGAAGCATATAATTTGAGCACTTCCACCTCATTTTTGGAAAACAATGCATAGCTCATCAAAAAAGAAAATTATGAATTTGCTCTGAGACCCAAAGGCGGGTTGTATATCAATTAGTTGCTGAATATTTTGAGAATCTACAAATTAATGTGGAGAAAATAGTATCATCATCAACCATTGCTCAGGTCAGCCTAACAAAATTCCTTGAGAAAATAGTCTCAGTTCTTAAGGTCCTCATGATCTTGATACATATTTATGACACATCTTTCCTTCTCAGAAAACAATCTTCAAACAAAATTTCATGAAAAATCTCTCCTGCTTTCTCAGGACAAAAATAGCATGCTATTTTCAAACAAGAAACATGGAAGCATCGCATACCAGATGTCTACTGATTTTGATCAGTGGCCACCGTGAAGCAACAAGACAAGATGCAACCTTGCCATCCATATAAGTAAAATAATCTAAAAACTCCCTCAGCCAAGACACATGCTCCTTGATAGCATACAGATAATTTCAAATCGGGTAACCAAACAGTCTGAAAATGAAAATTGTATCACCATTCCAGAAAATTTTAGAAATATCCATAACTATTTTGTGGCTGTTACCTAATAATTGACATGCTCTGGTCTAGCTTCACGGAAAGGATTTGGACTTTGCTTTGCTCAATTATCTAAGAAATACACGAATTGGTTTCGATTAATTTAAGTCATATTGATATAAAAATGTGCTGCAGCATGAAGACCATTATAACAATACAGGAAACATTCAGTCACAAGCAAGTGCACATGTACTCATCCAGCACATATGATGCAAGACTGCATCAAACAAATCAAGCATAACAAGAATCTATAAGAGAGTAAAAAAACAAGCAGCACTCACACTTTATGACAATTAAACAAAACCATTTATATGCAACAGACAGTCCTCCGTTCTTGAACTATAATTAATTTGCTAAGCTTCGTGCATCCCAAAAAAAGGTGCAAATAAATGTAAATCGATAACTCTTGGATCTAATAAGCACCTAAAAGAGGTTAGCTCCATCACTACGGCAATTAGTGAGTAACCAATATCAGCAAATTACAGATCTTGGAGAGAACAAGGTTAACAGTACTTCCAATTGCATCCTTCTAATTCGTCTAATATAACTTCACATCATATCTTGCCAGATTAGGGCTCCGGAAAAAGATATACAAAATGATCGAAAGTAGTTATCAGAACCATGGTGCACAAAACAGCATTGTTAGAATGCTATACCACCCATCAAAAAACCTGAAGCCTACAACCTACTTCTCAGTAGAATGAGAATAGGCCTCCAAAATGAGATTGATCTGATCTTGAATCAATGCGCATTTCTCCGCCACTATCTGCATCTCAACAAAGCACAATTTACTCCATCTTTCTTTCAACTCCGCCCTCTTTGAGGGCTCCAACAATGCCAACCCCTCATTCAAGTATCCCTTGTCCAAGCCGATCCTAGACATCATCTGCAATATGTCATCAAGATGCTCCCGTGAATCATTTGACTTTGATGCCTTTGACTTTGACTGGGGGGAAGCGACAAACATTCCAGCACCGCTAGTGGCATTGCCTCGCATCTCAACACCCCAAATCTTCTTCGACAACTCAAAAATTTTCCCCTCATGAGAATTCAAAAACACTGAATCCTCTCCAACCTTGCCCTTCCCCTTATTATTCCTATACTTCTTCTTAAAAACCGAAACCTTGTTGGCCAACTGGCTAACCGTGAAGTCTTGCCGAAGTAATCGTTTGACATCATGATAGAATGCACTAACATTTGTGAAGGGGTCCATGCCCTTCTCGCGGTAATCAATTATACCCTGCAAAAGGGTTATCTCGTCGTCGTCGCCCCATATCTTCTGGAATAACAGCTTCTTTGACTCCTCTTCGGCATGTCCGAGCTTGTCTACTTCAACTTGTTTCAAGGAATTGGATGGCACTGTTTTCAACTTCTTCAAAGACGGGGCATCCTTCTCATGTTCGTACCCGAATCGTGCCGATGAAGACCCTTGCTGAGATTTTTGGGGTCGAGGAGGGGCAGGCTTGGGCTGCGAGGGACTTTCCTCATTATTCTTTTGCTGATTGTCCGACTTAGCCGCCGGCAGCTGCTCCTTGACAAGAACTTTACGCTTTGAAGACATGAGAGAGGGTTTTGCTCCGAGGTCTGGGTATGTTTCTTTTTCTTCCAAGTACTGGTCAAAGTAGAGAAATGCGGCTATTTGGTCAGACCCAAGGCTAAATATCAGTATATCCCGTGGAACATAACCAAAGTAGAGAAATGGTTTCTAGAAGCAATGACTGAAGGAATCTACGCACATTTGGGTGAATTGATGGCGGCTATACTTTCGCGCAATCTCTTTTATTTCAAGCATGCAAGCCTAATCCGCAATCCATTCTAGACGAGGCCCTAGTAACGAACAGGAACTTAGCGATTTGGTCTCCGGCATCTATGAGTTTTTTCTTACCGGAAGAGTGGAACCTGATTGTGGACGGACTGTGGGTCGACAGCTCCTCGGAAACTTCGACCGCAGGTATGATGGCCGTCTTCGCTAAGAAGACAGCTGGCTGTGTTCGCTAAGAAGACAAGAGACGCCTCGGCTGGAGTCCCAGAAGCCCTAGCTCAACGCGACGCCTTGGTGTTTCTGACTGGGGAGCGTGACATGCTACAGAGAGGAAGTGAAACCGTGGCCGAGAGGGAGCGATCTGCGACCGAAGTTGGCGTGCTCCGCAAGAAGGTAATAACAAGCGCGGGGTGAGACGAAATGACAGCTTATCTATCGCGGAAGTCTTATCGGCCAGGTCCGTACCAATATACAAAGTGAATTTTCGGATGCTAAAGCTTATCTTCTATCTATAATATATGTATTAATATTGTGTAGTAAATCATATTGTGTAGTAAATCACATTTTTCCAATCAAAAGCAAAATCCAAATCCTTTTTTCCTAAATTTCATAAATGGATTTTTGATACGTCTTATATTTAAAAGTAGATTATGATTTAAACATTTGTTGAACTCCTTGCTATCATCATAGTAGAGAACACAATTCTATCACCCAAGTTCAATATTTTCATTGATAAATTGACCGCACCATTGTTGCACCCAATTATGAGTATGAGCTAGTCTCACTAATTCTCTAGGACTTGTTCTTAAAATAATGTTTATTAAAGAAATGATGAATTTTTATCTATCATAGAAATATCAGTAAAAGAATAATGTAAATCTTATCTTTTGAAGGAGATGACTTAACCAACATGCTTTTCACTTTGATCAAAGAGCAAAAAAAGATGGTGTAAATCAACACGTTTAGAAGTTCTTCATTTCTCACAACTTCCAAATGGAGTCTTGATAATAAATTTTATACTTTTATTAGGTCAATTGTTAGCATAGAAATTTTTTTACGCATTGTGCTTATATATATAATTACGTAACTGAATTCATCTATGGGTCTTCATCTAAATATGAATGTGCAAATTGTTTTCAACATAGGCAGCAGACGCAATTGAACAAGGTTGACTCTTATGTTCTTTCAAAAAATATTTGGTAACATCTGTCAGGTCTTTTTTCCTTCTATTTTAGTAACACTTTCTAATTTTAGGTGCTCATTTTTGCCGTTGAATGTTTTGGTGGGATTATTTCCAATTTCTAAATATCTGACATTTCTTTGAAGTCTCCCTCTAATGTATGTTATTTAGCCGAAAATGTGGCATCCTAGAATTTCATGAAAATCCCTAAATGTGCTATGAGCCAGGGATAGGCGATGGAAGCACCGTCATTGTATTTTGTAGCCTTTTTGATCCATGATTTGCAATGAGATTTATGGCCAAGCTTTTAATGGATAATTTTTTTTTTTTGATAGGAAAGAAAGTTCTATCATTGGCCATGTGTGTTATAAATTGGAACTTATGGATTTATGACTACAAGTTTTATGGCCATATTATTTTTGTGAGTTAAGAATTTATTTAAGTGGAGGATATTAGTAGATTAAATTAGAGAAGAGTGGGCAAAGACTCTTAGGCCAAGACCAGCCCACGATCACCCCCCCATTCGGCCTTTTGGCCTGGCCCGCGAAGCCCCAAAGGAAAGGGCTGCCGTCCGACTGGCCCATGGAGCCTCATTGGGCCGTCGACCAAGCCAGCCCCAAGCCCAGCCGGATGAGCCCTCTTGCATGAAGAAATCTCCAAGTGTCCTCACCTAGTGGCCATGTGTAGCAAGTCATGCAAAAACTAATGATGGCTAATGATGGAGGAAAGGAAAATTAGGGGGAAAAGTGATCGGATTAAGCGAGAAAGAGAGAGAGAGAGAGAGAGAGAGAGAGAGAGAGAGAGAGAGAGAGAGAGAGAGAGAGAGAGGAGAGAAAGAGAGAAAGGAAGAGAGAAAGGAGAGGTTGTGCGTGCGAGAGGAAGGAGGAGGGCCGCTCGTCGATCGTCCGCCTAGCTCGCCGCCGTCCGTTCGCTGCCTTGCCCGTCGTTTGTCGCTATTTTGTGCTTAAATCCGAGGCAAGTAGAGTCCATTTCTCTACTCTTTGCTAGCTGGAACGTGTGCATGTTGGCTGGTGAGTGTTAGATGTGGTGGAAGTGAGGAGATTTCGAAGTAATGGGGAGAAATGTGATTGTTGTGCATGCTATATTTGGAAAAGTCAGCCCGTTCCTCCGTGAGATTTTGGGTTGCATTTGATTTTTTAATGCGAATCCTACTTTGACTTCTTAACAAAAGTGGTAGAGGACATCTTGATGTAACACATATAAAAAATTTAGAGGAAAATAACAAGTATAGGTAGGTGAAATCATTTTTCTTCGAAGAAGACTAGATCTGGAAATTTTAGTGCCGACCCTTGATGAATGCATGGACGGTAAGGCAATCTTTTCGTTGAAATTTCACTTCGATTTCTTAACAAAAGTTGTAAAGGAAATCTTGAGGTTTAACATATAAAAAATTTAGAGAAAAAAACAAGAATAGGTAGGTGAAATCGTGGTCCTTTGGAGATGGTCAGATCTGGAAATTTCGGTACTAGGAACAGGGGTTTTAACCATCCATATTTAATTACCTAGGACGAATCTGACTTCAATGTCTTCATAAAGTATCTACCTTATGGTCTTGACTATCACATGTTTGAATTTCATAATTTTTGAAGGTCATTTGGGTATTTAATCGGAAGTGTCTCTAAAACTGTGCAATCTGGTGTGCTCGGACTATGTAAGTTGCGATGCGTGGACTATATCGTTTTATATGAGGTTCTTTTGGAAAATTTTTCTGCATAAAATATCTCTCCTTATGTATTGCCTACAACATATTCAAATTTCATAATTTTTGAAGTTCATTTGCCTATTTAACCAAAACGTTTTCAAAAACTGTGCAAGTTGAACTGTCAGAATAGTAATGCTGTGATGCATGGTCTATACTGAATTATATGGGGATCCTTTGGTGTACTGTTCTTCATGAAATATCTGCCTATATGTCTTGACTATCACATGTTCGAATTTCATAATTTTTGAAGGTCATTTGGGTATTCAATTAAAATGTTTTCTAAAACTGTGCAAGCTGGATTGTGCGAATTTCAAAAGCTGTAATGCATGGACTATTATGTTTTTTATGAAATTCTAGTGGTGTTGTGTTCTTCATGAGATAAATGCCTCTAGAGCTTGTCTATGATGTATTAAGTTCTTAGAAATTATTAGAGCTAATCACTAAATTTTAAGAAGTGTAAATTAAAAGTATGCATTCCGTTTCTAAAATAATAGTAATAATCCATGAGTTTGCACCATGAATTATAATATTTTTAAGTGATCGATCTTGCTGCACATGTGATGACATTTAGCATTACATATAAGAATCAAAAGCTGAATTTGTCCTTATTGCCATTACATCACGTGCCATGTTAATATTGAGACACATTCGTGAACATGAACTATGATAAATGAGGATACCGTCGGAGGTGTGAGCCGACGATGCCCCGGGAGTGTCGGGATGCCCGGAGGTGTGTGCCGGATGCCCGGAGGTGTGTGCCGGATGTCCTCGGGAGTTTCGAGATGCCCGGAGGTGTGTGCCGGATGCCCGGAGGTGTGTGCCAGAGGTTTCTCGCGATGCCAGGTTGGGTGCGAGCGATAAAATGTGGGATGCAATTACTGGTCCCGGGAAAGAAAAAATGTGGTGATCCAATTGAAAGACAAAAGCTGAAATTGAATCATGCATAGTATGGTGATATGTATGCATGGCCGTATGATGTTATATGTATAAGTGCATGGTGGTATATGCACATAGTATGGTGACATGTATGCATGGCTGTTTGATGTTATATGTACTTATTATGATGTCTTAATTGTTCTGTTTGATGCATTGAGTAGTTTAATAGATCTTTACTGCTGAGTGGTTGTATTCACCCATTTTGGGGACTAACATTTTAGATTAGAAAGATGCCTCTCCCACCGGTCACGCGTGGCACTTTCTACGGCCTACCATCTGATGTGGAGGTCGAGTGTGCGGAACATATTAGTGTCACAATTCCTGGGCTAGTGTTCGTTCGGGTTTGTGTGCTGGTGATGTATGATGTGGGCCTGGCTGGGGGCTCGGTCATCTAGGAGTTTCTGTCCGTTCACGTTCGTCATGATGGGGTGATGCTGGGGATGCTGCTGCTGCCACCGCCTGATGCACCAGGGTGGGTGTGATGGCACACGTGAGGAGTGGGAGCTGACACTTTTTGGGGATAGCCGACACTTATAGATGGAGGGTTATACATGATCGATATAGGGGGTTGAGATGTCTCTTTTGAGTTGTAGCCAAGTATAGCTAAAAGTCTTGGCTTTTTGGTTGTACTGACCTGTGATGTCCATCGAAAATATGTGAATAAAAGTGACTCAGCTTTATCTTTTCCTTTGGTGTGTAGTTGGTGTGCATTGTATCATCGTTACGGGAGTAGAGGGATTGTGAGACTCGTTTATAATTTTGCTATGAGCTGCGCTGAATAAAAAAAGGGGGGGGGCTATAAACTATGATTCCTCTTTAATTTGGAATAAAAGATAATAGACTGGTTTAAAATTAGATAGAGTAATAGGTATCTGTGGCGACCTTAGGAGATCAGGGGTGCCACAACGGTTGGTATCAGAGCTAAAGGTTTATATGTGGAGTGATAAGGAACCTCATTTGGAAATTGAGGAAGGTAACGACAATGCACACCGTAGGATACTGACTAAGAGTGGTTGACTAAGAGTGGTTGACTAACTTTGAACAACGGATGATGAGTATTCGCCCGTAGATCCCCAGTCTGTGTTATGAGTTGCTTTTAGGTGCCAGTAACATGGTTATGTTACTTATTTTCCTTAGTTGCTGTTGCTTTTAATGGAGACATTGAGTCATAGATATTTCTTGAGGCAAATGCTTGGAAACTGCAGGAAAATCATGGTACGTTGTGGAAGTCATCATCCATCGAGGGCTGAAGCCTCTGCAGCTAGGGCTGAACCTCGAATGGAAGATATTCTGCAGGCATTGGCCAATATAGGAAATCTGATGGAAAGACAAACGCAGCAACAACCCGGAGCAGAACACCATACTTAAGGACTGGTGGAGCAATTTTTGAAGTTGAAACCACCTAAATTCAGTGGAATGGGAAGTCCTGAGGAGGCAGAGCATTGGATTGATGGGATGGAGCGAATTTTCTGGTTGTTGGTCTGCAATGATGCTGAGAAAATAACTTTGGCAGAGTACCAGCTGGAGGGAAATGCAAAGTTTTGGTGGGGAGCTTCGAGGGACACGATCTTTCCACCAGGTACTGATGTTAATTGGGATGAGTTTGTCAGAACTTTCAATAGAAAGCATTTTTCTGACTGTGTTAGGGACAAGAAAATTACAGAATTTGTTCAGTTAGAACAAAAGGAGCTGACAATGGATCAATATGAGGCAAGATTTTCTGAACTATCTAGATATGCTCCTAGATTAATTGAGGATCGGGAAGAGAAAGCTAAGAGGTTTCTGAAGGGATTAAGAACTAACATAAGGAAGCAACTGGTGCCTTTAAATATAAGAGATTATAATGAGATCTATGAAAGGGCACAATTAGTAGAACAGGAGTTAGTAAGGGAGCAGTCAGAGTATAAAAGGCAGTCAACTTTTAATGATGTCAGACGGGGTAAGAGACCCTATATAGGTCAAGGTCAGAGCTAGGAGTCTAAGAAGAAGGTCAATTTCGGGAATTTTGGAAAAGTTAAGGATGGCCTGAATCTGGGAAAAGCATCTCATCAGAATGAAGAATGTCGAAGGTGTGATGGGCGACATGGCCCAAGACCTTGTAATGGGCGGCTGAAATGTTATGGTTGTGGATAGGTAGGACACCTTAAGAAGGATTGTCCACAGGAGAGGTCACGGACAAGTATCAACTCAATGCGACGAGCACCACAATGCACTACTGGACCATATCCACAAAGAAATCCACAGAGACCACCAGTGCAAGGAAAAGTGTATGCTGTTACTCAAGAGGAAGCCAAGGCTTCCAAAAATGTTATCTCAGGTACAATTTTCATTAATTGCAAGAAAGCTTATGCATTGTTTGATACGAGTGCTACGCATTTATTTATGTCTGAAAGATTTAGACTGTTGAGTAAAATAGAAGCTACATTCCTTGAGACACCCCTTTGTGTTTCTACACCTTTAAAAAATATGGTGTTGTCTACATTGGCGTGTGAGAAGTGTAAGATAACAATAGGAGAAAAGGATATGGAAATAGACTTAGTCGTAATGGCTATGTATGATTTTGATGTTATCATAGGAATGTATTGGCTTCATAAGTATCGGGTCAAAATGGATTGTTATAGAAAGGTGATCCAATTTATATTACCTGATCGGTCGGATTGTGAATTTCTGGGAGGTCAGACTAACCTGTTTGTAGCATTTATTTCAGCAGTAGAGGCCTGTGTGTTACTTGACAAAGGATGTCAAGGGTACCTACCAATGGTTAAAGATTATACCAAGGAAGAGCCTAAGCTTGATGAAATTCGAGTAGTAAATGAATTTCAAGATGTATTTCCTGAGGAGTTGCCTGGATTACTGCCGGAAAGAGAAATTGAGTTTGAATTGAACTAATGCCCGGAACATGAGCAATATCGAAAGCCCCGTACAGAATGGCCTTAATGGAATTAAAGGAGTTGAAAGTACAACTGCAGGAGTTGCTCGATAAAGGATTCATTAGGCCAAGTGCTTCACCTTGGGGTGCACCAGTTTTGTTTGTGAAAAAGAAGGATGGGTCGATGCGCTTACGCATTGACTATAGGCAACTGAATCAAGTGACCATTAAGAATAAATATCCCTTGCATAGAATTGATGATTTATTTGACCAACTCCAGGGAAGTTCGGTCTTTTCTAAGATTGACTTGAGATCGAGATACCACCAGTTAAGGATTAAGAAAGAAGACATTCCTAAGACTGCGTTTATGACTCGTTATGGACATTACGAGTTCCTCGTCATGCCATTTGGATTGACAAATGCACCAGCTGCATTTATGGATATAATGAATAGGGTATTTAAGCCTTATTTAGATCAGTTTGTGATTGTTTTTATTGATGATATCCTGATTTATTCGGGAGGGCCTGAGGAACATGAGCAACACTTGAGGATAGTTTTGCAAACTCTGAGAGATCACGAGCTGTATGCCAAATTCAGCAAGTGTAAATTTTGGCTGGACCAGATAATATTTTTAGGACACGTGGTGTTAGGAGGAGGAATTGCAGTGGACCCGGCGAAAGTTGAGATGGTAATAAATTGGCTGAGACCAACAACACCCACCGAAATACGGAGTTTCTTAGGACTGGCCGGTTATTATCGAAGGTTTATTGAAGGGTTTTCACGACTGGCAGGTCCCTTAGCCAAATTGACTCGAAAGAACGTGAAGTTTGAATGGAGTGGGGAATGTGAAAGGAGTTTTCAAGAGCTTAAAAGGAAGTTGACCTCAGCTCCAATCCTGACTATACCATTTGGATCTGATGGTTTTACAGTGTATAGTGATGCATCTCACAAAGGATTGGGATGTGTTTTGATGCAGCATGGCAAGGTCATAGCCTAGGCATCTAGACAATTGAAACCCCATGAACTGAACTACCCAACGCATGATTTAGAATTGGCAGCTATAGTGTTTGCTTTGAAGATATGGAGACATTATTTGCATGGGGAAAAGTTTGAGATTTATACAAATCATAAGTGTGATGTCCCAGGGCGTCACGTACTAAGCGCAGGTAGAAATTTTAATTATTATTATTATCTTCCTTTACTTATAACCTCCTTCTTAGGTATCTATAGTATTTACCATTGAAGGTTAGCATGTATAAAATGGATTATTTAAAATCTATAGTTTGTATTATGAGGTTATCCTACTATTACTCTACCAATGATTAATATAGTCCAAAGTGTTAATACACATAGATAAGATCACAAGAAGCTTCATTTCTTTTACCATCATTAGGGCCTACAAAATTTATCAACCTGGACTCTTTCCATGTTCATCGCCTTTATATACAACATATTTATAGCAAAAGTAAGGCGCAACACAAGCCAGGGATAAGAGGGTGAGGGTATCTACTTCATAAGTTCCCACACAAGCCCACGTGCAAAAAGAAACAAAAGTTAGACAGCTTCTTCGTGATCAAAGGCGTCTAGGCGCCATCCGTCCCAGCTCCTGCTCCATCGTTTCCAAAAGGTATAGGGCCAAACATCGCTCCATCACGTTTGACAAACCAGGCAACAAACTTCATGGGGATCATCTCAGCTCTACCGTCATCTATCCACATCGTGGCCTCGTATTTGGAGAAGGTCAGCTCGACATCAGCATCATACACATCGGTAAAGGTAACCTCAATATTCGATATCACACCATAATGAGCTAATGGCGGCACGTCCATACTATCAATCTGAAAAATGTAAGGTATGAGCAAAACTATGCCCAGTAAAGAATAATAAACTCTAACTTAAATAATCCACAACCATCAATATTACCAAGGAATCATAATCCAAACAACTCAAGATACAATGATATAGTCGTCGCGAACACAAACAATTTAATATTAATACGTCACATAAATAATCACCTTATATGCATCCATCTCCATACTTACCTTTTCAAAAATCAATTCCATATCAAGACACAATGCAACAATAATGCATGGACTCACTCGCCAAATAGAATTATATTTAGTGTGCATGTGATCCACCCTCGAATCAGTCAAAACCGGAACTCTACCGGCCTGATCGAGTCACTTCCGAAAAGTATGTTATCCGGACTTCCACAATATTTCTATTATGGGCATCTCACTCCGAGGTATCCCGGTATCACACAACCGAGGTCCTCCCAAGACCACACAGCAAGGGGCATCTCACTCCGAGGCATCTCAGTATCACACACTGCTGAGGCATCCTTGATCACACACAAGGGCATCTCACTCCGAGGCATCCCGGTATCACACAACCGAGGCATCCAAGACCACTCAGCAAGGGCATCCCAAACTTCCGGGGGCATCACCGATATCTCTGTACCGATGGGTTCATTCACTCTCTTAAGCACACATTTCACACCACCACACCTTTAATTAATGCATTTATCGTATGCAAAAGAAAAGACTCCAAAGTATCTAACTATGTATCTAATTCTCATGATCCTAGCACACGTGCATGTCCAAATTATAAGATAAAATCCATTACGACATGTCCCATACCATGCCGAACAAATATTTATCCCATAATCAAGCACTATGCACCGCACACGTTGCACTCGCATGGTACTATATGCACTTATATCTCTAATGGTGTATGTGGCCTATGACTAATATCTACTAAGAGCTTATTAGACTCTATGTATATCTCATGAGTCGAATATATAACATAGTATATATATTAGAGGTTCTCGGATTAGGACAACTTACTGGTTCAATGCACAGTTTCTGTTTTGGTCATAGAAAATATATCAATTCTTGTCGAAATATTACCAAATTTTAGTATGCTATATTAGAGACATAGATCGACAACTTTCGTGAAGAAACTTAAGTTCGAATCTTACTGTATTAAGAAAAAAAATTACTGTAATCTTTACTATTATCCTGTAACGACGTCCAGATTCTTTATCTACTAAGAAAATTGTTTTACTAATCAATTATTGTTCATTTAATCTCAAATTTTGACACGTTATTCCTTAAGATGTGTTCTACAATTTTCATTTAGACATCAAGGTCCAATTCTAACTAGGTAAATACAGAAAATTCGCATAATCAGTAAAGGTCATTCCGTTTTTCATGAAAACAGTTCACTGATTTTTACCAAATTCCCTTTTATTACTATGTTTTCAGATTCGTATGGTTCTAGCTACTCCTATAACTCGATATTATCAATGTTCCACCATATAGAATAATTCCTTTCCTATTTCCAGTAATCATACGTAAGAAAATAACAACAAATGAAAAGATTCCATAACCGTTTTAATTAGAACCGAACATGTGCACAATTTCGTTTATTTTTATCCGACTAACGTATTTAACTCTTCATAAACTCCTTCGACAATACTCTAATACCTAATCACAGCAACTTAAAATAACTTCAGCATGTCTATCCTAACAATTAATCGATCCATAACTCGGCTTGATGTGTTGCCGCATCCACGAGATCACTCATCTCAATTCGTACCAACTCTATCCACTCGAATCCACCTCATCACTTCACTTCATCAAACAGACAACTTTCATCAAGTTTCCGAGACATGCAAAACTTAAAAAACAACACGCAATGACTTCTAGCTTCACTCTTAGGTTCATCAAGCTCAAAACAACACAAAACTAACACTTCTCATCACTTTTCTTAACAAGACAGCATACTCTTACTTGAATTTCATAACATGCAATGCTCAAAAATGACATGCAATGACATCTATCTTTAATCTATCTCTTACTCAACTCCGATTAACCATGAAACAACAACTACATGTCATATCTTTCATAGCTTGGTCAGATCCACAAGCTTTCTTGATGAAATGGTGGATAAACTTCAATTTAGAGTTCTATTTTTCCTTACCTTTGTTCAGCTATCGATCTAACACAAAAACACTTCAAGATTTAGCACCAAGTCTCGCATCTGGTCTTTGCTTCTGGTTTTTCTCACAGCTCGACCAAGAAGAAGACACGAAGGGGGATGGGTTTTTCTCGGTTCTTGAGGAGAGAGAGGGGATTTTCGAATTTATGTGGGGAAATAAGCTATGAGCTAGTCCTAGGTTAGTGTAATGATTGGATTTGGTTAATGATTATACTTCCTTGGAGTTGCCATCTTCGGTTCTATGGATTTGTGAAGAAACCGTGGGTGTTGAAGAGAAAACGGAGGGAAGGGAAGGGTGTTGTCGTGGCCTTCAATTGAGGAATTCCTTGCCATTTGCCATTTAATTTTAGTTAGGTTTTTAATTCATGTTATTAGTTATAACATTAGTCGATAATGTTCTTCAATCAATTCCTTTCGTTTCCACTTGGTTTCAATTACACAAAATCGCAACATATACTACGTATCAACTAGTTAATGTTAGTCTAAAAAGAATCCATCACAAAATGCTAAAGTCAGAATTTATGTTAACATTACAATCATTAATAAAATTATTTTATTTATAATCTATGAACTTAATTAAAAATAAATCACTTGGGCCTAATTTATTTATCTTTGGCCCAATGGGTCTAATCTATAACAACCCGGCCCACTAAGCTAAACTTACGAATCTAATAATTCCGAACCTTGGCCCGCTTCAAGCCAAGTCCAAGCCCACAATCTCTCATTCGAGTTCACAAGTCCAATTCGTGTGGCCCACTTATTTCTCAAGCCCATTCGATCCCTATGATCCATCGGGTTTACTTCTTGGCCCGATTTAAAATAATCCGAACTCCTAATGATTCAATCACACCAAAGAATACTGGTGAAATTTGGGATGTCACAATAAGAGCTTGAAATATCTGTTCTCACAAAAGGAGTTGAACATGAGACAAAGGAGGTGGATGGAATTGTTGAAGGATTATGATTGTGAAATACAATATCATCCAGGAAAGTCGAATAAGGTAGCGGATGCCCTTAGTCGTAAGTCAGCTTTGGAAATGGCCAATCTAAGAATGGCGGAATGGAACCTGTTAAAGTCCATAGCGGACTCGGAGTTTGAATTAAAAGTGGATTGTCTTACTGGTATACTTAGTGCATTAATGATTGAACCTGAAATTATTCAGAAAGTTAAGATCCTGCAAGAGTCTGACCCAGAACTTATGAAAGTGAAAGATGCAGTGTCTTTAGGAAAAAGACCAAAATTTCAAGTTTCTGAAGATGGACTGGTAAGATGCCAAGGACGACTTTGTGTTCCTGACAATGAAGAAGTGAAGAAGGAAATTTTGTCAGAGGCACATAGGAGTAAATACAGTGTTCATCCAAGTAGTACAAAGATGTACAGGAATTTGCGTCAGCAATTTTGGTGGAATGGTATGAAAGCAGATATGGCTAAGCATGTTTCTCAATGTTTGACGTGTCAACAAGTGAAGGCAGAACATCACAAACCTGCAAGACTCTTGAGACCGTTAGACATACCAGAGTGGAAATGGGAGCATGTAATGATGGACTTTGTGCAAGGACTGCCAAGGACATCAAATGGTCACGATTTTATCTGGGTAATAGTGGACCGTTTGACTAAGTCTGCCCATTTCTTAGCAGTCCGTATGAACTATTCAATGAATAAGCTTGCTAAGATCTATGCAAGCCAGATAATACGCTTACATGGTGTACCTCTAACGATCACCTCTGATCGAGACTCTAGGTTTACCTCGAACTTTTGGCGGAGCTCCAAGATGCTTTAGGGACAAAGCTTCAATTCAGTACTGCTTTTCACCCTCAAACAGATGGACAAACGGAAAGAGTGATCCAAACTCTGGAAGATATGCTGAGAGCCTGTGTTATTGACTTTAGAGGAAGATGGGATGAGAACTTGCATTTGATAGAGTTTGCATATAACAATAGTTTTCAAAAAAGTATAGGCATGGCCCCATATGAAGCGTTATATGGAAGAAGATGCAAGACCCCTGTCTGTTGGGATGAAGTAGGTGAAAGGAGATTGACATGACCTAAATTGGTACAAGTTACCACTGAAGCTGTTGAGATTATCAGGAAAAGACTTAAAACAACCCAGAGTAGACAAAAAGGCTACACAGATAGGAGTAGAAGGCCTTTGGAGTTTAGTGTGGGAGATCACGTATTTTTTAAAGTATCTCCCATGAAAGGAGTATCTCGATTTGGAATGAAAGGAAAGTTGGGTCCCAGATTTGTTGGACCTTTTGAGATACTTGAAAGAATAGAAGATGCAGCTTATCGTTTGGCGCTGCCTCATAATTTAGGAAATTTACATGATGTGTTTCATGTGTCGATGCTGAGAAAGTATCGGCCGGATCCTGGTCACATACTCGATCATGAAGCCATCAAAGTGGACGAGAAAGTGCGATACATTGAAGAGCCAGTGCAAGTGCTGGACAGAAAGGAGCAAGTCCTTAGGACTAAGACAATCCCACTGGTTAAGATATTATGGCGACATCATGATATGGAGGAAACCACATGAGAGAGCGAAGATCAGATGAAGGAAAAGTACCCCTACTTGTTTCAAGAGGCATAAGTGATGTCTAATTTCAAGGACGAAATTCTCTAAGGAGGGGAGAATTGTGGCATCCTAGAATTTCATGAAAATCCCTAAATGTGCTCTGAGCCAGGGATAGGCGATGGAAGTACTGTCATTGTATTTTGTAGCCTTTTTGATCCATGATTTGCAATGAGATTTATAGCCAAGCTTTTAATGGATAATTTTTTTTTGATAAGAAAGAAAGTTCTATTATTGGCCATGTGTGTTATAAATTGGAACTTATGGATTTATGACTACAAGTTTTATGGCCACATTATTTTTGTGAGTTAGGAATTTATTTAAGTGGAAGATATTAGTAGATTAAATTAGAGAAGAGTGGGCCAAGACTCTTAGGCCAAGACCAGCTCACGATCACCCCCCCCACATTTGGCCTTTTGGCTTGGCCCGCGAAGCCCCAAAGGAAAGGGCTGCCGTCCAACCGGCCCATGGAGCCTCATTGGGCCGTTGACCAAGCTAGCTCCAAGCCCAGCCGGATGAGCCCTCTTGCATGAAGAAATCTCCAAGTGTCCTCACCTAGTGGCCATGTGTAGCAAGCCATGCAAAAACTAATGATGGCTAATGATGGAGGAAAGGAAAATTAGGGGGAAAAGTAACTGGATTAAGCGAGAAAGAGAGAGAGAGAGAGAGGAGAGGAAGAGAGAAAGGAGTGGCTATGCATGAGAGAGGAAGGAGGAGGGCCGCTCGTCGATCGTCAGCCTAGCTTGCCGCCGTCCGTTCGCCGCCTTGCTCGCCGTTTGTCGCTGTTTTGTGCTTAAATCCGAGGCAAGTAGAGTCCATTTCTCTACTCTTTGCTAGCTGGAACATGTGCATGTTGGCTGGTGAGTGTTAGATGTGGTGGAAGTGAGGAGATTTCGAAGTAATGGGGAGGAATGTGATTGTTGTGCATGCTGTATTTGGAAAAGTTGGCCCCTTCCTCCATGAGATTTTGGGTTGCATGTAATTTTTTAATGGGAATCCTACTTTGACTTCTTAACAAAAGTGGTAGAGGATATCTTGATGTATCACATATAAAAAATTTAGAGGAAAAGAAAAAGTATAGGTAGGTGAAATCATTGTTCTTTGAAGAAGACTAGATCTGGAAATTTTAGTACCGACCCTTGATGAATGCATGGACGGTAAGGCAATCTTTTCGTTGAAATTTCACTTCGATTTCTTAACAAAAGTTGTAAAGGAAATCTTGAGGTTTAACATATAAAAAATTTAGAGAAAAAAACAAGAATAGGTAGGTGAAATCGTGGTCCTTTGGAGACGGTCAGATCTGGAAATTTCGGTACTAGGAACAGGGGTTTTAACCATCCATATTTAATTACCTAGGACAAATATGACTTTTATGTCTTCATGAAGTATCTACCTTATGGTCTTGACTATCACATGTTGAAATTTCATAATTTTTGAAGGTCATTTGGGTATTTAATCGGAAGTGTTTCTAAAACTGTGCAATCTGGTGTGCTCGGACTATGTAAGTTGCGATGCGTGGACTATATCGTTTTATATGAGGTTCTTTTGGAAAAGTGTTCTGCATGAAATATCTCTCCTTATGTATTGCCTACAACATATTCAAATTTCGTAATTTTTGAAGTTCATTTTCCTGTTTAACCAAAACGTTTTCAAAAACTGTGCAAGTTGAACTGTCAGAATAGTAATGCTGTGATGCATGGTCTATACTGAATTATATGGGGATCGTTTTGTGTAATGTTCTTCATGAAATATCTGCCTATATGTCTTGATTATCACATATTCGAATTTCATAATTTTTGAAGGTCATTTGGGTATTCAATTAAAATGTTTTCTAAAACTGTGCAAGCTGGATTGTGCGAATTTCAAAAGCTGTAATGCATGGACTATTCTGTTTTGTATGAAATTCTGGTGGTGTTGTGTTCTTCATGAGATAAATGCCTCTAGAGCTTGTCTATGATGTATTAAGTTCTTAGAAATTATTAGAGCCAATCACTAAATTTTAAGAAATGTAAATTAAAAGTATGCATTCCATTTCTAAAATAATAGTAATAATCCATGAGTTTGCACCATGAATTATAATGTTTTCAAGTGATCGATCTTGCTGCACATGTGATGACATTTAGCATTACATATAAGAATCAAAAGCTGAATTTGTCCTTGTTGCCATTACATCACGTGCCGTGTTGATATTGAGACACATTCGTGAACATGAACTATGATAAATGAGGATACTGTCGGAGGTGTGAGCCGACGATGCCTCGGGAGTGTTAGGATGCTCGGAGGTGAGTGCCGGATGCTCGGAGGTGTGTGCCGGATGCCCGGAGATGTGTGCCGGAGGTTCCTCGCGATGCCAGGTTGGGTGCGAGTGATAAAATGTGGGATGCAATTACTGGTCCCGGGAAAGAAAAAAATGCGATGATCCAATTGAAAGACAAAAGCTGAAATTGAATCATGCATAGTATGGTGATATGTATGCATGGCCGTATGATGTTATATGTATAAGTGCATGGTGGTATATGCACATAGTATGGTGACATGTATGCATGGCTGTTTGATGTTATATGTACTTATTATGATGTCTTGATTGTTCTGTTTGATGCATTGAGTAGTTTAATGAATCTTTACTACTGAGTGGTTGTACTCACCTCTTTTGGGGACTAACATTTCAGATTAGAAAGATGTCTCTCCCACCGGTCACGCGTGGCACTTTCTACGGCCTACTATCTGATGTGGAGGTCGAGTTTGCAGAACATATTAGTGTCACAATTCCTAGGCTGGTGTTCGTTCGGGTTCGTGTGCTGGTGATGTATGATGTGGGCTTGGCTGGGGGCCCGGTCGTCCAGAAGTTTCTGTCCGTTCACATCTGTCGTGACGGGGTGATGCTGGGGATGCCGCCGCCGCCACCGCCACTGCCCAATGCACCAGGGTGGGTGTGATGGCACGTGTGAGGAGTGGGAGCTGACACTTTTTGGGGATAGCCGACACTTATAGATGGAGGGTTATACATGATCGATATAGGGAGTCGAGATGTCTCTTTTGAGCTGTAGCCAAGTATAGCTAAAAGTCTTGGCTTTTTGGTTGTACTGACTCGTGATGTCCATCGAAAATATGTGAATAAAAGTGACTCGGCTTTATCTTTTCCTTTGGTGTGTAGTTGGTGTGCATTGTATCATCGTTACGGGAGTAGAGGGATGGTGAGACTCGTTTATAATTTTGCTATGAGCTACGCTGAATAAAAAAAGAAAAAAGAAAAAAAGGGGGAACTATAAACTATGATTCCTCTTTAATTTGAATAAAAGATAATAGACTGGTTTAAAATTTGGTAGAGTAATAGGTATCTGTGGCGACCTTAGGAGATCGAGGGTGCCACAGAAAATGAATTATTTGAAATATATTTTCCAAAAATAATTATTTTTATTTTTGAGAAAAAGTAATCAACAAATATCATTTTCATCGTTATTAACAATTTATCCCTAAATATTTTTGTTAAAAATATAAAAATTTTTCCTTACTTTTTTTTTTTTTGAATTGATACGAGCAATTATTTTTAAACGAATATGGCTCAAATCATTAAAAACAAATGGTATAAATTTTTTCCAAATACAAGGCAAAGAATTTATTTGAGAATATATTGGTTTTCATAGTTTACAGTGTGATTGATAGAAGTCTAGCTATTTGGATGGACTTATCGAAACTATTGATCGCGCCTTTTCTACAAAATTGAAAAGACATCCATTATAGTAACTTAACAAATATGAGTTAATATTGAGTGAAAGTTAAATCTCAAATAATAAATGTAAAAAATTAAATAAAATATAAAAATTAGCATGACACATTTCATTAACATCTCCTATCTACATTATCTACTTTATCATATCATCTTAACTTAAGATATTATTTGTTCGAGATAATTTTTCAATAACAAATACAATGACAAATTAAATGAATTGTTGATTATATTTCATTATAAATATCTTCAAATACACGGATAACTGTGAAAAGAAAAATGTATAGTTATCGTGACGACCCCTCTTTCATACGAGTAATTATTATGACACCACTAGCAAATGATCGACCTTTGATAGCCTTTGAGTCCACTAATCAAATAGAACTGGTGTTGAGCAATGTGACTATCACACATGCAAGTGGAAAAAAATAAAATAAAGTCATTAAATAGTTTATAAGGATCAAGTTATCGCACGCATGATTTGCCACTATCAATTATCAAGTACCAAGTATTAAATTTCTTTTATGGAAAAAGCAACTTAACAAACAATATTCTTTGGTACAATTTTCTGGCCAAAAATTTCCAATGATACCATTGTGTTCCTTCTTTTTTACCATAAGTCAGAGACATTTTCCTATATAAGAATGAATATTATCAAATAAAAGGAACTTTTCTTTGTTCCAAAAAGAATATCGACTAAGAAATCAAGAGACTCGGTTATCTCAATAAGTAATAGAAAGCGCTCAATTTTTCGAAATATTAATAACACGTGTTATGAAAATTGTCAAACCATAAAAATAACAAGTATATATAGTACTGTTGCATGTACATGCCTTGTCATGAATATTTACACAGTCGGCATTGTGAATGAATACCCAAAAAGGAAACGAGACGCAAATTGGGAAACACTAATTAGAGTGAGATAACATCCACGGTGATTCTGTTTCAAAATTTTCTGTCATTATCTTCTCATGTACCGAATAAAGAAATTTAATAGGGAGTAGAAGTTTCATTTTTTATGTTTTTACATTCAAATCTCTTTTTTCTTTTTCTCCTTTCTTAAATTACTGAACATTCCCCCGAGGCAATGCAACTGAAATTGGGTGCAATTAAGATATATAGCACTTGACCTTGAATTGAAGTGCTCAAGCTTATGTCAAAAATAAGTTTAGGTCTATGTTGACATTTAAATTTTGGCAACTTGATTATCCATTTATTGCATAGAAAAATTAGGCCCCTGAAACGAGAAAATAAATTAAATTGCATATCATAGAGTTTTAGGAGCATTGTTTATTATTGCATTTGCATTGAACTGGTAACAAATGTGTTTCAAACTGATGTTTTGAGCTTTAATTTGACGAGTCGAACTAAGCCCACAAATATAGGGAATTGGCCAAAGCCTGTTATTTTATGATAACAGAAAAATTAACTTACGAGAACTGGCAATTTGATATTTTCAATAATATGACAATGGATTTTTCATATACTTATACAATCTATTCATATATCTCATTAAGGGCAAGCATGTGAATGAAATATTGCGAGCTAATTTTTGTGAGATTTGAAATCTAGAAAAATTCTATTACAATCATTTTTTTTATATTATGTTTGATTATGAATAAGTGCCTTATCAATATTACAATATCCATTAATCTAAAACATGAGACAACAGATTATTTTTCCGAATATCATAATCTTTTATTTGAATCTCGATAAATATCTTGAATGATTTTTGCTATGTATGAAATTTTGTTTAGATAGAATTGCAAGCTTTAATGAATAAAAAAATACAAAGAAAAGATTGCATGGCATATCATATCATTTAGAATTAGAATGCATGCCTAGAGAATATCTATGCTAGATACATGTTGACACCTAAATTTTAGCTATTTTTATTTAATTGTTCGTCGTATAACGCATTTCATAACATTTGTATTGTTTAACTGTTTTTTTAAAGATAAGTAAATAAAAGGAGGATGAGAAATAATCTATAAAATAAAATATTTTGTTATGGAGAGAAATTTTGAAAGATTTCAAAGATTGGACAATAGAGCCTTATCAAAAGACAATCTTCAGTAGTGGAGCAAATTATCTTGGAAAATCTTGACAAAAGATTTTAGATTTCGAAACCATTTTCTTGTTGAGCACATTTCTTCTTTTCGAAGGATGATCTTCACCGATTGGGTCGATATGGAGATCTTCATGGGCAGAACAAATTGAGTTTTTCTCTATAAATAGAGAGGGCAAGGCGTCGGATGAAGGGGGACTTTTGCTTGGGTTTGGAAAATCAAATCAAAAAGTCAAAAGTAAAAGAGAGAAAGAAAAGGGAAAAGGCAGCAACAATGAGATAGTAGGGGGAAGTGACATGAGGGAGCAGAGGAGAGAACCAAAAAAATAAAAAGAAAAGGAAAAGGAGTTACTGTTCGTCTTCCTCGTGCACCCCCTCGCCAACGCCGCGCACCTCCACCCGAAACACCAGCACTCGGCGGACTTGCAAGCTCGCACCGCCGCTCGTCGCCCTTGCCCTTGTGAAGCCGAGCGACCCTCTCCGCGCCGATTACCTGCCTTCACCAGAGGACGAGCTCGCTTTCGATCAAGGCTGGTTCTGCTCTGCCTCCGCCCAAGTCGAGCCACACACCGCCACGAAGACCTGAGTGCCGCCTGCTGCTTGCACCAGCCCTCAATGCCGCTTGTAACTCCCCAACACTCGTGACCTCGCCTCGCGCTCACGACACAGCCACTGTTCCGACAGTCACCCGAGCCGCCGCACACCTCCGCCCAGATCCGCCCTTGTTCGCGAAGCCCCGAAGCCCTTCCGAGCCGACGCCCGCGACCTCCCACGGTCTGCCCATTGCATCTGGTTCACAGCAACCGCACCTCCGTCTCCGATTTGACGCTTCAATCGTCCATCGGTCCCTGAGTCTTCAGCCCTTGCTCCGCCGGTCCGCTCGCCGCCACACCACCCTCGTCAGAGCTTCGCCGGTGACTCCCCTTGCCGGACCAACGAACGTGCTGCCCTCCATTTTCCTTAGGTTGTTTTTCTTTTATTTTTTATTTTTTTATTATTTTATGTTATTTTACTTTACTTTTAGTTAGTTTTATTATTATTGTTTAAGTTGAATATTGTGAGGTGACTTTTAGGTTATAATTCTTCTAGGCATTATCCATAGGATTTGTCCCTAAGGTTTATTGTAATTATTAATTTGACCCGTAAGATTTTGAGTCATTTTTTTTAATTGTATTAACTCTTGGGGTTTGTTTATAGTATATTAATTGTTGAATTAATTTAATTATTAATTTGATCTGTAAGATTTCGGATTAGATTTTTAATTATTTTGATTTCTTGTTGTGATGTTTAAGGTTAAAAGTAATCGTTAATTTGACCCGTGAGATAACGGGTTATTTTTTCGTTTATTTTAATCCTTTATTTGTTGAATATCTTGTTTGTTTAGATTTAATGCTTGTTTTAGAAAATCACTAAGAAAAATCAAAAAGATGTTTGAATTAGGATTTCAATTGGTTTTAAAATATTTCTTGTTATTTTGCATATCTAGAATATAGATTTTATTTTTGATTTAAAAAAATATAAAACAAAAATTGCATTCATTTAGGATTTTAGTTTTTGTTTAATTTAAGTTGCATGTTTAATTAAGTGGCAATTTTAAATTTCGAACATTGTTAAAAATAAAAATATCATGCATATGTCATGTAGAATAAAGGCATGCTCCGCACGTCATTGTATATTAAATAGATTACATGTTAGGTTAAGATAATGTCTTAGTTTAAATTAGGATTTAATATGACTTAATCTTTAGTTTAAATTAGATAGAATTTTGATCTAGCTAGATCATTTTTGCATTCGAATTTCATGAAAGAAAATACAAAATTTGTCTTTGCATAAGTTAATTTCAATTTTTAGGATATATTGCATTTTCAAAAATAGAAATGTCAAATGCACGTCATTTAGTTTTTATTAAGTTCATTTAATTAGAACTTTTTGTCATTAGACTAAGTCATTTAATAAATGTCACGTGACATATAGCTCGCATATTAAATTGCATGAGGCATGTCATTTTAGTTTAAATAATTTTGTATGTCATTGCATCGCATTGCATGTCATTATAATTAGATCATTTAGATTGTATTTAATTATTGCATTTCTTCATGTCATATAGTTTAGGTCATTGTCGTCATGTCATATTAGATTATTAGCATGCATCGCTTGATTTTCATTAAATAAAGTGAAAATAAAAAATTGAAATTGTGTGTTAATTAGGAATCATATCTAGGATTATCTATATGAATTCTGATCTAATAACGCAGATGCTTTCGTTGCTTTAAGGTATGTTTTGCATTATTTAATTGCTTTCTTAAGTGTTAAATTGGTGGTATACGCATCTGTATGATCACCTCACATGTTAGGAAGCTAAATTAAAATCAATTCAGTTGCCAAACATTTTTTTGAAAATGAAATAGAAAGGTACCGAAAGGGCACTAGGATAGTCTAGTGTAACCAAGTCCCCGTACCCAAAATCTCTGGTTCATAGGAGTAAAATAAATCTCCCTTTATTTTACTTAGGTGTCTAATCGACTTACCCTAAACCGATTAATGGCGACTCCTAGATAATAATCTTTTGTACATTAAAACCCTAAGTCGTGATTTGGTATGGGCTTGGGAGAGCTCGAGCTAAGCTTAAAAACTTAGTAGTCCATCAACCTAGTTTTAGGTGATGAACCCGAAAAATTTGGTTGCGACAACTTGGCAACTCCGCTGGGGACTTGTGTTAAAAAAAACATTTAGTGGACTTAGGCCAATTTTTCTTTTTCTTTTAAAAAAATGTTTTTGTTTGGCAGCAAGAATCCCAAGTACGTCCCTAACATTTTTAAGGTGTTAAATGTTTTTGCAGATGGGAGGTATAAGGGGAGTAGTCTTTGCTAACATTTGTCTTGCAGGTTAAGGTGTGGGATGAATGATTTATTTTTCCAATTAGAAGTGTTGTTTGCATTTAAATTGTTGTGCATGCTTTATTGCTTTAGCACCACACTATTTGCACACACAACCTGCGATCCGACCTGGGCTGCGATAGGATTTCTAGGATGGTGTTGAGAAGTATACTTCCTCCAAAGCGAGACTGCTATATAGAGGTTGACTTTTTCTTCCCCGAAATTTTTTCATGGTGTCGAAATGTGTTTTGTCCATATTCGCGAGACTGCGTGACTATTGGACATTCTATTCGACTGAGCCCGCAGTTAAGGGGACCTGATGTTAATGCGAGACTGCAACGATCAGATCACCCTCTTAACTCCACTTTGTTAAGCCATTTAGATAGAAATCGAGCCTCACGTTTCATGCGTGTGTCTATGTGATTGCCATTGATTTTATTTGGTAAAGTCTTCTATCCCTATACCATGCAATTTATTTTTGAGTCGGTTCATGACATTTTAGGTCAATCATTGATTTAATTCCTTTGTCAATTGAAAATGAAATGAGGAAATTGCCATGCAACGAATCATTTGGAAAATAAAAAAACTGGAAATTTGTTTTCAATTCATGGCTTGGCTCTTCCTAGTTCATGTTTAAGAAATTTCGTCCCTACTGGGGCATCCCATGTCTTTGTTTTCCTAGTCCATTTTTAGGAAATCCTTTTCATATGCGAACTTTTCTTGACTAAAAAAATAGATTGTTGTCATGGATTGGTTTTCTCATTACACCTCGTACTTACATTTTTTAATTTCTTTCCTTAGGCGATCAAGAGCTAGAATGGCCGACCAAACTGAAATGCGTGATCGTATCTCCACTATGGAAGACCAACTCTGATAGTTGCTCACCTCTATGCAATTTATGACAGCTCAAATCCAATCCCTCAGAGCGGATTTGACTCTTGCACCTGCTCTCCCCGAGACAGTATTCCTGAAGCAGTCAGGCAAGACCCAAATGAGCAATGGCGATATGCCTGACCTGGAAGATGACCCACTGTTGGTCACTGCCGAAAAAATTAAGCCTGACAATGTCCTTAAGATGAGGCAAGATGAAGTGGAAGTGATGGACACTCTGGGGCAGCCTAGTGGCAAGTTTGATTACTTGGTGAAGTATTTGGCTCCTCCCAGCTTTTACTTTGACTCCCGCAACATAGGTCCAAGTGGATGGGATGACATGGACGATCTGACGCCTCCAAAGACAGAGAACTCTGATGACGCCCTAGGAGGAACCACAAGCCTATTCGACGATTTCGTCATGGGAGACATTGATGAAAAACCTCTGGAAGAAATGGACCATGAAGAGTGACCTATCACATTCTCCTGCATGAGAATTTTTTATCGCTTTTTAGGAATTGTTTTTACTTTCTAGGAATCATTTTCGATTTTTTTTCCTCTTTTTAGGGGTTAGGAATCACAATTTCCATTCCAATAATGTAATTCATTTGATTCTATTCAATGAAATTACAATTTTATTTCCAATTTTTTAGGACATGATGGGGTATGACAAACCAGTCCAATGACGATATCTAATCATGAAAAGAAAATATCATCCACGGAGAAATCCTGAGGCCTGGGCTTCATCATGTTTCCTCGTGTCAAAATGTTTCAAAAAAAAATAGTTTTTGTCAAAGAATTTCAAAAAAAAACAAAACAACAAACAACAAACAAATAAAATCTAGGTTACCCCGTTTGTCTTTCTGATTCATCTACTTCCTGTTTCAGGAATGATTTTCTGACTTGCAAGGGTGTGAGAATGGTCCAGTCTAATATAGCAAGTGCTGATGACGATGATCCCGAAGATTCAATCGAAGACTCTAGTAAGGTTCAACGTAGCTGGGAATAACATGAAAAGGCTAGAGCTCCCACATCCGAGCAAACCGTCACTATTAACTTAAGTGACACTGAAGAAGCCAAAGAGGTGAAAATTGGGGCAAGTCTCCCCAAAGATGAGGCCAAGTGCCTGATTTAGCTACTAAAGGAATATTGGGATATCTTTGCATGGACCTACGCTGACATGCCTGGTTTAGACCCTTCAATTGTGGAGCATTGCCTATCTACTAATCCAGATGTGCCACCTAAGAAGCAGAGGCTGCGGAGAACTAAGCTCGAACTCTCAAAGAAGATAGAGGAGGAAGTGATGAAGCTTCTGAAGGTGGGATTCATTGAAGTCTCGCAATACCCAGAATGGGTAGCTAACATAGTACCGGTGATGAAGAAGGACGGTCGAATCCAAGTTTGTGTCGATTATCGGGATTTGAACAAGGCTAGCCCGAAGGATGATTTCCTGTTACCTCACATAGATGTCCTTGTGGATAGTACTGCCGGATTTGAACTATTCTCATTTATGGATGGTTTTTCTAGATACAATCAGATAAGAATGAAGGAGGAAGACAAGTAGAAGACTGCATTTATCACCCCGTGGGGGACCTTTCATTATAAGGTTATGTCTTTCGGACTAAAAAAATGCAGGGGTAACTTACCAGCGAGCCATGATAGCACTGTTTCATGACATGATGCATCAAGAGATTGAGGTCTATGTTGATGATATGATTGCAAAGACCTGACCTGGAAAAAGCCACGTTGAGACCTTGAAGAAGCTGTTTGATCGACTCCGCAAGTTCAAGCTTCGGCTAAATCCCGTTAAGTGCATATTCAAAGCAACATCCGGTAAATTACTTGGATTCATTGTGAGCAGTAAAGGAATTGAAATCGACCCAGCTAAAGCTAAGGCCATTTGTGAGCTACGACCTCCGTCAATAGTGAAAGAAGTCCGGAGCCTTTTGGGGAAGTTGAACTACATTGCTCGATTCATTTCCCAACTTTCTGAAACCGCCAAGCCATTCTTCAAACTCCTAAAGAAGAATGCACGAGTCAACTGGGATGATGAGTGTCAAGAAGCATTCGACAAATTGAAGTAGTACTTGATGAATCCACTAATGCTTGTCCCACCATCACCGGCGCATCCTTTGATTCTCTACCTCACCATTCATAGTGAGTCGCTGGGTGCAATGTTGGCTCAGGAAAGTCCTCTTGATAAAAAAGAACGAGCCGTTTATTATCTGAGTAAAAATTCACGGTATTAGAGCTGAAATATTCCGATGTGGAAAAGACTTGTGCCACATTAGTGTGGGTATTGCATAGATTGCGATAGTACACGCTACATCACCAAACGTTCCTCGTGACTGAAAATAATCCTATCAAGTACTTACTTGAACGGCCAGCTTTGGTGGGTAAGTTGGCTAAATGGCAGATTTTGATCTCAGAATTTGATGTGCAATTCATGCCACAAAAATTGGTTAAAGGTCTAATGATTGCTGATCTATTGGCCGAGAATTTAGGAGTCTCAAATAATGATGACAGTTTCCTAGATGACCATGTTTTGAACGTAAGTGAAGATTCATAGACAATGTTCTTTGACGGAGCCGTGAACTTGTCTGGTTCTGGTACTAGAGCAGTTCTGATATCCCAAGATGGACAACACCATCCGGTAGCTGCAAAATTGATATTCCCATGCACTAACAATGTGGCCGAGTATGAAGCTTGCGTCCTCGGACTTCAAGCCGCAATTGAGATGAGTGTGGCCAAATTAAGAGTGTTTGGAGATTCGGCGTTGATCATACTACAGACCGTAGGTGAATGGAAGATTAAGGATCCCAAATTGCTCCTGTATCATAAGTATTTAGAAGATCTGATAAAGGAGTTCGAGGAATTTTCATTTGAATACTTGCCGAGGTCTCATAATCAATTTGCACATGCACTTGCGACATTGTCTTCTATGCTAAAAGGGTAGAGGTCGAGCCACTGAAAATAGAGGTTTTGCCGAAACCAGCTTATTGTATGATTGTGACTGAAGAACCTGATGGAAAATCATGGTATTACGATATCATGAATTACATTAAAAAGCAGGAATTCTCCGAGGGAAGCACTCAGGTTGATAGGAAGTACATCACGAAGATGGCTTCGAATTTTTTCATCAATGGTGAGAATTTGTACAAGAGATCCTACGATTCGATCTTGTTGCGATGTATAGATGCAGCCGAGGCCACTCAAATCATGCGAGAAGTGCACGAAGGGGTATGTGGCCCTCATATGAATGGACACATGTTAGCCAAGAAGATCATGAGATTAGGCTACTACTGGCTCACACTGGAAAGTGATTGCATCCAGCATGTTCGGAGTTATCACTGCTGCCAGATTCACGGAAATAAGATAAATGTTCCTCCGACTGAGTTGCGCCAGTTTTTCGAGCCATGGCCTTTCTTGATGTGGGGGTATCGATGTGATTGGCCCAATCAATCCCAAGGCTTCAAATGGGCATCAATTCATCTTGGTGGCGATAGACTATTTCTCCAAATGGATCGAAGCTACATCCTTTGCAAATGTCACCGCTTGCAATGTTGTGAAATTCGTTAAACATGACATAATTGCTCGTTATGGCGTCCCTGAAGCGATCATCATTGATAACGGGACAAATTTGAACAACAAACTTGTTGATGGGTTGTTCAGCGAGTTCAAGATCAAGCATCTAAATTCGTCTCCTTACCGCCCTCAAATGAACGGGGCTGTTGAAGCGGCCAATAAGAACATTAAGAAGATCTTGGCTAAGATAGCCGATAATTATCGAGATTGGCATGACAGGTTGCCCTTTGCATTAATGGCATACCGAACATCGATCCACACTTCTATCGGGGCAACCCCTTTTGCTCTGATATATGGCATGGAGGCAGTTCTGCCTGTCGAAGTAGAGATTCGCTCTCTGAGAGTTTTATCTCAAGTGGAGTTGTCTGAGGTTGAATGGTCGCAGCAAAGATTTGAACAGTTGAACTTGATTGACGAAAAAAAACTGAAGGCTCTCTACCATGGCCAAACATATCAGCAGAGAGTAGCCAGATCTTTCAACCGGAAGGTGCGGCCGAGACATTTCAAGGTAGATGATCTTGTTCTAAGGAAGCTGTTACCAATATTTTCAGATGCCGGAGGCAAGTTTGCTCCAAATTACAGTGGCCCTTATGTGGTGAAGAAAGTGCTTCCTGGAGGTGCCTTGATCTTGGCAGAAATGGATGGTCGTGAGTTTTCCAATCCAATTAATTCCGATGCTATCAAGAAGTATTACCCACGATAGGATTTGACATGTCATGTTTTGAATTGCAAGCATTTCTATGTTGAATTAATTGCTTCAATTATTTGAATTTGTTGCAAAACTTGCATTTTCTTCCGTGATGAATTGCGTAAGATAGATTAAGTGTGTCAAATGGAATACTTTGGAATGATGAAAGGCAACCTTACTCCATACACTGTCCCATACACTAATCCTCAGTGAATTGTATAAAAATTTCCACGCTTGCAAGGAAAAAGGTGATCTTACAAAGGGTATGATAACCAAAGTGATGAGAGGCAGTTCTATCCTCTACTCGAAACACTACAGGTACACCAATTGTTTAGCCCTTTGAACCCATACACGTGAAGAGTTTTTAAATCATCCCTGTCAAGGATCATCCCACATTGGGACAAAATTTGAGATGAGTAATAGGAATTTTCTTACTCACACTTGCATCAATCTTCGAGTATTGCTTTCGCATCGTAACTCATATGATAATTCAAAGTGCCCTAGGATGATGAAGAGCAGTTATTTCTCTATCCTATACACTTTTATCCATTGCATAGCCCACTTGAGCTTATAAATTCATTTCATATTAAACCCAGTTGGTTATCATCCCTCATACTAGGGCAAGACAAAAAAAAAACATTCAAGTAGCATGAACTAGAATGCTGACAAAATGGAGCTTCTGTTAAAAGAAAATAAGTGCTAACAAATGGGGCATAAAAAAACAGTGTGCCTGGTAAAAGCAAGGCTGATGCCCATGAAAAGAAGTAAAAATAATGCATGAGAACTAAGAGGTATGAAAAAGCAGTGTGTCTGGTAAAAGCAAGGCCAATGCCCAGCAAAGGAAAAATCAAACTCTTGATATGATGAGTCGTATCCGCAAAAGGCGGTACTAAACTCAAATGCTGTTGCAATCAATGGAGATTTGATAAAAAAAAATCTTCAACAGTGGAGAGGAAAGTGTTGGAAATGTCAAGATGATCACCAACTTTAATCCCCTAAACACTTTTTTGAGCCTAATGATCCATTCATTTCTCAACCCATGAACCAAGCCTACGTTACGTCCATTGTAAAGTCTCTTTAGATTAAGGCACTTGAATTAACGTAAGAGTTCTTATGCTTGAAAGCATCGCTTGAAGAAGTGCGAGTAAGATAACTTCTACCTCATTTTGTATGTTTCTTGATTTGTAAATCCAAAGACAATTGCGAAATGTCATTTTTAAATAGCCTCGACTCAAAGAGTCGTCTTTGTTAAGTCATTAACCAAGCTCACATTACAGGCCCTGTTAAAGACCTCTCAGATTGGTAAAGTCGTACCACTTGCGAGATTGCCCAGACTCTTGTTTGGCGTGATGACAATAAGATAAAGTGATTGTCAAAATCCTGCATCAAAGGTCAGGATAAAACAGCCCATTTTAAGGAGGATGAGTGAAAAGTCCTTTCAGACTAAATGATCCCTCATTTGACACATCCATGACACTCATGTGTTCGGATTGGAATTTTCTCTTGAAATCCTTTCCATTGGAATTAGGTGATGCATGGTTGACAAAAATCATTACGCATGAACCTTACTTGAATTAATGCATGTGTTATTTGTAATCACAAATACATGTTGCTTCTTCTACAATCATGTTTTATAGGAGACATATCTCCAATGAGCAGAGATGTCACCAGGTAAGTATATCTCTATCTATACCTTAAATACTTGTCATTGTACAGGTATTTTTCTTTTTGAGTACACTGACACTCGATGGAGTTGTCCCCAAAGATTTTTCTCTAGATTGCGATGCTGGGTGACCGAAGAATGGTTCGGGTCCTAGCTAAGCAAAACCCCTGTTTAGGCGACCGTAGAATGATACAGATCCTAGACAAAACTTATTTCCCTATTTAGGCAACCGTAGAATGTTACGGGTCCTGGAAGGTAAATCCTCGTTTAGGCGACCGTAGAATGGTGCAGGTCCTAGACAAAATTTATTTCCCTATTCAGGCGACCGTAGAATGATATGGGTCCTAGAAGGTAAATCACCGTTTAGGCGACCGTAGAATGGTACGGGTCCTAAACAAAACTTATTTCCCTATTCAGGCGACCGTAGAATGGTACAGGTCCTAGACAAAAGTTATTTCCCTATTCAGGCAACCGTAGAATGGTACGTGTGACATCCCAAATTTCACCAGTATTCTTTGGTGTGATTGAATCATTAGGAGTTCGGATTATTTTAAATCGGGCCAAGAAGTAAACCCGTTGGATCGTAAGGATCGAATGGGCTTGAGAAATAAGTGGGCCACACGAATTGGACTTGTGAACTCGAATGAGAGATTGTGGGCTTGGACTTGGCTTGAAGCGGGGCCAAGGTTCGGAATTATTAGATTCGTAAGTTTAGCTTAGTGGGCCGGGTTGTTATAGATTAGGCCCATTGGGTCAGAGATAAATAAATTAGGCCCAAGTGATTTATTTTTAATTAAGTTCATAGATTATAAATAAAATAATTTTATTAATGATTGTAATGTTAACATAAATTCTGACTTTAGCATTTTGTGATGGATTCTTTTTAGACTAACATTAACTAGTTGATACGTAGTATATGTTGCGATTTTGTGTAATTGAAACCAAGTGGAAACGAAAGGAATTAATTGAAGAACATTATCGACTAATGTTATAACTAATAACATGAATTAAAAACCTAACTAAAATTAAATGGCAAATGGCAAGGAATTCCTCAATTGAAGGCCACGACAACACCCTTCCCTTCCCTCCGTTTTCTCTTCAACACCCACGGTTTCTTCACAAATCCATAGAACCGAAGATGGCAACTCCAAGGAAGTATAATCATTAACCAAATCCAATCATTACACTAACCTAGGACTAGCTCATAGCTTATTTCCCCACATAAATTCGAAAATCCCCTCTCTCTCAAGAACCGAGAAAAAACCCATCCCCCTTCGTGTCTTCTTCTTGGTCGAGCTGTGAGAAAAACCAGAAGCAAAGACCAGCAAGCTTCTTCTTCTTGCATGCGAGACTTGGTGCTAAATCTTGAAGTGTTTTTGTGTTAGATCGATAGCTGAACAAAGGTAAGGAAAAATAGAACTCTAAATTGAAGTTTATCCACCATTTCATCAAGAAAGCTTGTGGATCTAACCAAGCTATGAAAGATATGACATGTAGTTGTTGTTTCATGGTTAATCGGAGTTGAGTAAGAGATAGATTAAAGATAGATGTCGTTGCATGTCATTTTTGAGCATTGCATGTTATGAAATTCAAGTAAGAGTATGCTGTCTTGTTAAGAAAAGTGATGAGAAGTGTTAGTTTTGTGTTGTTTTGAGCTTGATGAACCTAAGAGTGAAGCTAGAAGTCATTGCGTGTTGTTTTTTAAGTTTTGCATGTCTCGGAAACTTGATGAAAGTTGGCTGTTTGATGAAGTGAAGTGATGAGGTGGATTCCGAGTGGATAGAGTTGGTACGAATTGAGATGAGTGATCTCGTGGATGCGGCAACACATCAAGCCGAGTTATGGATCGATTAATTGTTAGGATAGACATGCTGAAGTTATTTTAAGTTGCTGTGATTAGGTATTAGAGTATTGTCGAAGGAGTTTATGAAGAGTTAAATAGGTTAGTCGGATAAAAATAAACGAAATTGTGCACATGTTCGGTTCTAATTAAAAACGGTTATGGAATCTTTTCATTTGTTGTTATTTTCTTACGTATGATTACTGGAAATAGGAAAGGAATTATTCTATATGGTGGAACATTGATAATATCGAGTTATAGGAGTAGCTAGAACCATACGAATCTGAAAACATAGTAATAAAAGGGAATTTGGTAAAAATCAGTGAACTGTTTTCATGAAAAACGGAATGACCTTTACTGATTATGCGAATTTTCTGTATTTACCTAGTTAGAATTGGACCTTGATGTCTTAATGAAAATTTTAGAACACATCTTAAGGAATAACGTGTCAAAATTTGAGATTAAATGAACAAGAATTTATTAGTAAAACAATTTTCTTAGTGGATATAAAATCTGGACGTCGGTACAGGGTAATAGTAAAGGATACAGCAATTTTTTTTCTTAATACAGTAAGATTCAAACTTAAGTTTCTCATGAAAGTTGTCGATCAATGTCTCTAATATAACGTACTAAAATTTGGTAATATTTCGACAAGAATTGATATATTTACTATGACCAAGACAGAAACTGTGCATTGAACCAGTAAGTTGTCCTAATCCGAGAACCTCTAATATATATACTATGTTATATATTCGACTCATGAGATATACATAGAGTCTAATAAGCTCTTAGTAGATATTAGTCATAGGCCACATACACCATTAGAGATATAAGTGCATATAGTACCATGCGAGTGCAACGTGTGCGGTGCATAGTGCTTGATTATGGGATAAATATTTGTTCGGCATGGTATGAGACATGTCGTAATGGATTTTATCTTATAATTTGGACATGCACGTGTGCTAGGATCATGAGAATTAGATACATAGTTAGATACTTTGGAGTCTTTTCTTTTGCATACGATAAATGCATTAATTAAATGTGTGGTGGTGTGAAATGTGTGCTTAAGAGAGTGAATGAACCCATCGGTACAGAGATATCGGTGATGCCCCCGGAAGTTTGGGATGCCCTTGCTGAGTGGTCTTGGATGCCTCGGTTGTGTGATACCGGGATGCCTCGGAGTGAGATGCCCTTGTGTGTGATCAAGGATGCCTCAGCAGTGTGTGATACTGAGATGCCTCGGAGTGAGATGCCCCTTGCTGTGTGGTCTTGGGAGGACCTCGGTTGTGTGATACCGGGATACCTCGGAGTGAGATGCCCATAATAGAAATATTGTGGAAGTCCGGATAACATACTTTTCGGAAGTGACTCGATCAGGCCGGTAGAGTTCCGATTTTGACTGATTCGAGGGTGGATCACATGCACACTAAATATAATTCTATTTGGCGAGTGAGTTCACGCATTATTGTTGCATCGTGTCTTGATATGGAATTTATTTTTGAAAAGGTAAGTATGGAGATTGATGCATATAAGGTGATTATTTATGTGACGTATTAATATTAAATTGTTTATGTTCGCGACGACTATATCATTGTATCTTGAGTTGTTTGGATTATGATTCCCTGGTAATATTGATGGTTGTTGATTATTTAAGTTAGAGTTTTATTATTCTTTACTGGGCATAGTTTTGCTCATACCTTACATTTTTCAGATTGATAGTATGGACGTGCTGCCATTAGCTCGTTATGGTGTGATATCGAATATTGAGGTTACCTTTACCGATGTGTATGGTGCTGATGTCGAGCTGACCTTCTCCAAATACGAGGCCACGATGTGGATAGATGACGGTAGAGCTGAGATGATCCCCATGAAGTTTGTTGCCTGGTACATGATGGAGCGATGTTTGGCCCTATACCTTTTGGAAACGATGGAGCAGGAGCTGGGACGGATGGCGCCTAGACACCTTTGATCACGAAGAAGCTGTCTAACTTTTGTTTCTTTTTGCACATGGGCTTGTGTGGGAACTTATGAAGTAGATACCCTCACCCTCTTATCCCTGGCTTGTGTTGCGCCTTACTTTTGCTATAAATATGTTGTATATAAAGGCGATGAACATGGAAAGAGTCCAGGTTGATAAATTTTGTAGGCCCTGATGATGGTAAAAGAAATGAAGCTTCTTGTGATCTTATCTATGTGTATTAACACTTTGGACTATATTAATCATTGGTAGAGTAATAGTAGGATAACCTCATAATACAAACTATAGATTTTAAATAATCCATGTTATACATGCTAACCTTCAATGATAAATACTATAGATACCTAAGAAGGAGGTTATAAGTAAAGGAAGATAATAATAATAATTAAAATTTCTGCCTGCGCTTAGTACGTGATGTCCTGGGACGCACAGTACGAGTCTTGGAAGGTAAATCCTCGTTTAGGCGACCGTAGAATGGTACAAGTCCTAGACAAAACTTATTTCCCTATTCAGGCGACCGTAGAATGGTATGGGTCCTGGAAGGTAAATCACCGTTTAGGCGACCGTAGAATGGTACGGGTCTTAAACAAAACTTATTTCCCTATTCAGGCGACCGTAGAATGGTATGGGTTTTAGACAAAACTTATTTCCTTATTCAGGCAATCGTAGAATGGTACGGGTCCTGGAAGGTAAAACCTCGTTTAGGCGACCGTAGAATGGTATGAGTCCTAGACATAATCAAACACTGTCATACTAGGCGACCGTAGAATGGTACGAGTCCTAGGAAAATAGTTTCTTTACAAAGCCATATTACAATTCTGGGCAACCGTAGAATGGTACAGGTCCTGAACATGTAACACCAATCTATCTTGAGTCATTTTACCCTCCTTGAAGGTAAGATATTTCGGGTAGGTCCCTTTGACATATCAGTCTGAATCTGGATGTCTTAATTTTGTTCGTTGAACATTTCACTCAAGATATGAATGTTTTTCGATCTTTTTTGTTATACCTTAGTTTGGATCTAGGTATTTCAAATCCCAAAATATTGACATCTCAGTCTGGATCTGGATGTCTAAATTATCTTCATCTAAAACATTTCACTCTAGATGTGAATGTTTTTCGAGCCTTCTCGTTATACCTTAGTCTGGATCTAGGTATTTCGAGTCTTAAAATTTTGACATCTCAGTCTGGATCTAGATGTCTTAATTCTTGTCGTTGAACATTTCACTTTGGATGTGAATGTTCTTCTCGATCTCAATGTTTCAATCTATTACATGTTTGACTCTTCAAGGAACTTGAGTGAGAGTTGGGTACTTGTGGAGTAAAAAGGGATTTATCAGGTATCTCAAAATACTTTACTGCATTGACTGGTAAGTAATTACAGGTACGTTCTTTCCTTTCACATCATGCATTTGCATTAGCATTTCCACGCATCATATGAATTGCATTTTAAAATGGGATTCATTTCCTGACGAAAAAAAAAATCAAAAAGAAAATTCAAAAAAAAAAATAAAAAAAAAAATCATTCAATGCATGCGCATAGTCAAAATTTAGGTCTCAATTTATCTTTTAAGGCAATCTCTTCGAGCTCACCTCCAAAGAGGGACAGTTGTTGACACCTAAATTTTAGCTGTTTTTATTTAATTGTTCGTCGTATAACGCATTTCATAACATTTGTATTGTTTAACTGTTTTTTTAAAGATAAGTAAATAAAAGGAGGATGAGAAATAATCTATAAAATAAAATATTTTGTTATGGAGAGAAATTTTGAAAGATTTCAAAGATTGGACAATAGAGCCTTATCAAAAGACAATCTTCAATAGTGGAGCAAATTATCTTGGAAAATCTTGACAAAAGATTTTAGATTTCGAAACCATTTTCTTGTTGAGCACATTTCTTCTTTTCGAAGGATGATCTTCACCGATTGGGTCAATATGGAGATCTTCATGGGCAGAACAAATTGAGTTTTTCTCTATAAATAGAGAGGGCAAGGCGTCGGATGAAGGGGGACTTTTGCTTGGGTTTGGAAAATCAAATCAAAAAGTCAAAAGTAAAAGAGAGAAAGAAAAGGGAAAAGGACAACAGTGAGACAGTAGGGGGAAGTGACGTGAGGGAGCAGAGGAGAGAACCAAAAAAGAAAAAGAAAAGGAAAAGGAGTTACTGTTCATCTTCCTCGTGCAGCCCCCTCGCCAACGCCGCGCACCTCCACCTGAAACACCAGCACCCGGCGGACCTGCAAGCTCGCACCGTCACTCGTCACCCTTGCCCCCGTGAAGCCGAGCAACCCTCTCCGCGCTGATTACCTACCTTCACCAGAGGACGAGCTCGCTTTCGATTGAGGCTAGTTCTGCTCTGCCTCCGCCCAAGCCGAGTTGCACACCGCCACGAAGACCTGAGTGCCGCCTGCTGCTCGTACCAGCCCTCGACGCCGCTCATAACTCCCCAACACCCATGACCTCGCCTCGCGCTCGCGACACAGCCACTATTCCGATAGTCGCCCGAACCGCCGCACACCTCCACCCAGATCCGCCCTTGTTCGCGAAGCCCCGAAGCCCTTCCGAGCCGACGCCCGCGACCTCCCACGGTCTGCCCATTGCATCTGGTTCACAGCAACCGCACCTCTGTCTTCGATTTGACGCTTCAATCGTCTGTCGGTCCTTGAGTCTTCAGCCCTTGCTCTGCCGGTCCGCTCGCCGCCGCACCACCCTCGCCAGAGCTTTGCCGGTGACTCCCCTTGCCGGACCAACGAACGTGCTGCCCTCCATTTTCCTTAGGTTGTTTTTCTTTTATTTTTTATTTTTTTATTATTTTATGTCATTTTACTTTACTTTTAGTTAGTTTTATTATTATTGTTTAAGTTGAATATTGTGAGGTGACTTTTAGGTTATAATTCTTCTAGGCATTATCCATAGGATTTGTCCCTAAGGTTTATTGTAATTATTAATTTGACCCGTAAGATTTCGAGTCATTTTTTTTAATTGTATTAACTCTTGGGTTTGTTTATAATATATTAATTGTTGAATTAATTTAATTATTAATTTGATCCGTAAGATTTCGGATTAGATTTTTAATTATTTTTATTTCTTGTCATGATGTTTAGGGTTAAAAGTAATCGTTAATTTGACCCGTGAGATAACGGGTTATTTTTTCGTTTATTTTAATCCTTTATTTGTTGAATATCTTGTTTGTTTAGATTTAATGCTTGTTTTAGAAAATCACTAAGAAAAATCAAAAAGATGTTTGAATTAGGATTTCAATTGGTTTTAAAATATTTCTTGTTATTTTTCATATCTAGAATATAGATTTTATTTTTGATTTAAAAAATATAAAAAAATGCATTCATTTAGGATTTTAGTTTTTGTTTAATTTAAGTTGCATGTTTAATTACGTGGTAATTTTAAATTGCGAACATTGTTAAAAATAAAAATATCATGCATATGTCATGTAGAATTAGGGCATGCTCCACACGTCATTGCATATTAAATAGATTGCATGTTAGGTTAAGATAATGTTTTAGTTTAAATTAGGATTTAATATGACTTAATCCTTAGTTTAAATTAGATAGAATTTTGATTTAGCTAGATCATTTTTGCATTCGAATTTCATGAAAGAAAATACAAAATTTGTCTTTGCATAAGTTAATTTCAATTTTTAGGATATATTGCATTTTCAAAAATAGAAATGTCAAATGCACGTCATTTAGTTTTTATTAAGTTCATTTAATTAGAACTTTCTTGTCATTAGACTAAGTCATTTAATAAATGTCACGTGACATATAGTTCGCATATTAAATTGCATGAGGCATGTCATTTTAGTTTAAATAATTTTGTATGTCATTGCATCACATTGCATGTCATTATAATTAAATCATTTAGATTGTATTTAATTATTGCATTTCTTAATGTCATATAGTTTAGGTCATTGTCGTCATGTCATATTAGATTATTAGCATGCATCGCTTGATTTTCATTAAATAAAGTGAAAACAAAAAATTGAAATTGCGTGTTTAGTAGGAATCATATCTAGGATTATCTATATGAATTCTGATCTAACAACGCAGATGCTTTCGTTGCTTTAAGGTATGTTTTGCATTATTTAATTGCTTTCTTAAGTGTTAAATTGGTGGTATGCGCACCTGTATGATCACCTCACACGTTAGGAAGCTAAATTAAAATCAATTCAGTTGCCAAACATTTTTTTGAAAATGAAATAGAAATGTACCGAAATGGCACTAGGATAGTCTAGTGTAACCAAGTTCTCGTACCCAAAATCTCTGGTTCATAGGAGTAAAATAAATCTCCCTTTATTTTACTTAGGTATCTAATCGACCTACCCTAAACCGATTTGTGGCGACTCCTAGATAATAATCTTTTGCACGTTAAAACCCTAAGTCACTATTTGGTATGGGCTTGGGAGAGCCCGAGCTAAGCTTAAAGACTCAGTAGTCTATCAACCTAGTTTTAGGTGGTGAACCCGAAAAATTGGGTCGCGACAATACCAATTTGAATTTAATGGTATGTTGAGATAAGCTTATGAGTTGAGATAGAATTTAGATTAGTCTAATTCCCAACTTAAAATAGATAACATGTCATGGGAGATTTTTATTTTTAGTAATTTTTAATTTCGAATTTTAATATAAAAATACAAAAATAGCTTGAGCATGTCATATAGGTTTTAATTCAAGACAAGAGAAAACCAAAAAAAAAAAAAAATTCTTGCTTTGCCATGTTTAATTCATCCGGTGTAATTTATTTGATTCATTGAGTGTTTAATAATGGTTGCACGCATGCCCGATCACCCCATTGCATCATAGTGATTTAAGTTAAAATCAATCTTGACTGAATATTTCTTAAAATAAAAAAAAATGGTACCGAAAATGCGTTAGAGAAATCTAATCTAACCAAGTCCCTATACCCAAATTGTTTAATTTGTAGGAGTAAAATAATTCTCATTTTTTTCTAATCGACCTACCATAAACTAATTATTGGCGTCTCTTAGATAAAATTCATTTGCATGCTAAAAACTTAAACCTAAATTTAGGTTTAGTAGTCTACTAGCCAAACTCTAAGTGGTACACTTGAAGTTAGATCGCGACAGTCTAATATCAAAACTGGAACTAGATTTATGAAATTAAACCATAATAGATTATGGTTTAATTCAAAAATTTTCAATTGAAGTTTAATTACTTGACTTTCTTATGCTCGGAAGATTAAAATTCTTCAAGTTGAAATTGAGAAACTTTGATGTGAATTTTTCAAGATCGATTTCAAATTTGGACTTGTCTTAAGGAAATGAGTAAAGAACAATTATTTGTTTGCAAGTCATGAAAAATCGATTTTAGTCTCCTAATTAAAGCTCAAAACGACAATTTGTATTTTTACCTGTCAATTCTCGAAATTGAATGCACAAATGGATCTAGAATAGTTTCTAAACCAAATGTCAAAGAATGAACTATGCGTAATTATAACTACAATGAAAATAATTTGATTTTTAGCCGATATAAAACCTAAAATCGAAAAATTTTGGAAAACAAGATTCGATAGTGCAATAGTCAAATTGTTGACTTTTCATGAAAATAATTTGATCAAACAAGATTTTATGAAATTTTCAACACACAAATCAAATTGACACTAAAAAAAGTATTTTTGGAGATTTTCAATTTTATATCAATTTTTTGGTCAAAGTTTGATCAATAGTCAAATTTTTTGTTGACTTTTCATAAAATATTGATTTCTTAGTCAAATTGAACTTTTGAAAATTAATTTGACAAAAGTGAAATTAAAACTAAACGGCATATTTTTAGACGAAAAGCCAATTTTTATTTATGGTTGATTTTTTATCAAAGAGTTGACAAAAAAAAATCAACCGTTTGAATTTTTGGGTTTTTCTTGAAAATGATTTAGAAATCACTTAAAAGCGACAGTGCAATAAAAAGAAATGAAAAACGACATTTTTTTTGTACAAGCTCTATCGCGATAAAATTCAAATCTTGATTTTTACCTTTTTTTCAACACATTTACTAAAACTTAATTGTCAACAACACGTTTGCGATTCTTGAGCAGATTTAGATGGCTTCCATATGAAATTTTTACGAAAATAGTAAGCGACATGTCTTTTATAGTGTAAATGGGATCACCCCTGTTGAAATTACTTGATGTGTTGTCTCTTTCCCTTTTTCCTTTTTCTCAAAATTTTCTTTTTACCAATAGCGACCATAAAAGGTGTATGATAAATTGTTGGTGAAGCAAAGCCAAAATTTTTCAAATTATCTCACAGCAGCTTGGACGACGACTATAGAGATAGATTTATACAGTATGGGGAAGACTTATTATATTTATATGTGCATTTTATAATGTTTTTCTTAATTTATAAAGGAATTTTAACAATGGGCTTGTCCCCCAATTTGTTTTCAGAAAATGTTTATTATGTAATAAATTGGATTTTTTTTTTTTTTTTTATGATTCTTTCCTTTTAACATGTAAGAGGTCTTTTTGGGTAATTGGAGAAATGATCTCTGATAAATGTTCAATTATTACACCCTAACTCTAGTCTAGGGAACCGAAGCCTAATCAATGTTAATATCTAAATCATTCATTTAGGTAAATAGCATTGGGACAGGGCTAAATATGTTTTCTTCTTTTTAAACCACTCCCTTGCCCTTGAATATGTGATTCGGCCATCGAGTTCTAAACTTCCATGAAGATTATATTAAGTTCATCTAAATTGAGAAATTGTGGAATGAAATCGCCAAAGCTCTTGCGTTTTCCAGAACATTTAATGGAAATGTGTGGCCATCAATTAAATATAAAATAGAAGAAGGAAAACGGAGAGTGGAAGAGAGAAATTTGTTGGAAATTGTACAATTAATAAGAAAAAGAAAAAGAAAAGCGGAAGAGAGAGATTCAGAAGTTGGAGAAGTTGGGAGCGGGGCAGGATGAGAGGACGCCTGGTCATTTTTCGCTTCTGCTGTTCTCGCTAGAGGTTTGAGAACTCCAGCGCGGCTTCCTCCGAGTCCATTCACCGGGCGACACATGTCGCCTGGCAGCCATGCTGGAGTCCGAGCTCTCTCTCTACTCTCTCGAGCATAAGCCCTGGCCCACCTCTGCAAATCGTCTCTCTCCTCTGACTGAGGAGAAAATCAAGCACCATTTTGAAAAAATTTCGGACTGAGCAAGGGTTTCTTTTCTTCTCTTTCTTCGCGCCTCTCTCACTCTACCCTCCCTCTCTCTCTCCGATGAACTCTCTCACTCTACTGTCCTCTCTCTCTCTCTTCGACGAGCAGGACGCGACCTCCCAGTCTCTCTGTGCCCTCCCTCTTTTCGACCAGCGAACCACCGCACGGGACCGGCAAGAGGACCGCGACCTCCCTCTCTCTCTCTCTCTGCCCTCCCTCTTTCCGACCGACAAACCACCGCACGAGACCGGCGAGCAATCGACGAACCAATGCACGGGACTGGCGAGAGGACCGCGACCTCCCTCTTTCCGACCGGCGAACCACCGTGAGCAAATCAAATATTTTTGTAGAGATCTCCCATCGTCGCCTTCATCTTCTTTTCCCCCCTTTTTTTTTGTTTTGTTGTTTTTTTTTCCCCGGTGTTCTGACGGTGGATCTGGAGTTGCATATGGAGGATGACGTGATGTCTCACATCAACCTCGACGGCTTCTTCAGCGACCTCCCTGAGGCCGGCGACGTCATCGGCGCGTGCTCCTCAACGAATGCGTCGTCGTCATCTCCAGATTCAGGGCTCTCGTGATTCGACGAGATTGAGAACATCCTGATGAAGGACGACGATGTCCACGTGCTTGCTGAGCTGGGGCTGAGCGGGCCGTGCCGGAGGGACTCGAGCTTCCCGCGGACCTTCGCTTCCCTGGCCTCAGGTGCTCCACCAGCTGGCTGATTTCCTTGGTTTCCATGGCGCGTGTTCGGGATTTTCTATTTTATTTTTTTTATTTTTTTGTTTCGTGTGTGGATGACTACTAGTTCTGGGAGCAGGAGGCCACAGGTCAAGAAGGCTTCGCCGGATAGGCTGCCGTCGATTGTGGTTAATGGAGAGGGCGAAGAGGACGCTGCTTGGGCAAAGAGCATGCGTAGCGCTGATCGGGAAATTGTGGCTAATTATTCTAAGGACGATGATTCCGATGGAGTCGTGATTGATGTGGAGAACCAGAATGCTGAAAGAACAGAAGCTTCCGACAGTACGGCGATGGAGACAAATTTGGTATTTTTCTTGTAGCATTTCTATTGCTTTCTTGGGAAACTTTTTTTTTTTTTAATCTGTCTAGATACGGGTATGCAATGTGTACATCGGTTCTAGTTCATGAATATCTTGCAAATTAAGAATTTGAGAGCATGTTTTTTTCGGGGGAGCTGCAATTGTTTTACAAACACTATTGATGGTTGATGTTGCAGTGTCGCCTATCCTATATATGGGCTTTACTTTTTGCACTATAGCATCAATGTGATTGAATTGCAATACATCTACATTGCTCAATTATTAGATTGTTCTTTCCTTAAAATTAAGGGCTTAGTTCTCTTGCCCTTCCTTTTTGTTCTGTTAGGGACTAGAGAGCGAAGGCTCCATTTGCCTCTATAATTTATTTTCCCGTCTGTTTTACCTATAGGAAATATGCTCTCATTCCTAGTCTTTTGAATATCTGTACATGTTCTTATATGGTGTGAGTTGTTACTTCTATAGTAGGCCATCAATAGTTCTTTAAAGATATATTATTAATTCCTTCAATTTTTGTGGCTTTAGGCACCATGTTTCGTCGATGGAGTAACTCTCACCACAGTGAGGAAGATGACTTGCTGCAGTTCGAATCTAAGGTAATTAAGATTTCAAAATTACAGAGCTTGTAAGGACTGGACATTTCATAGTGTATCTCCTTGATCGATTGCTCATATTTATCTGATTTCTATGGCTGACCATGTGGTTGACCTAAGTCAGTAGTTTTTCTGGCCATGAGAAACCATGAAGTGGCCCTTTTTGTAGATAATACTTTACCGTCAATACACCCCCTTATCTGTACCCCTTTCATATATGTGTTTAATGTCTCATGATGCATTGATTTTCTAGAGTTGTGGAATAATAATCAATGTTCCTTCTCAGAATATAGGAGAAATACAGTTACATTTGAAGTCCATTTGCATGCAGGTGAATGAGCTTAAGAAAGCTATGGGACCACTCTCTGGGCGAAGTTTGAAGTATTGTGATGATGCATGGTTGAGGAAATACTTGGAAGCTTGAAACTGGAACATAGATAAAGCAAAGAAAATGTTAGATGAGACGTTGAAATGGAGATCAGCTTTTAAGCCTGAGGAAATCAGCTGGGTAAGATGGCCAAGTGTCCCGGTGAATGAATACATGCACAAGTATTGTGATAGATAATTTATGCCGATGGCTGTTGCCTGTTAAACTTCATTTGACATCTGATCCTTGTTACCCTAACTATTGTGTTGACCTGATAATTAATTTTATTTGACCTCATCGAAGACAATGGCAATGAGAGAGGGAACACGGTGATTTTTTATCGCTGAACATTTCCAAGTTCTAGGAAAGAAACCTTTTTACACGTTAACGAACCACTCAGGTACATAAATGCATCCCCCTGTGAGATCAACTCAACTTAACTACCCTCAAGATTCATTGAATCTACACATCGTTTGCCTCCCTCTACACAGAGAAGATACCACAAATAAAGCACACGAAAATTTGCTCACCCTCAACCGTGGAAATGAAACACTTTGAGCCAAAACCTTCAATGAGAGAAAGCACATTGGACTGGAATGCCAGGAGGACAGAATCTGTGAGGTATCCGCAAATTGCAGTGTAGAACTTAGAGAGGCGATGTCCTACATGAGCAGCGTTCTAAAGTTCCCAGTAGTTGCTTGGTAAGTACGCACCAGCAGCCCTACTCCTATGCCAACCCCAATGCATATGCCAAGCCCAATTCCAACTCCAACTCTCACTCTGGCATTGAACCATGAGAGTTCGCCATCTTCGTATTCCATGAGTTCCGACCTCCGCCAGTACATGTTGTAGTCCTCATCAAACAGTACATGAGTATTCTGCAAGATTTCTTGCCAAGTTAATAGGTAAGAGCAAATAAAAGCTATAGAAATTAGCAACAACAGTATGGATAAATACCTGCATTCCAGGTCTCAATATAAGAACACTCCTTCCATAACGATCATTTAAACTTGCTCTGTATACTTTTCTAGTTTCACCTTTGTAGGGATCGGTCGGATCCCGAAAAACCGGATTCGGCACCTAAACCGAACCCCTAAATCATATGCGGAAGATAAGCCCAGGAATGTCACGTATCACCGATCAAAAGCACACCACGGATTCGAGCGTACCTTGTTGGCCACGATTAGACACCGACGCCGCAAAGAGGAAGAGGATTCAGTCCCGTTCGATCCGATGTTGAAAATTCGCCAAAAAGTGGAGATAGCGTCGCTTCTTAGCCTTTGAGGGAGAGAGAGGATTCTTGAAGAGAAAGAGAACGTACGTTGTAAATGCCAAAAGGTACGTTCTCCCTTTCTCTCATCCCTTTTATACCTTTCCCTTCCACGGGCCTTATTCCCGTGGACCGGGCCTTTAGGCCCACCTAAAGGCCCATTTATTAAATCCATCATCTCCCACTCGCACATGGTGGACCAAAACCAACATGGGCGGATAGGCCCAACTGAGGCCCATCAACTGAAAATCCTCTTTTCCTCTTTCAACATTCATACCGGTGAATAATCCGTGCGACCAAAGATACTTTGAGAGCTCGTTGCTATACATCTGTTAGGAATATATAGCAGCTCATAATGGGCATCATTTTCCGAGTAAAAAATAGTATGCAGTACCCTAGATCGATCGATCACATTTATATCTCTCTTAATCTCATTTAAACAATGATATATTTATTGTATTCACAATTATGATTATCCCAAAGACAGTCATAATTGGTCGACCTGTGAATACAAAACCACAATGTGATTCTACAAATCCGATCTTCCTCTTTCCTTCAAACTCTCAATTTCAGTTCAACTTGCTTTTCTAGAAATGTCCCATTAGATCGAATCAACTCATGACCATTGGCAACATTCTAAGATAGTAAACACTAAATAGAAATCTTGAGAATAAGTAAGAGTCATGAGGGCACTAAAAACGAGGAACTCTATTCCTCAAGAGTCTCACACGTCATAAAAGTTGAGATCAAACTTTTGCCACTCTTATAGGTCGTCTAATGCATACGTAGTATGAAATACGTATTACGGTATTAACTCCTTTCCCATAGAGCGTATGTCTTCACCATCAATACCGTACAGATGATAGTTCAAACATACCCAATGTCTAACTTGAGTTCACGTATTGACTCATTCATAAAATTCATCAGAACTCGCATCTGGCATCTTAGACAGATAAAGTAAAATGTGTGTGTTATTTTACTTTCGGACATCGTGTGTACTATGTCCTCATCTTAACACTCGTTAAGGCGACATACGTATTTTAAGCTTGAGTTCTCGATTATCACTTAGATAATAAGCTTAAAAACAGTCTCATCTCTATCTATCACATAGTAAATAGAGGCGATTACCCGTGTGAGTGGGCTAATCTCTTATCTGTCCGACATACTTTCTCAACATAATATAATGCACTAAGCATTAAGATGCATAAAGATCAAACAAAGATACATAGGCATTAATAATGAAACAACACTAGTTCATACATGTGAACAACTCAGGGAAATTACAATCCAAGACATCAAACTCTACGCAATCCTAGAGATTTCACATGACCACAAAACACATCTCTAGGTATTGGCTTTGTCATAGGATCTCGCTACCATTCTATGCGTAGATATGTACTGCAAGTTCACATCCTTTCGTGCAACCATATCTTTTACAAAGTTATACTTGGTATCTATATGTTTGGTCTTGCCATGATATTTTGGATCTTTAGTGTACGCTATAGCTGCTTGGCTATCACAGTTAACCAATAACGGATGTGCAGCTTTCTCAATAACACCTAAATGATCCAAAAATCTCTTAAGCCAAACTCCTTCTTGCACCGCTGCTGATAATGCCACGAACTCAGCTTCCATCGTGGATAAGGCTATACACGTTTGCTTCTTATTGCTCCATGATATGGCGCCATTGTTCGATAAGAAAGCAAAACCAGAGGTAGATTTCCTTTCATCTAAATCTCCTCCCCAATCAGCATCGAAATAGCCTTCAAGTCGCGAGATCCTTTCCTTGATAATTCAACTTGAAATCAGCGGTTCCCTTCGGATACCTCGGTATTCTCTTCACGGCTTTCCAATGTGCTTTGGACCTGGATTGGATTGGTATCTACTCACCATTCCAACTGCAAAACATATGTCGGGTCTTGTACACATCATAGCGTACATCAAGCTCCCAACTGCACTTGCATAAGGAACATGTTTCATCTGTTCCTTTTCTTGTGGAGTCCTCGGACACGCCTATGGCTCAATCCTTCACCTTTCGCAATAGGAGTGTCTATGGGTTTACTATCTTACATACGAAATCGTTTAAGAACTTTATTTATATATGTTTCTTGCGAAAGAGACAACGATCTCTTCGAACGATCCCTTGAAATCTTAACTCCAAGAATGTATGCAGCCTCACCCATATCCTTCATTTCAAAGTTGGAAGACAACCAACTCTTGACAAAGTATGAACAAACTCCATATTGCTTCCGGCAATCGGTATATCATCAACATATAATGATATGATCACAAATTGATCCTTGGATCTTTTGATATATACACAATGATCCTCATCAATCATTGTAAAATCATATGCCATTATGGCATTATGAAAACGTATATACCATTGTCTCGATGATCGTTAAGGCCGTATATCGATCTCAAAAGTCGACATACCTTTTCTTCTTGACCTTTCACTATGAAACCAGTAGGTTGTTCCATGTATATTTCTTCCTCTAATTTTCCATTGAGGAAAGCAGTCTTTACATCCATCGATGTAACTCAAGATCCATACTAGATACTATTGCCAGAATAATGCGAATCGAGGTAAATCTTACTACAGGAGAAAACGTATCTTCATAATCAATCCCTTCCTGTTGATTATACCCCTTCGCTACAAGGCGAGCCTTATGCCTTTCTATCGAGCCATCAGCCTTTCGCTTTACTTTGAGAACCCATTTGTTCCCAATAGCTCTGCGTCCTTTTGGAAGATCAACCAGTTCCCAGACTTGGTTTGATTTCATTGACTCTATTTCCTCTTCCATTGCATGAATCCATTTTTCCTTACTGGGGCAATTTAAAGCCTCATTAATATTTCTAGGCTCATCCTCATCTTGTGGAGCAACCATAAAAGTTTCCCCTTAAATGTCAAAACGTCGACGGGGAATACTTTGGCGACTTGTTCGCCGTATGGGAGTTTGTGCTCTTTGCACATCATTCCCCATTATGCTCTCACTGGGATTAGATAATGATGTCGTCTCATCATGTGGTTGCAATTGAGAATGAGTCGAATTCAATTCATCACTTCTCATATTACTCCCACTTGGACGAACTCCACTAAGATCATTATCTTGATCCGAGGTTTCAAATAGGGTGTTGTCTTCCCCTATTTCGCCCTTCTTAGGAAATTCATCCTCTAAGAATGTGACATCTCGTGATTCAAATTCAGTTATACTCCCACTTTCCTGCTCACCTATGAACACATACCCTTTTGAGTGTTCGAGTATCTTATGAAAATACTCTTTTTGCCTCTGGGACCTAATTTCCCAAACTTGTGAGAGGATTCAAGTGTATAGGCAGCACAACCCCATGGCTTAAGAAAACTTAAGTCTGGTTTTCTACCTCCATAACTCATATGGAGTGGAAGCAACTGATTTGGAAGGCACACGGTTAAGTATATAGGCAGCGGATAACAACGCATCACTCCAAAAAGTGATAGGTAAGTTAGCATGTGCCATCATGAACCTAACCATTTCTAGTAGGGTTCTCGTTTCTTCTCTCCGCAACACCATTTTGTTGAGGAGTATATGGAATAGATAACTGTCTTTCTATTCCTTTTTCATCACACAATTTTCTGAACTCATCGATAAATATTCTCGACCTCGATCGGATCTCAATGCTTTTATTTTCTTGTCTAATTGATTCTCTACCAGGTTCATAAACCTTTTAAAACAACTTATTGCTTCAGATTTGTGAGAAATTAAATAGACATATCCGAATCGAGTATAATCATCTATAAAAGTGATGAAATAAACAGCCACATGCCTTCCTCTCACATTCATTGGACCACGAGATATCGAAATGGATTAAATGCAGAGGAAATTCAGCTCTTTTACCTTTTCCAAATGGTTTCTTTGTCGTTTTCCCTTCTAGACAATGCTTACAGATAGGCAAATCGACTTTTTCAATTTTGCCCAACAAGCCCTCTTTGGCTAGTCTATTCATACGCTGCTGGCCAATGTGACCAAGTCTAGCATGCCATACATTCACATCCTTATCATATGTGTTAGGAGACGTGAGAAGGGAATAACAAACATTTGTATTAACATAATCAATATCTAATACAATGAAACCATCCAGAAAATATCCACAACCATAGTAATTTGTATTCAAAAACAAATCCACACCTCTATCATAGAAGTTCAAATTAAAACCTAATTTAACCAATACTAAAACAGACACTAAATTCCGACGAATCTCCGGAGTATACAATACATCATGAAGGAACAAAGTGCGTCCACCACGCATATTCGGTTGGCATGTGCCAATTCCTTTCACTTCAGCTCTGGAGTTGTTTCCCACATAGATCCACTTAGTTCCAGTTGGTATTCGTCGGAATTCCACGAAGGATCCTCTATCCTTCGCTACATGGTTTGTTGCTCCTAAATCCACAATCCACAAAGGATTAGATTCATTAAGAATACGAACTCGACACATAAGCTAAGTTCTGAAAAATACAAGGGGTGCTTACCTTCTTTGGCTCACGACGTCGCGCGAGCATAGTGACCCTTCTTGCCACGGTTGTAGCATTTCACCCTTGTTAGCTTTTTCATGCGAGGACGCTTTCCTCTTTCATGTTGGTTAAACTTGGGTTTCTTCCCCTGAAGGACCAGCTTCCTTGCCTTTCCCTTTATCAAACCGGTTAGGGTGCTTGCGCTTGGAGCCCGAAGCTCCATTTGAGCTAGAACTAGCATGATAGAGTTCGCTTCCGGCTTAGCCGCCAATAGGCGGTCATCTTCCAGCTCAAGATGACGCAATGCATCCTCAAAGGTTTTGATATTCTCATTATGAGTCGGGTGCACCTTCATATGCTCCCAACTCGAGGCAAGGAACGAATCACTTTGCTTGCACTTGCTGCTCATCCGTCGGGACATGGCCAGCATCTTTAAGCTCATTAATCATGTTTGACATCTTTCTAAGATGTTGCTTCATGGTCGACCATGAGGCTTCTTATAAGAGTCAAACCTAATAGTGAGCTGCCTTAGTCTGGTCACCGAAGTATGACCAAATCTTGCCGCCAATGCTTCCCACATGTCTTTGGCATTTTCAAAACGCCTAAACTCTCGCATGACGTCATTTTCCATGCTGCTCAAAGCAACGTGATGCGAGCAAGAGAGTTCTTTCTTTTCCATGCAGCAAATGCTTCTTTGTCTCTCTTATCTTTGTGCGGTGGTTCCTTCTTCGGGTTCTACCATGGTCGGGACAAGAGTCTCAAGTGCTTCTTGCTCTTCCAACACATACTGGATTTTCATTTGCCAGATTTCATAGTTGTCACCATTGAGCTTTTCACCTTTGTTCAGCTCGGCAACTATGCTCTTTGTGGCTGAAGCCATTGATCTGAACACATCAGACATATATGCACGAGTTATTAATGCCTATTATTTATGCATCTATTTTGCACAAACCCATCATATTAATTAACAATTTTAAGTAAGGTTTTAGAATCAAAAGGTCACTTTGTTTCCAATCATCCTCCAAAAATCCTAACTTAAAACTATCATTAATATGATTGTCATATGCAAAATCAATTCTATGAAACTACATGAAACTTCTATTATTACCCACAACTAACTACCCACAAGAACCAGAATTAACGAAAGTGACGGATAATTGACATACAATAATATGATAATACTTTCAGTTAATACAACAAACATATAGGTCGTTACAACAACAACAATCGGGTAGATAACATTACATAGGATGTTCACATAGCACACTCAACAAAAACAGCTAATACATTTTACAAATAACCTTCACACGAACTGGAAAGATCCTATTTTGGTCAATTTCTTGACCTTTTCCCTTGCAACAATGCAAAATATTCGTTTACAAAATCTATCACAATTTTCTTATATGAAGCGGACCGTTGACATCCCATATGCGATTCAACACATCTTGCCATTCGATGGAAGAGTGTTAATGAAAAATCGTACCATCTCTCGATCGCGACATGGGATGACCATTCCATATGACCTGTTGAATCTTCCCGTTGACTTCAAGAACATGATCAATTAAGTCACCTTTTTCCCATCGATAATCGGGCAACTCATTATCAACTTAGAAAGCTTTGCCTTTTGTTTATCGGTAATCACGCGAATAGGCGTACGTAATCGAAGGGGAGGCATTGTTCCTGCAACAAATGCAGAACAATATTGGATTACATATAATCCACATAGACGTAATTGAAAAAAAACAAATTCAAATTTTTTTTCTTTTTTTTTTGTCAACGGTCAACGGTCAACGGTCAAGTCAACGGTCAACGGTCGGTCAACGGTCGCGGTCAACGGTCAACGGTCCAAGTCAACGGTCAACGGTCGCGGTCAACGGTCAACGATCCAGTCAACGGTCAACGGTCGGGCCGGTCAGACGGTCGAGCCGGTCACACGGTCGGATCGGTCGTCCGGTCGGACCGGTCTGCCGGTCGGACGAACCGACCGACACGTGCCAGGCGCGTGCCAAGATGACGTCACGATGACGTCATCCGGCACGTGCGTGGCACGCGCCGGGCCAACGACGCGCCGTTTGGCGCGCGCGTGCATCGCACGCGCCCGGGCCGAAACGGCGCGCCGTTTCGCTCGCGCGTGCGTCGCACGCGCCCGGGCCGAAACAGTGCGTTCGACGCACCATTTCGCGCGCGCGTTCGTTGCACGCGCCTGGGCAAAACGGTGCGTTTCGCGCGGGGGAGCCGAGTCGGCGCGTGCGTTGCACGAGCCGATGACCCCCGCGCGTTCCGGCCGCGCGTGGCGGCGCGTCCGGTGGCCTCCGGCGGCGCGCGACACGTCGCCGGACTCGTCTCGACGTCTCTTTCCTCCCTATGCCATTATATTTTGATTTTGACTTACGAAAAGTAGGAAAAAATGGCGAAGTATGCTCGGGTGTCGGGATTCATGGCCACGATCCGTACGGCCGAAAAAGGATTATGCGAAAATCAATCATAAAACATCATACAACATTATAAAACATCATACAAGTCGGGAAAACGCTAACACGGGCTCTGATACCAATGTAGGGATCGGTCGGATCCCGAAAAATCGGATTCGGCACCTAAACCGAACCCCTAAATCATATGCGGAAGATAAGCCCGGGAATGTCACGTATCACCGATCAAAAGCACACCACGGATTCGAGCGTACCTTGTTGGCCACAGATTAGACACCGACGCCGCAAAGAGGAAGAGGATTCAGTCCCGTTCGATCCGATGTCGAAAATTCGCCAAAAAGTGGAGATAGCATCGCTTCTTAGCCTTTGAGGGAGAGAGAGAATTCTTGAAGAGAAAGAGAACGTACGTTGTAAATGCCAAAAGGTACGTTCTCCCTTTCTCTCATCCCTTTTATACCTTTCCCTTCCACGGGCCTTATTGCCGTGGACCGAGCCTTTAGGCCCACCTAAAGGCCCATTTATTAAATCCATCAACCTTCAATAGCAACTTCTTCCTGTTTTAGTAAGCATCACATTGTCAAATGGAAGCATTATTCAGCGTCCCAATAAGTACTTTGCATGTCTAACACAACCTGCTCATTAGCCATATTGTCAACTAAAACGGTCTAAATGATGATTTTGGAAACAGCATGAGTGAAAAAATATACCGGGACACTTATTGTCCCTTGAACAATAAACTCTCCAACACCTAATTATGGTCGCTCTCCTTTGCTTATCCTCTCTCTCTCTCTCTCTCTCTCTTTTGGTACTATTTTATGCAAACGAGAGACAAACCCTCCTTTGCGCCGCGTCAGAGAAATGCTGGGGAAGCTGAAGTGGATCATTGCGGCACGCGAACGAGACTCCTCCGGGTGCCTGGGGTGTTTGCACCAAATCATACCTTTATCTTCTTTCGAGTGAGGCGGAGGAAATCAAACTAATCTACTTAAAAACAAAACTTTTCGAAATCGTGATGGCAGAAATGAGTTTGTTCCATCAGATTCACAAATGTTTTTATAAGAAAAATGCTAAAGACGACGCCACAACTGATGTGTAGACCATCGCAAAAGTACATCGCCTTTTCACACTGGAGATTTTTGTGAACGAAGTGAAGTTTTAATTGTTGAAGCAACTTTCTTGGGTATCAGGTAGACGTGTCGTGTCTACACACTATATATCTCTCCGCATTTTTGCTTTTTTGGCCATTCCCGAGACTAGCTTCAATTGATGGATGGACATAACTTCTCTACAGTCTAAATTTGCATGGATCGATTTAGATGATATATACATTTTTAAACACAAAGAAAAAATCATGAAATAATTATTTACTTAACCTAAAAATATATGATTTCGTAAGCCATAAAGTTTTGACGAGGAAGAAGAATATGATGGTTTAACAATGAATGAAGAGAAGAAGAATATGATGCTGATGCTGATGGGCACCGACGAGGGAGATTATATATATCTATATGGAAATGAGAGCGTGATCGTCCATTACTTTTATTGCGACCTACCGTACCCACAACACTGTTTGTTGATAAACGGAAGGTTTCGCAATTGAAAACCGTTGGCCCAGCCTCGCAAACAAGATGGCATGCTAGGGAAGAATGGTGTCGAAGTCATGAGAGATGAGAGAATGAGTGAAGGAGTAAGGGTTTGGGCTTTATCTTTAACATGGTGATATTGCAAAATAGATGAAGTTGATCAGGTCACGGGCGACGAGGGAGATAGATATATGTGTGTGTATATATATGTTGCGGAGCTTTCGCTAGTCATTTCTTGAGATAAATACTTTTAACATGAGTAAAGAGTGCTTTTTTATATTTTTCGAAGACAAATTGAAGAAGAAACATACCTTGCCCGAATCATTGATGTGAGACTGGTCTGTGGAATCAATATGTGTGATAATCACCATGAACTCTAATACTTCTAACTGTCCAACTTCCCATACAATTTAAAAAAAAAAAAAAAAAAAAAACCTTTTAAGTCACCAAAAGGGAGATAGGATGCGTGATGGGTACCTCTGAACCATTCAAGATCGACCTTTCCAACCCTTATGAAAATAAAAAGTGAAATGAAGCCTTCGTTGTGAAAGTGTGTAAGGACATGCTTAGAAGGCTTCTACGTAATATCTCGTCAGTCACTGTTTACATCATCATCGTAGTTTATCAAAGCCGTAAGTCTGTCAGACCAAAAAAAAAAAAACTAGGTAGATCCGACGATTTAAAGCACAAAAAAAATACACCGAAATGTATGGAAGGGAAATATGATCCGGAAGAAATCATTTCCCATTTTATTGGGATAAGAAATCATTTCTCATTCTTCGAACAATAAGGCAAATTTTGTTTATGTTCCCCGGAATAAAAATTTCTGTTCTTTTGTTCCGGGGAACAAAAAAAGAACATAAACAAAAGAACAGAAACACGTTTAGTAATACTTTTGTTCCCCAAAATAAAAAATTTATTATTTTGTTATCGGGAGCAGATTTGGAACATAAACAATAAGTAGAAAAAAGTTGTTTCTTGTTCCCGATAACAATTTTTCTCTCTTCTCTTTTTTTATTCTTCTTCCTTTTGGCCGATCGCTAGAGTGTCGCCGGCCCTCGGAGATGCCGAGCCTCGCCAGTTGGCATGAGGCCGAGCCTCACCGGTGGCCAAGCGAGCCTCGTGAGGCCATCGGTGAGGCTCGATCTCACCCAGGTGGCGCGAGATCGGCCTCACCGGGCCGAGGCTCGCCTGGCTATTGAGACCACCGGCTACGCTCCGGCAAGCTTGCCGGTCCACACGGTGGCTTGGTGAGGCTTCAGCAAGCTTGCTGGAGCTCACCCAGGTGGCCTGCGACCGACCACAAAGAGAAAGAAGGAAAAAAAAAAAGAAAAAAAAGAAGAAAAAAAGGAAAAATATAATAAAAATATTGAAAATTTAAAAGAAATAACAAAATTATACAAATTTACCAAATACCTTTTTATTCATTGAGTATAAATTTTTTGCAATTACCAAACGTATTTTTATGCTCAGAAATTTTTCTTAGGAACAAAAATATAAAAAGAAAAACTATTTCTGTTAAAAAATTGTTTCCCGGAACAAAAACGTTATCAAACCCGTCCTAAGAGCCTGTTTGGCAAATTTTGTTTTTCTTTCTTAGAACAAAAATTTATGTTCTTTTATTCTGAGAAACAAAAAAAAGAACAAAAAAGTAAAAACAAAAAAGTTGAAACAGAAACAAGAAACATTACCAAATGCACCCTAAGGGCCTGTTTGGCAAATTTTGTTTCTGTTCCTCGGAACAAAAATTTATATTCTTTTGTTCCCAATAACAAAAAATCTATTTTTTTTTATTCCCAGGAACAGATTTGAAACAAAAACAAAAAGTAGAAAAAAAAATTGTTTCTTGCTGCCAGAACAATTTCGAGAAACAATTTTTATCTCTCCTCTTTTTCTTCTTCTTCTTCTTCTTCTTCTTCTTCTTCTTCTTCTTCTTCTTCTTCTTCTTCTTCTTCTTCCTTTTGGTCGGTCACCGGCCTTGGTCATGGCCGGCGCTAACCGCTGGCCAGACGAGGGCCGCCAACCTCACCAGAGCGTCACCGACCCCCGAAGACACCGAGTCATGGCGAGGCTCGTCGACCCGAGCCTCGCCGTGGCTGGACGAGGTCGAGCTCACCCAGCCTAGGCGAGGCTGACCTCGCGCTACCTGGACGAGGTTGAGCCTCGCCGGTGGCCTTGGTGGCCAGGTGAGCTTCGCGAGACTGCCGACGAGACTTGACCTCGCCCAGATTTGGTAAGGCCAAGTCTTGCGGTGGCTTGGCGAGGCTCGCGAGCTTGCCCGGTTGGTCGCCGACGCTGTTGTGGCCGGCGATCGGCCACAAAGAGAAAGAAGGAAAAAAAAAAATGAAAAAAAGAAAGAAGAAAGAAAGAAAAAATAAAGAAGAAAAAAAGGAAAAATATAATAAAAATATTGAAAAATTAAAAAAATTAAAAAAATTAAAAAAATTATACAAGTTTACCAAACGTATTTCTATTCCCCGGAGTATAAATTTTTTGCAGTAATCAAGCGCGTTCTTATGCTCTAAGATTGTTCCTAGAATTATAAAAAAAGAAAATAAAAATTTATGTTCAAAAATTATTTCCCGAAACAGAAAAGTTACCAAATGCGCCCTAAATGTTCACGGTGATGAAATTAATGGTCACTGTCAAGACACATGCCAATATTTTTAGGCATATATAATGCCAAAAATATCAATATCTAAATGAGTAATTTCCAAGTAAAAACTCAGTTTAATGTTGGGGTTTATTATGACACAAAGATAAAAAAACCGGAGACATAATCAAGAATGAATAGTACGACAAAATAGACTTGGATAGGATATCGGTCACACCTCCATTGTCAGGAGTCTTGGCCACTCCATGGGGATAAGTTGACTACATCGTCTTCACATCAAATTACTTAAAATCCCATTGATAATTTTAGGGAAATACCGGTCTGGAACAATGGTCCGACTTGCACATCAACCACTGACATTACTCTGCCAAATAGTAAATAAATAAATAAATTTTAGTTAGTCAATGATAGAGAGGCGAGAGGTTTAATATTTGGGAGCATTTTAATTGCTAATCTTAAAAACTGAAGATTTAGTACTTTCCACCAATTTTTTTTGGTATCGAGATCCAAAATCTGAAATCCGAGTTTCGAAATTGTACGGAATCTTAATGCAAAGATAAATCAGGAGGTGAAGCAAGCAAAGCAGGCAAAAAGAACAGAAAGCTTCTGTTTTCCAATGCATGAATAGAAAAAAGAGGGATTAAAACACTGACACGGAAGAAGTCGCTCCCGCAGCAGCGTAGAAAAGAAGTCAAGTCGAGCCCAAGCCTCATCCTCCAGACTGATTTCCTAAAACTCTATAAGTTAAATATTTTAATAACGAAAAGTCCAAAAGAGCAATTTTTCCAAATTATTGAAGTAAAGACGAATTAATTGATGGTGAGACGTTTTCTTTAATTGCTCTAGAAAATTGAAGAGCTTTGAGCATCAACTTCTAATAAGACAAAGGAATGACGAAACGGAGTAAATGTAGACAATCGGACGTACACCAAAGGGAGGGAGTTTTAGTTTTGGTTCAATTCTTTTTGGTTAAATCATTCTGAAATAGTGGTCGATTTCATTTCACGATTTTCTCAATTTTGGTGAACTTAAAATTAAATTTTCATAGACATTGACAGTGGAATTACACATATTCATGGGCAACTGAATTACTATAGATTCTTTATTTTTTATTTTATTTTGGCCAAAAAAAATATTTATTGATTATGTCATTTTAATATACAAGAGAAGAAAACAAGAAAACAATCTCAGTTGAATCTGTATCTTTGAATATAAATATAATGGGGATCAGGTGAAAATTTTCTCTTTTTATTTCCTGGTCATCAAGTGTACCACATAGTTGAACGCCAGAGAAATAAGAAAAGGGGAATGATCTTAAACAAATTAAATGGAAATTGAAAATTCACTATATTTCAAGGACCATAATTATCATTGTTAAATAGAAAATCACGGTACAAGCACCTTGATCTTGAGAATTCAGCAATAATGCAAAAGTTGAAATTGTTCTAAAGCCAATTCCACGAACAAGAAAAGAAAAAGAAGAAGAAAAAGAACATGTAAATTTATATATAAAACAGAAAAGGCAAAAAGATTGGGGTAATGGAAATTGGATTGGCATCCAATACTATTCGGATAAAATCCTCAGTAATTAAATAAGCAGAGCCCTAAATCCCGTCGAAAGCTAATCTTCTTTTTTATGACCACCCACACCAACCACCGCAGAGAATCATCGGGTGATCATCATTGTCCTTCGCATTTTCCCCACGGAAACATTTAAGAGTATGAAGGAACTAACTCATCCCATTACTCAGAGCGTCGTCTCGAAAGCATGAGATGAGATTGGGACTTTAATCAACACGAGGGCTAAATGTCATCTGATAAATTTAATAAAAGGGAAAATTAACACAAAAAATCTTAAGCTTTACTTTGTGATAAATTTATTCTTTAACTTTTTTTTTATGACACAAAAAACTTTAAACTTGTACTCATACTATACATTTTTCCCAATTTTTCTATGACAAATGATCCAAACTTTGCAAACTGTCATGTATTTATCCAATTTTTTTTTTTTGGTAATTCAGGGAATCCCGTAAGCCGACAGCTAGCGAGCAAACCCTGAAGAAGTGATTGCAGGACCCATCACCACATTATTCTATGTAAGAATCCCTAACGCCGCTTCTGGGATTCAAATTTCTCTCCTTCGTGAGAGAGAGAGAGCTCGAGCCAATTGCGCCGCTGAGGGCGGTGGTATTTATCCAAATTTTTTTGTAACATTAAAAATCCCAAATTTATATCCAGAAAAAAGAAATGCTTTTCGTCATCCTAAGGCACTTAAATTAACACATGAATTCAATATAATAGCATGACTTGAAGATTGATACAAGTGAGAGCAATAAAATTTCAATTCATTTTCCTCACCTCATGATGCCATTTGATCTCTTAGTTGCCCCGATATGGGGTGATTCTCGACAGAGGTGATTTGAAAAGAAAATCCATAAGTGTATGGACTCAAAAGGGTTAAGCAATGGATCACCTGTAATGTTTGGGATAGAGAAATGAATTGCCTCTCATCATTTCAGTTGCCATACCTTTTGCGAGAGAACTCTTTACCTTATGAATATGAACCTTCCTATACTCATCTCACAAGTGTATGAATATGGGATTGTGTATAAGATAAGGTTTGCCTTTCATCATCCCGACTCGTCTCATTTAATAAGCTCAATCAATTCCACATCATTCATTAAATCAATCCATCTTGATGCTCTTTAGTGGAATTGGTGGATAAAACATGTAAGAGTCATCATGCAAAATCATTTTTTAAAAAGAACTCAACAGCTTTAAGCATGTCAACTTCAAACAGTTTTCTATACTGCAAAATGGTTTTAAACATTCATTCAATGATTCCTCTACAATGGGAATTGCCTTAACAGTTGATGACTTTGGATTGTTCCTATCATTTAAGACTTGAAAATCCACTTTTGCCTCTGCACAAGAGAACGTGCATCAGTATGATCAAAGTAAATTCAAATTGCACATCCATTTTGACTCGGGTCGAGATTTTATCCTGGTCGGGTCACTACCAAAATCTGTCATGCCCCCAATTTGTCATCTCTTCCCCCAAGGAATGATGGTCTTCTTTTACTTGCCCCAAATCTGTTTTTTCACTGCAAGCGCGCTCTAAGCCTGTTGATCACAAGTCAAGTTTATGATCATTGAAATTTGATACGCTATTTTCATATGTCCCTTGTCATAACAAGTGATAGAATTATGCTCTGAGACAAGAAGTATGTGTCAGAAAATAAACAGGTTTAATATGCCACAAGCTTTGAGAATTTTTTAAACAGTGAAATGCTTTTTGTTTTCAAAAAAATTTTTTGGGAGAAAGCATGAGAAAGTCCAGCCCTCAGCTCCGTGGATGATATTTTCTTTTCATGGTTGGATATCGTTATTGGACTGGTTTGGTATACCCCATCATGTCCTCAAAATTGAAAATAAAATTGTAATTTCATTGAATAGAATCAAATGAATTACATTATTGGAATGGAAAATGCAAACAAGCAAAACCTTAAAAACGAAAGCGATAATTGAAATTTCAAAAAGTAGAGAATCCTAAACAAAACTTGAAATCCTAGAAGACAAGAACTTCTTCACTCAGTGACAGCGTTTACGCCTTCATCATGGTTGGGCAGAGGATTTTTCTGATTATTGCCGAAAGAGAACGCCTTTGTATCCAAGAGGTCTTGGACCTTATGCTTCAAAACATAGCAATCATCAGTGGAATGACCAATCTCTCCCATATGATAGTCACATTTCTCGGAGGGATTATATGCAAGATAACGCTCGGGATTTGGTCGCTTCGGCTCAGTAGAGAGTAATCCCTTTTTTTGGAGAACAGGTAAAACTTTGGATAGGGATCCAGGAAGAGGTGTAAACTGCCTCCTAACATTACGTCGTTGACCCGAGAACTGATATCCTCCACCTTATTGCTCAGTAGAAATCTTAATTATCGGAGCATGATTGGATGTATCACGATTCAGTTGAGAGTATGCCATATTAATCTCAGCTTCAGGGTCCCTCTCCTTCTTGGTAGAAAATCTCTTGTTAGATGGCTCAGTAAACCACCCTTCTTTTATCCCCATCTCGATCTATTCACCCACCGGGATAAGTTAGTTGAAGCTTTCGACGTACGTACTAGCCATTCGGTTGCGAAACTCAGAAGAGAGAGTCTTCACGAATAACTTCATCAACTCTTTGTTAGTAGGCTCAGGAGTGATTTAAGCCGCTAGGTTTCTCCATCTTACAGCATATTCTTTGAATGACTAGCTCCTTTACTTTTCCATCCACTCGAGGTCTTCTCGGGAAGGTGCGATGTCCATGTTGAACTTGTACTGTGTGAGGAATGCGTCAGCCACTTCGTTCCAGGTGTCAAGGAGGTTCACATTCTTCATTACGTACCAATTTAGTGCAAGTCCGGTCAAACTCGCATAGAACGATTGGATCATGAGGGACTCATTTTTGACATGCTGGGCCATGCGCACATGGTACATTTGCATATAAGATTTTGGGCAAGATGTACCGTCATACTTCTCAAACTTTGGCATTTTGAGCTTGCTCGGCATTTTGACATTCTCATAGACTGAGAGGTCGAATGGGAGTGAGCTTTGTGATTCTTGTAGTTGTCTCACTTTCTCTTCCATCTTTGCAACGCGCTCATCCTGATCTGTCTTAGGAGCGCTGTCAAGCTTGACTTTTTCAACAAGGACCGAGTCATCGTCCAGCCCGGGCATGTCGTCGTCAATCATTTGAACATTGTTTGCTTGCTTCGGGATAACTATTTCGGGAAGAGCAGGTGGAGCTGTTGGATTCGCTTGAAGGAATTGGAGTTGATCCGTCACAAGCTATATAGAGGTGAGTACTTGTTGAAGTTGAGTCTCCACAGTGGATATACGATCACACATTTCATTTTGGTCGACCATTCTAGCTCTTGATCACCTAAGGAAAATGGGAATATGTAAGAACGAGATATAATAAGAAAACCAATCCATGACAAACAATCTATTTTTTAGTCAAGAAAAATCCACATATGAAAAGGATTTTCTAAAAATGGACTAGGAAAACAAAAACATGGGATGTCCCGGCAGGGACGAAATTTCTTAAAGATGAACTAGGAAAAGCCAAGACATGAATTGAAAACAATTTCCAATTTTTTATTTTCCAAAATGATTCATTGCATGGCAATTTCCTCATTTCATTTTTAATTGACAAAGGAATTAAATGAATGATTGACCTAAATTGTCATGGACCGACCCAAAAATATAACAAAATAAATGGCATGGTATAGGGATAGAAGACTTACTTTACCAAGTAAAATCAATGACAATCACATAGACACACGCATGAAACGTGAGGTTCGATTTCTATCTAAATGGCTTAACAAAGTGAGCTAAGAGGGTGATCTAACCGTTGCAGTCTCGCATTAACGTGTCAGGTCCTCTTAACTCCAGCTCAGTCGAATGGAATGTCTAATAATTACGCAGTCTCGCGGATATGGATAAAACACATTCGACACCATGAAAAACTTTCGGGGAAGAGAAGGTCAACCTCTATATAACAGTCTCGCTTTGGAGGAAGAATACTTCTCAACACCATCCTAGAAGTTCTATCGCAGCCAAGGTTCGATCGCAGGTTGTGTGTGCAAATAGTGTGGTGCTAAAGCAATAAAGCATGCACAACAGTTTAAATGCAAACAACACTTCTAATTGGGAAAAATAAATAATTCATCACACACTACAACCTGCAAGACAAAGGTTAGCAAAGACTACTCTCCTTATACCCCTCATCTGCAAGAACATTTAACACCTTAAAAATGTTAGGGATGTACTTCGAATCCTTGCTGCCAAACAAAAATATTTTTCAAGAGAAAAGAAAAATTGGCTTAAGTCCATTAAGTGTTTTAACATAAGTCCCCAGTGGAGTCGCCAAGCTATCGTGACCCAATTTTTCAGATTTGCCACCTAAAACTAGGTTGATGGACTACTAAGTCTTTAAGCTTAGCTCGGGCTCTCCCTGTGACATCTCAAATTTCTGATTCTGTTTTCAATTAAATGAGATGGACTTTTCATCGACGCGCTTATGGTTCAATTCTCCGAGCTGATCACTCACGAGATAACTAGTCTATCAGGTGAAGCCGTTAAGGAATTTAAATGCAATAGGCTTGAGAATCTGACCATGAATCAGCTGCTCGACCGTATTAATCTGCGAGGATCATTACGACACTGTCAGAATCGAACAGAGATCAATAATAGGTCGATTCGACTGAGATATGAGATTAGAGTGTGGGTGATTCCACCTGATTTCAATATCTTCGTCGACCGGCACTGAACTGATTATTCTATCGTTTTTGGTACCATGTGTCCGTATTTGAAATCTTGAGATTTTCACGACAATCGAGAGTCGCCAATGTGTCAAAGATTATGTCGTGGCTTGAAAATAATCAACCACGGGTCAATTGCACTGAAAATTTCTAAAAGCTACCCGGTAGATTAGGACGCGCTCAAATCGCGCCAGATTGAAATTAACCGTGATTTTAAACCTGAATTCAGAGATTGAAAGTTCTACCATGTCACAATTCATTTTAGGAACGTCGACTCATCTTCAGAAGATTTTTTCTGCAAACCGAGATTTTTGGCGGAAAAGCAAAGTAAGGCCATTTTTGTTCGAGATTGTCAGAGGACCGTTTTTGATCGAATCTTGGGGATGCAAGTTGGATCATTTGATGGGGAAAAATCATAAGAAGGTCGAGGAAACATGGACCGATTTAATTGAGCTTCAATTGGATGGAATTGAGAGAGAATTGAATGGATTGAATGGGAGAATGTCCAAAATTCGTAGCTCCCATGGCACACCACATTTTGCACCTATTGCCAAGCTTGTAGAGGAAGATTGGAGGAGAGAGAGTGGCTGAGGTCATGTGGTGTCATGGTGGGGGGAAAGCCAATGAGAGATTGGCAAGTGTTGAGCTCTAGAGAGCCCAAGGAGACCCCCCCTCTTCAGCAGCCTTCTTCTCCCTTGTTTGTAGGCTTTCTCCATTGTTGTTGAAGGAGAGAAGCTCAGCAAAAACCAGAGGAAGACCAGCAGAAGCCACACCTCCGTCGTCGTCCAAACCGTCGACCGTTTTCCCCTTTGTTTTCCCCTCGTTCTAGTTTTTGCTCCAGCCGACCTTTCGCATCGAGTTAAAAGTTATCTTTCCGTGAGAATCAACCAACGCTCCACCCACCTTCGCGAAGAGCACATCCAAACCGTTTAGGAGGACTTGACGGTTCCCCGAAAGAAGCCCTGTAGCCTCCCGAAATTGGGCGCGAAGGAACGGCCCGCCGGACCGCCTGGTTCCGCCCTGCTCCGCCTGTTTCACGTTTTCTTGCTGTTTCGCCCCTTTCCGACCCTTTCTTTGCCCATCCCAACCTCCAATAAGATTTCCTTGACCCCCGGGAGCCGCCGGTTGTTAACCACCCGCTCGCCGGAGCTCCGATCGACCCGTTTTCGCCGTTGAAGTTGCTGGTTTCTTCTCTGCAGTTCAGCCCAGAACGGAAGCAGAAGACAGCAAGGTTTTGGAGACTTCATGGCCCGTTTTCAAGCCCTTCTCGGCCTCCGTTGGTGTCGCCGCTTTGGGGTTTATCGATCCCCTTGGCGTCGTGGTCGCCGTGAACTCACCGGCGCGCAAAACCGGTGAGTTTATCCTCTAAACCTTGCTTAGTAAGTTAATCATGCTTACGGGGTGTTTAGATTAGTCTAATTAGGCTTAGGTGGTTAGATTAGATTATTTTAATTTAAATTAGATTAGTTGTATGATTAGTTTAATGGATGTTTAATTAGGGCTAATTGTATGTTTATATTAGTGTAATATAGTTTAAGCCCTAATTAATTATTTTAATTAATAAATTATTTCGAATTTTATAAATATTATTATATTATATTATATTATTATAATATAATATTTAATTATTTAATTTTCGGAATTAAATTTAATTATTTAATAATTTCGAAAATTTTGCCGAGATGGCCGATCGTTAGAATTTCGCACTGATCGCAACAATGCGGTCATTTTGTATCAATTGTATGCGTAATTGCGAAATTGAGTGAAAATGATGATTGTGGTTAATAATTCCAAAAGTGTGGAATTGAGTGAAATTGGAGAAGTTTTGGTATTTAACTTGAAAATACACAGTGTTGGCTTTTGGCACCGTAATTGGTTTGTAGGACCAGTTTGAATCGTTGGATGTTATTGGATTGTATATCAAGTTCTATGGTTTAAATATATGTATAGCTTTGGCGAACAATTGGTTTATATATGGGTCAGCTTGTGTGAGCACTGTATGTCAGCTTGTGAGAGCAATGATCGTTTATCAGCTTGTGAGAGCAACAATCCATATATCAGCTTGTGCAAGCTATCATCTATGTATATATCAGCTTGTGCGAGCTACCATTGTGAGAGCATTGCATCTATATCAGCTTGTGAGAGCATTGCATCTATATCAGCTTGTGTGAGCCATGTTTGTATTAATGGATGGATAGATGGTATGAATGGATAGATGTATGAATTGTAATGACGTGTAGGAATGGACTGAGACGAGGTAAGTCCTCAATCCTCTTTGTGTGACTAGAGTGCCTTGGGGCTTATTTTCTTCCTAATTGAGTTTTAGAGGGTAGGACTCGCTGAGACATTGTCTCACCCCATTGTGGGATAAAAATTTCAGGTCCCTAGATGGCGGATCCTCTGGAGCTTTTTGGTAGACCAGTGAGGGTCGCTGAGAGGATTTTTGACTTCGCATCCCGACCGAAGAGCCGCGGCGAATGGACCTATCTCGCTGATCTTAGGACAGCTTAATTTTTAGGACTGATCTTTTATAGATCTTTTTGTTAATAGCCTAGTCCTCAGAATCGAACTGGTTTGACATGTATAAAGGTGTGTGGTTCGAATTTGAAAATGTGATCCTGCTTTTCTATCCCAATTGAGTTTTGTCTGGGGATTATTTATCTGCTTCCGCATGTGCAATTAAATGAATGGGTCGACGACGTATCCTGGGAAGTCGCATTTCTATCAACCGCAATGGAATGTGCACGTACTCGAAGTTCGGGGCGTGACATCTCCATTTAAGTGGTATCAGAGCGAGGTTTGTTAATGGAGTGATAAGGAGCGATGGTTTATGGGATAGTTAGTAGGAATGACTTTGGTTTCATGCTGGTGCATGTGATTTCTAGTTGATTGGTAAATTGTTTGGTTGGTCACTCAATTCTAATTCAATGTGAATTGGAAGGCAGGTGTCTATAGAGAACTTGCGTTATGAGTGATCAAGAGCGGACTCCTAGGAAGAGGACCACGGGTCCAATTACTCGGGGTAGGACGCCAACAAGGGTCGGTACCCGAGGTGGACGTGGTCGAGCGCAAGCTGAGGCTAGAGCTAGTGGAGTAGCACCGCCTCCTGTTGGTGCTGGGGTAGCAGCCCCTAGTGATCCCAGGATCGACGAGATCATGCAGATGCTTGAGGCCATGAGAAATTGGATGGATCAGCAAGATCAGAATCAAGCCGCCACCATTACTGCTGCTGTTGCTGCTGCCGTCGCGGTCGCACCTGCTATCGCACCCGTCGCCGCTGAGGCCGCACCTGTTGTCGCACCTGCTGTTGCACCTGCCGCCGCACCAGTTGCCGCGCCTGTTGTTGCACCTGCTGAAGTTCCACCTGGGAACGTGGTCGCTGGGAGACCAATGCATAAGTTGGTGGAGCATTTCCTGAAGTTGAATCCACTAAAGTTCACTGGGACAGGAGACCCCGAAGCTGCAGCTCTTTGGACTAAGGGCTTAGAGAAGGCTTTTGCAATGCTAATGTGCACTGAAGTGGAGAAGGTAGCTCTTGCAGTCTACCAACTAGAAGGTAACACTGAGACTTGGTGGCAAGCCGCTAGAGACACAGTATTCCCTGAAGGCGTAGTTCCAAAGTGGAATGCCTTTCTCGAAGTTTTCAACGACAAGTACTTTTCTGAGACTACCAGAGAAGTGAAGATGGCAGAATTCCAGCGTCTTCGCCAAGGTACTATGACCGTAGATCAGTATGAAGCGAAGTTCACGGAACTATCGCGGTATGCCCCCGAATTGGTCGAGAATCCGGTGAACCGAGTTAGGAGGTTCAGAGATGGGCTTAGACCGGATCTGAGGAGTCCACTGATACTACTGAACTTGAGGAACTACAATGACTTGTACAAACGAGTCCAGATGATTGAGAGAGACCAGAATGAGAGAGCCGCCGCATCTGGGTCGCGGTTTGGGTCGAACAGAGAAGGTAATCGGTTTGGGAAGAAACCGATGTATGGAGGAAGGTATCAGGTTCCACCTAATAGAAAGGGTGGGATTGGGAAGCCAATGCCAAATCAGAATGGTGCGTGTCGCTTCTGTGGAAGGCGACATGGTACAGCCCCATGTAATCTTAGGACGAGCACCTGTTATGAATGTGGCCAACAAGGTCACCTGGCCAGGGATTGTCCCAAAAAGAGGGGAGGACTACAGCAGTTACCGCCGCCACCGCCGCCACCGCCGCTACAATTTGGTCAAAATAGGGGATTCGTGACGCAGATCGCACCACAAGGTGGACAGATTAGACCTCCAGCTCAGGGAAGGACGTATGCCATCACGAGAGGACAGGCTGAGGATGCGCCTAATGTGATTGCAGGTACAGTTTCATTGAACGACCATGCTGCTTATGCTTTATTTGACCCTAGCACCACTCATTCTTTTATAGCTGAGCAGTTTGTTAAGCTGATAGGATTAAGTCCTAATATATGCATGATATTTTTTTATTTTATTTTTTAAAATTCGAAATTTGAAATTGCCAAATAATTAAACGTGCAACTAACATCCTAAATGAATAGAATCTATATTCTAGATATGCAAAATAACAAGAAATATTCTAAAACCAATTGAAATCCTAATTCAAATATCTTTTTGATTTTTCTTAGTGATTTTCTAAAACAAGCATTAAATCTAAACAAACAAGATATTCAACAAATAAAGGATTAAAATAAACGAAAAAATAACCCGTTATCTCACGGGTCAAATTAATGATTACTTTTAATCCTGAACATCACGACAAGAAATCAAAATAATTAAAAATCTGATCCGAATTCTTACAAATCAAATTAATAAATATATTGATTCAACAATTAATATACTAAAAACAAACCCCCAAAAATTAACATAATTAAAAAAAATGACCCGACGTCTTACAGGTCAAATTAAATAATTACAATAATTTTATAAACAACTCCTATGGATAAAGCCTATAATAATCAATTACCAATATTCCAATTGGTACAATAATAGCAAAGCTTAAAAAGGTAAATAAAATAAATGACAGTTAAAAGTAAAAAAAAAACAAATAAACAACCTAAGTAAAGAGGGGGCAGCGGATTCGTCGGTCCGGCAAGGGTAGTCACCAGCAGCGGAGCTCCAGCGCGATGGCAACTCGGGTGCAGGGCTCAGGCGCGGCGGGCTTCGGGCGGTGGTGGCGCGGTACGTGCAACGCGGAAAAGACGGGCTTCAGGCGGTGTTGGTGCGGGCGTCGCGCAGTGGAGGTGCAGCGCGGCTAGCGAGCAGCCACGGCGAGACTTCAGGTGCTGGTGAGTGGGGCTCCGGTGTGGTGGCGTCCAACGCTCGGGGGAAGGACGCAAAGTAGCAACGTCTGAATTGGGGGCAGCAAGGAGAGACAGACGCACAGCGGAGCTTCGCGGGTTGTCGGGTGGAGCGGCGAGGCGTCCGATTCACCAGTCATCTGCACTTTTGCGTGCTCTAGGGCGAAGTTGGGCGAATCAGCGTCGCGGATCCACCTGGCGTGCGATCTGGATCACTAATCGAAGGCGAGAAGGAGTAGATACGGGCCAGTGTTTGGGTCGCGGGCGGAGCTATTGCCGGCGAAAAGCGGAGGCTGAGCGACTGCAGGGGGTGACGGGCTCTCGGAGCAACTCGGCTCTATCATCGCAAGAGCGAGCAGCGGCGGAGGCTTCGTGGGAGTGACAAAAAAGAAAAAAGAAAGGTTGCAAATGCTTCGCAAGGTTTGGCTTCAAGTGTAGGCAGCCAAACTCAAGAAGATGATGAATAGTATGGGTCACATCAACCCCCCTCCTCCTTCCTTTATGCTTTCCTTTCCCCTTTTCTCTCTCGTCAGACCTTTTTTCTTTCTTTTTTCAATTTTTCTTTTCCCCTCAAACAAAAGAAACCCCTGGTTGGCAACTCCTCTCACTTCCCTTTTTTTTTTTCTTTTGATTTCCAAAACACCTCCAAAAACCGAACAAAGCCTCCCCAAAAACCGAACAAAGAAGCCCCCCCACAAGAACTTCGTACACTCCTTTTATAAGCAAAACAAAATGAAATCCTTTTTGCAAATATCTTATCTCACGAAGATTGCCTATAATCTCTCGATCGTGAAAATCCTTATCTCATGAATATTTTCACCCAATTTCATAATCTATTAATAAAGATAAGATTATAATGTGATTTTCTTAATTTCCAAAAATCATAATAATATCGCATCAAATCCTAATTTTTTCACAAGATAATTGATTAAAAAAAAAACAATGGGCATGGGTTAATTTGTTCCTTTCGTGGGCCTAGCTCGGTCTACCGAAATAGAGCTCAAAAATATTAATTTGAAGCCATCCACCACCGGTCCTAAAAATAAAAATGCAAAACATGTAAATTAAAAATAAATGCATCTAAAATCATATGTTATGCAATTGAATTTTTTTTCGAGGATAAAATTAACCCCTAATTTTTATGCAATAAATAAATACTTGGGTACCAAAATTTAGGTGTCAACAATGTTTGTTTATTTTCAACCCATGATGGGCATTGCTGCGAAGGTTGGTGGTGAAGGTACAAACTTATTTCGTTCCAAGGACCACAAAAAGTGTTACTTGAGTTTGCTAAAAAAAGGGGTTATGAACCCTAGGAGCATGGATTTCGATTTTCTTGATTCTTTAAAGATTAATTTGAGAGAAAAGCTTGGTTTGCTTAAACTTAAACGTTTTTAAACCGAGACGATTGTCGCATATCCTGAACTTACTGCCTACTTTTATTCAAATTTGTCATTTATAGATGCGAATTAATTTAGCTTTATTGTGAGGGATAAAGAATTCATAGTTGATATAAACACTTTGGCTAATATAATTGGTGTGGAAAGAGGAAGATTCCAACTAATTGGTCCGTCTTATGTCCATGTTACCTTGTCCACGGTGAATGAAAAAATGATCGAAGGCAAGATTTCTTATTCAATGATAAATGCCCCCAATATCCTTCTTTACAAGGTGGTGATTAACTGCATTAAGCCAAAGTCTACCTCAAAAACGGACGTTTCTCGTTCTGAAGCGAAACTAATGTACGCGATCAACACTGGTTGCAAGTTCTCTCTGCCTCACACAATTCTCATGCACATGTATAGAACTGTGGTGAAAGACAATGGACAACTCCCTTACTCTGCACTAATCTCACAACTTTTCAAGCATTTCAAGATCAAACTCCCTGCTTCTATGTGTTAGAACTATTCCTCCAATGGTTATTGGTCTCAAAATGGTTTTTAAAATGAGGCTGAAGGAACTAAGTAAGGTTTTAAGGAGAAGTCCCCTGTGAAGGCGAAGCAAGACTCTACTGCAAAGAAAAGGAAGGGAAATGAGCCTATGATAGAACCTATGAAGAAAATGAGATATCTTATCTTAGAAGACGAAGAAGATGATGATGATGATCTCACTATCTCAGCTCTTGCCCTGCGGAATCTATAGAGTTATGTAAGCCATACAAAGAACAGAGAAGAAGAAGAAGAAGGAAGGAGTCGCGATGACTCTTTTCAACCAACACAGGCTGCATCCGATGATTCAGAGAAGACAATGAGTGAGAAGACTGGAGAACAACATCACTACAGTGCCGAAGCAAAACTTGAAGAAGAACATATCTCTCTACCTGAAGGCATGAAGACAGAAGGAGATATTGTAAATCGAGGTACTTCTTCACCCATCTTTACTAGTGATGTTGGTAGATCTCCACAAGACCCAAATGGGGTCTATGCCGCACAATTCCCTAAAGCAGATTTCGAGACATACACTCCTAGTCATGGTAATAGAACAACTAATGTTCCCTCTCGTTTTCAAACTCCTGCAATTGATTCGGCTGGTCCCAGCACTACTATAGATCACTTTGCAGATTTTCAGTGAGTGATGGAACTTCTTTTGGAATTAAAAGGACAGCAATATGCTTTTGAGTTTGAAATGAAGCACATAATGACTGTTTTCAAGGCATCTACAGATTCTTCAAGAATAGATTCAAGCCCTCAAGCAAAAACAGGCAAAGGGTGGGGATATTCAACAGCTTAACGAGTCTTTGCAGAAACTTGAAGACATTGTCAAGTCCATGGAGATTTTCAGCTCGTTCGTATCCCCAAGCAACCCTAATTCAAACCAACTCTTTTCAATTGTCTTTGTCTCCACTTTTTGCTGATGACAAAAAGGGGGAGAGTTAGTGCAGATTTGGTTTTTATGTTATGTTTGATTTGATTATGATTTTTATGACTTTGAGTGTTCTGTGGACTTTTTAATTATGGTTTGGTTTGACTGTTAACTTTGGATATTGTTAATATTTTGATGCTTGCAAGTGCAGTAATTTAGTTTACGATATTACTTATAACTGGCTTGGACTAACACGTGTTCTGTGGTTGCAAAATCAAAGTTTTCATAGTCTTAATCAATTTTATAAGATATTATATATTGCATAAGTATTATTTTGCAGGTTAAGAAGTTTTCCAAATTTGCAGAAAAGTTTTGTCATCATCGAAAATAGAGAGATTGTTAGGGAAAACTATTTTTTTTATTTTGAAGTTGACAAAACCTTTCCAAAATCTATATCTGAAGATCTGAAAACTTTATCGTCAAAGTCTGAAGACCGACAAACCGCCATAGTTTAATCTCAAAGGCTATCCCCATTAACAGTTCTAGATTGAAGTATGGAGATTTATTCAAACGAGGGATTATTATCCAGACGAATATTATCTTCAAAGTTTCGTTTCGTATGGTTATTAGAAGATCTTATAGCTGGATTTCACACATATTTGTTTGATTATTTTTATTGGAAACTACTCCGATATGAATATCTTTGAAATGCGAGCTAAACTTGGAAGGTTCTACCTATAGAAACTCAAGATCCTGATTTGTATGGGCGAGTAGGATTTACAGGCTTTCAACACAAATTATCTAACTACTCGAGATTACCTTAATTGATTATGTCCAACGGGTAGATTGGAAGAATTCATTTGGAAAGTGTCAACGATCGAGAAAGCATGAAGAAGTATTTAAGGATTGACTCTTTGAATGTTTGATACGGTGCTTGAGAGAGAATTCCAAAGTCTGAAACTTTCCAATCTCTTGCTTTTTCATTCATTGAGCTAAAACATCGTATGCAACAACTCTACTACGTTGCATTAACACGAAACTCAGCTTGTGATGTCTCAACTGGCGGTGGAAACGCTGCAACACCCGTACACAGCAGCGCTGAGCTTCCGGCGAAGGGATGGAGAAATCTCATCGGTTTTTATGGACTGCCGGATTGCTGGTGAGGGTGGTTGAGAGGTGATTAACGGCCACACAAAAGAGAAATGGAACATGAGGGCAGCTTGGTCAATGCTTCTGTTGATCCAGGAACTGGCAGGGCCAAAACAGAACTCTCCTCTATTTTTGGTTGTTGTGTTGTTAGCAAAGGAGAAACAAGGGAGGCGGAACAGCTTAAGGAAGAAGAAGACAAAGGAATTTATAGCTGAAGAAAGGAAAGGAAAAGGAAAGAAAGAGAAAGAGAGAGGAGTGGTCGCATGGCACAAGGAGGGAGGGATGTGCACGGATGGGGAGAGAAAAGAGAGAAAAAATGACCATGGAGGGTCCCCCTCCCCAATTTCTAGAACCTTTGGTCCTTATTCCATGGAATTTTGGCCATTTCACTTTCCTATGGCCCACCATTCCAAAGCAAACCTAACCTCTTCAAACGAAACTCAAATGGTGGTGGATTTCCTTTTTGGTGTGCATACATCCGAATTTTGCATCATTTCCATTAGCTTTTCCCATTTTCATTTTACGATTACATATCCTTAGCTAACAAGGATAAAGCCTTATTTAAATCCTTATAATTCTCATCTCCAAAGGTTCCACATTAAAGACTAAAATCCACTTAAATTATGGCATTTCCCAATTTCACTTTGCTTGCTATAATTTGAATTTCCCAACAAAACTTCAAGTTTGTCAAAAGGTCTTAAGAGAATGCATCGACGCTCATAGAATTAATTGTGACATGGTAGAATTCTCAGTTTCTGAAATCGGATTAAATTTCGTGATTAATTTCAATCTAACGCGATTTTAGCGTGACCTAAACCACCGAGTAGTTTTTAGGAATTTTCGATGCAATCAACCCGTGGTCGATTATTTTCGAACCACAATGTACATCTTTGACTCATCGACGACTCTCGTTTGTCGTAAAAATCTCTAAATTTCATTTGCGAACGCATAGGGTACCAAAATGATAGAAAAACAAGTTTAGTGCCGATCAACGAGAATTTTGCAATTAAATGGAATCACTCATGCCTAATTACATACCTCAGTCGAATCGACCTATCTCCGGTCTTTGATAGATTTTCAACTATGCCGCAATGACCCTTGCAAACTAACACAGTCGAGCAGTCAATTCTTAATCGAATTCTCAAGCCTTTTGTATTAAAATCCCTTAATGACTTCCCCAAATATTTTAATTATTATAGGCACGTCAATGAAAAGCTCGATTTATTCAATTAAAAACAAAAGTGGAATAGACTGTCACAGTTCCTGTCTTGGTTCGACCGAGAAATATTCTGTATTCCCTATGATCGGTTATGGGAATCAGCATTGTGACTAGCGCTTTAGGCAAGCCGCTATATGTGGACCATTAGACAGAGCTCGTGAAGATGATCTCCTACGCTCGTGTCTATGTGGAAATTAATGCGAAGCAGGCACTTGTGAATCAATACTTATGGAGCTGAATGGTGAAACCCGGTTGGTGTCTGTCGAACATGAATAGAAGCCGAATGTTTGCCTCTCTTGCGAAATATTTGGACATAAATGTGCTTCTACCATTGCCAATCCTGCTTCTAGAAATGCTCATTCGATTAAAATCTCAAGCTAGCTACTGCTTATGGAAATGCTCCAATGGCTATAATTCAGACTTCAGATGCTCATCCCGTGGATGGTTGGAAGTAAGTGTGGGGAAAACATAGTAGGCATGGAGCAGTCCCTTCTGTTGCTATCCTTGCTCCTCCTTCACCCGTCCATAAAAGGCACAAACTTCTCTTGTTGTGCAGAACCTTGCACCAAATAAGCGCGGGACGTTAAAGGGATCCTCGCCTGTACCCCCCCATAATGTGTTCCCTCCCTACACTTAATCCGGTTGCACCCCGATCGCGGTCAATGACTTCTTTAATCTCCAAGGAAGATTCGGATAAAGAGGCCAGTGATGTTGGTTATGAATTTGAAGAGGATGGCCCTCAGGTTGCCTCTACTATCCCGAATGAAGTGGACCCCCCTCATGATCAGGTACAACCGTTGGACCACCCCCCTAAGCAACTAAATGTTATGCAGGCCACTGGCTCTTATAGCAGCACCTTAAAAAGTCCCAAACCCAAAGTTACCAAAAAAAAAGAAAGAAAAACGAGGTAAAAAATGGTAACTTTCCCCTTCTTGTACATATGTATATTGTTGTTTGGAATATTAGGAGCCTTGTCGACCCCCAATAAACAAGCTGAGATTAGAAATCTTATTAGAGCTAATAACCTTTGCTGCATTGGCATCTTGGAAACGAAGACCTCGTCTGCTTTGTTTTCTACTATTTCTGTTGGTCTAGCTCCTGGCTGGACTAGGTATGCTAACTACAATTATTCCCATAGAGGGAGAATATGGATCAATTAGAACTCCAAGTTGGTGCAGTTTGCTGCATACTCATCATCCTCTCAAGTTATTCATGGACACTTAAAGTGCCTATCCACGGATAAAACATTCCATCCCTCGGTCGTCGATGATGAGCACACGTTTGTTCTCAGACGTCCCATTTGGTTAGATATCATCCAAACAATCTCCATGCTTGTCGAACTTTCGTATTGGCAGCTTTTCTACTTGGATGCCATCCTTTGAGTTTGGACAATGCCTTCAACATACAGAACTTGATGACCTTAAATATGTTGGTTGCAGATTTGTTTGGGTCACAAGGCAACCATTCTAAAACACTTATGGAATTTATTCACGGATAAGTAGTCTTTGTGGTGCAAATGGATTCACTCTACTTTTTTGAAGAAAATGAATTTTTGAATAGCTGTTAAACCGACCTTTTGATCTTAGTTGTGGAAGAAGTTGCTTGACCCGCCAATAAAGAACTTGAGCTGGGTTTAGACCATTGTGAGATAGGTTAGTTTTACTCTATTAATGATAGTGTCACAATAGTAATTTAACATAATACGAGAGGAACTGTTAATTCTCACAATTGGTCATCACGCTTGGTTGAAAAGCCAGTGGCGCTAAATTACCGTGCGCTGAATTATGACTGAACGTCTCTAAGTTAGAACTCGGGCTAGAAGTGATGCATTAAGCTCGTCGCTCGATTGTCGACCTGTAGTAGGGGACTTGTTCCCCCAAGGGCACGTATTGTTGGTGAAGCCCTCGCGATGGACAAACCGCGTGGGCTTGCCTTAAAGCACAATTCTTATTGAGTAACGAATAGAATCTTTTACATATGACTTAAATACGATCGACGCTCCATGATTTGAGTGGAAATGGAAACACTTCGAGTATGAACATGTGACTTGGTTCGGATGACATGCCACGACTTGAGTCATGTATAAGCGGCATGAGCGGAAGTGGTCGACTTCCCATGACTTGAGACTGCATACACCAACCCCCACTCCATGACTTTAGCACGTAACTTGTCAAGGCCAATGTGCGGTGACTTAAGCGCAAATGACTACTAGTGAATGCCAATCAATCTTGCATCGTATGGATCGATCCTTGAATCTTGTGGATCGATCCCCTCACCATGCAAATTGATCGTGGTTGAGGGCCTTGGTCATGTGGATCAATCGTGGACTGATCCCAATCTGCCAAGATCGATCGTGGTCGAGGGCCTTGGACATGTGGATCGATCTCAGTCGGAGGGTGATCGATTGTGGTCGAGGGCCTTGGACGCATGGATCGATCCACACATCGTCCGGATCGATCCTAGTTGACCCATGCACCATGTGGATCAATCATGCATCAATTCTTACATCGCACGGATCGATCGATCCATGCATCGTGTGGATCGATGCTGGTCAAGCGAGGATTAGTCCTTGCAATTGATTGATCCATGCACCATGCAGATGGATTCCGATCGAGCAGGATCAATCCCTGAACTATGCGAATCAATCTATGCACCATGTGGATCGATCCTAGTCGAGCGGGATCAATCCCTGCACCATGTCGATCGATCTATGCATCGTGCAGATTGATCCCGATCGAGCGGGATCGGTCCTTACACCGTGTGGATTAATACTGCATCGATCCTGGTCAAGCGGGATCGATCGTGATTAAGGGCCTCGGCCATGTAGATCGATCCCTGCACCATGCACAATGCACAAATCAATCCATGATTAATTTGTGCATGATGCAGGGATCGATCCCACTATCATCGTGGTCGAGGGCCTCAGTAATGTGGATCAATCCTGTGTGGATCAATCATGGATCGATCTATGCACCATGTGGATCAATCGTTGTCGAGGGCCTCGGCCGTTTAGATAAATCATGGATCAATTCTAGTCAAGTAGGAGCGATCCTTGCACCATGCAGATCGATTCGGGATCAATCAAGGCCAACCGACCATGATCCGGTTGCAACTCCACTAATCATTTTTTGTCCGATTGAATCCATTCTTCTTAAAATTTGTTCGTCATAAAATAGCCTCCCCAATGGTTTTCCCACATCCCAATTACTCTTCTTTTTCTAATTTTCCGAATTTTCTCAATTTTGTAAATACCAAAAAAAAAAATCCGATCGCCAAATTTTTTTCTAACTTTTCCAAAATATATATCACATTTTACTAAGAATCTCTGTAAAAAATCTTATCAAATTTTTTTACAAATTTTTAGAATTGGTGCCTACCCAAACATGATAACTATCTCCTCCTAATGGAGGCAAAATGCCCATAAAGCTCTTTAGGGGTTGGTGGTGCTCACAGGCCACAGACAACCTATAATTGATCATCAGGCAATGCATGACCCATGTCACGGGCACTAGAATGAGTCAATAATAAGTCATAATAACATTCAATGATCCCCAAAATAGGTTCTAATCGATCGAAAAGTGCACCCCTAGACAAAGATGGATGCATCATGTGACTTCCCTCACGCAGGCATCATGGCCGATCGCATGAGTCATTTTTAAGCCAAGTGGCCATAAAGGATGAATCAGTGACCGAGTTACTTGAGAATTGACAAATCTATGAGTCCCTTCGGTAAGACGAGCCCATGCCTCGGGCATGAATCAACGAGCCACACACTATCGATCCACGACCTGAATAACACATTGGTGTTCTCGCATCTAATGGTGCGGATGCGACCTCGTTCAATGATTCCATGTGTTCCTCAAGTTTTGTTCAATGATTCCGTGTGTTCCTCGAGTTCTCGAGCTTGAGGAGCTACGTATGAGTTGGCTTGGTTTTTTCCAGTGTACGTAATGGCGTGTGAGAGACAATAAGAATATGTGCGAAGGCAAGCTCTGTGTTGGTGCATCTAATTGCTTCCCTCACTTTCGATCAGTTGTTGCTTCACAAGCTAAACGTTGGATGCGAGACATGAGTTCTTATGTTGCATACCTATTGCGAGTGCCTACTCGTTCAATCGTTCGGATGAACCACAAGTGCCTACTCGTTCTCTTGGATGCATAACTTTTTTAATGGGTGTGGGGTCATTGTTCCTTAATCGTTAAGCGTTTATTGCTTCACCAGAATGACGATCTTACTTTGTCCTTGATCACGCGAAGCCCTTAGGCATTGTGATGGATCATGCTCGGCGGACATTGTGAAGGAAAGTTGCCTAGTTGATCCTGCTACTAATCTTATGCTTGTCTCAAAGATTAAGCTATGCATGTGTAAGTATAAACTAATTTAGACTGTGAAATTGCGAATGGCTCATTAAATCAGTTATGATTTGTTTGATGGTATTTGCTACTTGGATAACCATAGTAATTCTAGAGCTAATATGTGCAACAAACCCCGACTCTTGGAAGGGATGTATTTAATAAATAAAAGGTCAACGCAGGCTTTGCCCGTTTCTCTAATGATTCATGATAACTTAACAGATCACACGGCCATCGTGCCGACGACGCATCATTCAAATTCCTGCCCTATCAACTTTCGATGGTAAGATAGTGGCCTATTAGGATTCAATTCTGAAGAGGGAGCCTAAGAAACAACTACCACATCCAAAGAAGGCAATAGGCGCACAAATTACCTAATCCTGACACGAGGAGGTAGTGACAATAAATAACAATACCGGTCTCTTTGAGTCGGGTAATTGGAAGGAGTACAATCTAAATCCCTTAACGAGGATCCAATGGATGGCAAGTCTGGCACCATCAACCGCGGTAATTCTAGCTTCAATAGCATATATTCAAGTTGTTGTGGTTAAAAAACTAGTAGTTGGACCTTGGGTTAAGTCCATCGATTCGCCTCACGGTGCGCACTGATTGGCTCGTCCCTTCTACCAACGATACACTCCTAGCCTTAACTGGTTGGGTCGTACCTCTAGTGCTATTACTTTGAAAAAATTAGAGTGCTCAAAGCAAACTTACTCTCTGTATATATTAGCATGGGATAATATCATAGGATTTCAATACTATCATGTTAGCCTTCAGGATTACTAGTAATGATTAACATTGACAGTTGGAGACATTCATATTTCATAGTTAGAGGTGAAATTTTTGAATTTATGAAAAACGAACTATTCTCTCTTGCGGTGGGTAAGGCCTCGGGCCCTAACGGATACAATGTGGAATTTTTTAAACATTCTTGAGAGATTGTTGGACCTTCTATTATTCTAGCAGTGAAAGGTTTCTTTGACACGGGCATGTTGTTGCGGGAAATTAACACAACTATTTTGGCTCCGGTTCCCAAAGTCCCGAATGCCTCCAATATGAATTACTTTCAACCAATTGCGTACTGTAACACAATATACAAGTGTATTACCAAGCTTATTGCTAATCGGCTTTCTCAGGTGTTACCTTCTATCATTAGCCTGCCCCAAAATGCATTTGTAAAAGGTAAACACATCAGTAACAACATTTTACTAGCTCAGGAGCTATTTTGTGGTTTTCACAATGATCCTTACCGGCCTAAATGTGTTATTAAAGTTGATTTTAGAAAGGCCTACGATACAGTAGATTGGGATTTTATTGAATTGTGTCTGTAGGCTTTCGGTTTCCCCCGGGAGTTCATTGCCCGGGTTATGATTTGCATACGTACCCCCAAATTCTCGGTTTCAATTAATGGGGAACTTCACGGGTTCTTTACAAGTGGGAGGCGTATTCGGTAGGGTGATCCTATGTCGTCGTATATTTTTACTTTTGTGATGGAAGTCTTTACAGGTATTGTGGACATTCAAACTACACATCCGGACTTTGGCTTCTTCTGGCGATGCAAGCCCACCAAACTGTCGCATCTCTTCTTTGCTGATGATGTGCTACTCTTCGCTGCAGCTAACTTACCGTCTATTGATCTTCTCGAGGACGGTATCGAGAAATTTTCTAGTTGGAGTGGGCTAATTCTGAATCTTCGGAAGAGTGAAATCTTCCTTTCAGGAGGCTCCTCAAACCTTCATAAGGATATCCTCAACAAGCTGGGCTATTAGTTGGGCACCCTTCCTTTCCGTTATCTAGGAGTACCGGTTATTTCTGCTAGATTGGGAAAGGCGGATTGTGTCTCCTTGGTTAATTCTATCACAACTCGTGTTCAGTCTTGGACCAATAGATTCCTCTCCTTTGCGGGCGTCTACAACTTATAAGGTCGGTGCTTCATTCTATACAAGTCTTTTGGGCTAATGTGTTCTTTATGCCGTGTTCGGTTCTAAACCGAATTGAGCAAATTTTCCGTCAATTCTTGTGGAGAAGCCATGAGATGGGTGCAGGTGGTGCTAAAGTCTCATGGCGTGTTGTTTGCCTTCCCAAAAATGAAGGGGGCTTACGTATTTGTACTCTAAGGGAAAATAACACGGCGTCCATGCTCAAACATATTTAGATTCTTTTCTAGGATAAAGAATCCCTGTGGTGCAAGTGGATTCATTCCAATTTCCTGAAGCGAAAAAAGTTTTGGGTAGTCCCGTGCCCTACTATTTGCTCTTGGGCCTGGAGGAAGTTATTGAATCTTTGGGAGCAATTTCAGCAATATTTTAGATGGAGAATTGGAAATGAGAGATCGGCATCCTTTTGGTTCGACCCTTGGCACCCAAATGATCCGTTATACAGGATCTTTTCTAATCAAGATATTTTATCGCTTGGGGATTTCTCGCTCAGCTACTGTAGCTGATGGATTTGCTACTTCTATGGGCTGGTATACTGTTAACATCAGGGTTAATTGGTGGAATCCTCTCCCGATATTCAACTAAAAGATGAAGATCGCTGAGACTTCCACATCCTTCTAAACGCTTCTCCACTACTTTCTCTTGGGACTTGATCCGACCAAAGGGTAATGTCATCCCGTGGGCTTCTTTTGTTTAGAGTACTGTCTTGCCTCCAAGATATCAAACGTATATTTGGCTTATTTCGCGCAATCGATTGCCAACTCAGATTTTGCTCATATCTTATGGTCTGATCCCCCCTACAAATTGCCCCCTTTGTTAGTGCAGACCTGATTCTATAGATCATTTGTTATTTGCTTGTCATGTTTCGATTATTCTTACTTCGTTTTGGGTGGCAAGATTCAATCTAGTGTGGCGAAACAAACTGAGTAGATAATTTGACCAAGGCTTCCAAGCGATTTATGGGTAAGAACTTTTATCAAATCTTGACTCGGTTTAGTTTTGGTGCAATGTGTTATATCATCTGGAAAGAGCGGAATAATATACTTTTTTCGGAATCAGACCCTCTTTCTTTCAGCGGTAAAAATGCATCTTCAGAAGGCTAACAAAGATAAAATTATAACCTTTAAACATGTTCCTGATATACTCATGAATAGAAGATTTCAACGAAACTGGGACATCCATCCTTCTATTTTTTATTAATGGAGGTTTTCTAGTTTTGTTGTCTTTTGTTTCCTGTTGTTGTTACATCTTTTCTTTCTAGGAACCATGGCATCCTTATACTCGTCCTAAACTTTTGTCTTCTTGAGTGTCTGTTTTTGTTGGTGTCGGGCCTCTCTATTGTATTGTTTCTTGCAAAATCAATATATTACTTACCTTTACCCAAAAAAAAAAAAATTGTGCAAAAGCATAAGTTTTGATCATTTCGATTTTCTCAGGTTACTGTTCATCGAGCTTCTCTTGACTGGTTCCCAAGTCACTGTACATCAGTCCGTTGTAATGTCGTTTCCCAGAATTCTAGCGATCGGAATGGAATGATTTTTGGAGGAAAGATCCCTCTCTACCTCCTTTTCACTTCCACCTAAGGATTTTAATAGAGCTGGTCTTACATCTTGAGATCTTCCTTGCAGCCCCTCGGCTGGGTTTTTTACTAGTTTTCTTTTGATTCTGGGAGTTATAGCCGATGGAATGGGCTAAAATTTGGTAGGGAGTCTCCTCTTACCTCATTCTTCATTCCCACCAAAGCTTTTTCCTTTGAGTTGCCCTACATTCCGAGTTACTTCGGATCGAGTGCAAGAATTTCTTTCGCCTAGACTGGTGCGAGTGGAGGGAGCTCTTGTTGCTGGTGCGAGTCTTCTTATCATCTGGGCCTCAAATTCGGTTGGGTTGGTTGCTTCACCACCCACTTGCATTATTCCAAGCCTCCCCTATTAATTCAGCCCATATTGATAGCATTCACTGGTTCGGTCGTGGATTTCACCATTTCTGCACCTTTTGTGGAAGTGAAGAGGTAGAGGGGGATCTCCCCCCCAAAAATCATCTCATTCCGATTGCTAGAACTCCGGAAAACGGCATCACAACAGACTGATGAACAATGACTCGAGAACCGGTAGAAAGAAGCCCGATGAACAGTAACTCGAGAAAATCGAAATAACCAAAACTATGCTTTGCTTTTGTAGTCGTCTTTTTTTTTTTGTAAAGATAAGTAATATATTGATTTTGCAAAAAAGAATACAGGAGGAAGACCTGACGACAACAAAAATAGATACTCAAGAAGACAAAAGTTTAGGAAGAATATAAGGATGCCATGGTTTCTAGAAAGAAAATAAGCAACAACAGGAAACAAAAGACAACAAAACTAGAAAACCTCCATCAATCAAAGATAGAATGATGGATGTCCTAGCTCCGTTGAAGTCTTCTATTCATGGGCACATCAGGAACATGTTTAAAGGTTATAGCTTTATCTTTGGTAGCCTTCTGAAGATGCATTTTCATCGCTGGAAGAAAGAGGGTCTAATTCCGAAAAAAAACATTGTTCCACTCTTTCCAAATAATATAACATATTGCACCAAAACTAAACCGAGCCAAGATTTGATAAAAGTTCTTACCCATAAACCGCTTGGAAGCCCAAGCCAAATTATTCACCCAAAGCTTGTTTCGTCATACTAGATTGAATCTTGCCGCCCAAAACGAAGTAAGAGAAATCGAACCACGGCAAGTAAAGAACAAATGATCTATAAAATCAGGTCTACACAAACAAATGGGGCAATTGGTAGGAGGGATCTTACCATAAGATATGAGCAAAACCTGAGTTGGCAACCGATTGCACGAAAAAAGCCAAAGATACGTTTGATATCTTGGAGGCAACGCAGTACTCCAAATAAAAGAAGCCCACGGGATGACATTACCCTTTGGCCGGATCAAGTCCCAAGCGGAAGCAGTGGAGAAGCGGAGAAGCGACCAGAAAGATGAGGAAGCCACTGAAATCGATCCTCTTCTTAGTTGAATACCGGGAGAGGATTCCACCAATTAGCCCTGATGTTAATAATATACCAACCCATATGAGTAGCAAATCCATCAGTAACTGAGCGAGAAATACCCAAGCAATAGATAGCTTGATTAGAAAAGATCCTGTATAAAGGACCATTTGGGTGCCAAGGGTTGAACTAAAAGAAAGCCGATCTCCCATTTCCAATGCTCCATCTAAAATTGCTTTCGCAGTTGTACCAAAAGAAAGCCAATCAAATCTATCAGCAAGAGGAATCATCTTGCACCGACAGTGCGCCGTAAACCCTCTAATGATGCTAGCAGAAAAACTACCACCCTGACGCCACGCTTAAATCGCCTAATGATCCGTTAGCCTCCTTGCAACGTTGCAGGGCTTCTAACTCCCGACCTCCCCGAGAATGACGTTGTAGAGCCTACCCAACGAAGCCACTTAAGCCAATGGTTTGCTTTCGCAGTTGTTTTTTTTTTGGTAAAGTTGCTTTCACAGTTGTTTGTCTTTCATAAATTCAAGAATTTCACCTCTGATTATGAAATACAAATGCTCTCGACTGTCCTTGTTAATCATTACTCCGATCCCAAATGTTAATACAATAGGACTGAAATCCTATGATATTAATCCATGTTAACGTATATAGAGCGTAAATTTGCTTTTAACACTTTAATTTCTTTAAAGTAACAGCACCGGAGGCACGACCCAACCAGTTAAGGTCAAGAGCGTATCACCGGTAGAAAGAACGAGCCAATCGGTGCACACCGTAAGACGAATCAATCGACTCAATCCAAAGTCCAATTAAGAGCTTTTTAACAACTTAAATATACGCTATTAAGGCTGGAATTACCACGTCTGTTGGCGCCAAACTTGCCCTCCAATGGATCCTTGTTAAGAGATTTAAATTGTACTCATTCCAATTACCAGACTCAAAAAACCTAATATTGTTATTTATTATCACTACCTCCCCATGTCAAGAGTGGGTAATATGGGTACCTATTGCATTCCTTGTATGTGATTGTTGTTTCTCAAGCTCCATCTCTATTATCGAACCCTAATTCTCCATCACCTATCACCACCATAGTAGGCCACTATCATATCATCAAATGTTTGATAAGGCAGAAATTTGAATAATGCGCCATCGGCACGATAGTCGTGCGATCCGTCAAATTATTATGAATCATCAAAGCAACAGGCAAAGCCGGCGTCAAATTTTTTATCTAATAAATGCATCCCTTGCCAAAATCAAGGTTTGTTGTACGTATCAGCTCTAAAATTGCTACGGTTATCCGAGGAGCAAATACCATCAAACAAATTATAACTGATTTAATGAATCATTCGCAGTTTCACAATTTGAATTAGCTCATACTTACACATGCATAACTTCATCTTTAAGACAAGTGTCACGGGTCGATCAATTTCGATTGATCCAATACCGTGCGGCCTTAGGATCGGTGATCCTAAGTAAGCCTTTTCGCTCACACACGCACAACACAAAGAGTCGGAAGCACAAAGAGCATGTATATTCACTTTGAGTGAGCTGAGCTCGAATGAGGGAAAAAGATCCATTTTTATACAAGTTCGGTACTAATCTCGGCCATGGATCGTCCCTCCGATCCAACGGCTGTGTTTGAATCCGTATCATCATTACAAAGCTACCAGCAGGCCACTCGATGGCTACGTGCATGGGGAATCCGCCAAGGTGCAGGCACAAGTCAGAAGCAAAATCAGGGGCATCCTGGGCGGATCAGGATCAGCATGGGCGTGTCAGGGCCGCCTGACACGGAGCAGGTGAATTAACTCCGGATTTGTGTAGGGTCTGGTCACGGATTTGATCAGGGGCTGCTCGCTGGTCGTGCACGACTCGTGCATGGGCGGATCAGATACGAATCATGGCTGATCGGCAGATCAGTCAGTTGACCGATCCGGGATTGATCAGTGGTCGATCAGCGATCGATCATGGACTGATGTGGGACTTGTTCAGGGCAGGTGTCGGTCAGGGCGTTCCCAGCTACGCCCCGGGTGCGTGACACGGCCGAGCATGGACGGTCTTGGACATGCTCATCCGTCGGCCGTGTCATTCTCCCCCACCTAATCGGGCGACGCCCTCGTCGCGCTGTGGCATGGAATGCTTCGATGTGCTTCTTGAATTGCCACAGGCTCTCGGAGGGTTCCCAACTCGCTTCACTTTCGGGAAGGCCTTTCCATCGGACAAGGTATTCCCTTCTTGGTGCACAGTACTTCTTCCGTATGATTCGATCGGCCATGATGAATTCGACATCCCAATCATAGGAGGTCTTTGCTCCAAGGGGTGCTCACGTGGAACACGGGGTGTAGCTTAAGCTTGGACGGTAAGTCCAGCTTGTACGCCACCTTCCCGATCCGCTGCAACACTCGGAAGGGGCCTTCGTAGCGACGGATCAACCCTTTGTGCACGTCACGATATCGAAGGATGAGGTGTAGCTTGGCTAACACCAAGTCTCCGACTTGAAATTCCACGTGCCGTCACTTCTTATCAGCCCATTTCTTCGTGCGCTTAGCAGCTCTACTCAAACACGCCCGCGCCAAGTCTGCATGTTCATGCCATTTCTTAGTGAGCTTGTATGCGGACGGATTGCTTCCTCGGTACCCTGAAGCGATCGCACTAGGCGTGAGCGGTTGCTGTCCAGTCACGATCTCGAACGGGCTTTGATTTGTGGACTCACTCCGTTGCAAGTTGTATGAGAATTGGGCCACGTCGATCAATCGTGCCCAATTCACTTGCGTATTGCTCACATAGTGCCGGAGATAGATTTCCAACAATGCATTCACCCGTTCCGTTTGTCCGTCGGTTTGAGGGTGCATGCTGGTGGAGAAGTTGAGGTCCGTCCCCAGCAACTTGAAGAGCTCAGTCCAAAATTGCCCCGTGAATCGAGGATCGCGATCGCTCACGATCATGCGTGGGACGCCCCAATACTTGACGACGTGCTTGAGGAATAGCTTGGCTGCTTCCTCGGCTGGGCAATCTTTAGTGGCCGGCACGAACGTCGCATACTTGGAAAACCGGTCCACCACGACCATGAGGGTCCGACACCCTTCGGACTTGGGCAAGTTCATGATGAAATCCATCGAGACACTTTCCCATGGATGTTCCAGTATGGGCAACGGCACAAGGAGTCCCGCAGGCAACCGTTGCTCGATTTTGTCCTGTTGGCAAACGAGACAGGTTCGTACATAAGCCTCAACGCCATCCTGCATATGGGGCCAATAATACAGATCCTCGATGAGTGCCATGGTGCGGTGGATTCCCGGATGTCCCGCCCATTTTAAGTCGTGCCACTCGCGTAGGATTTCCTTCCGAAGCTTCCCGTGAAGCGGCACATAGAGTCAACGTCCTTTGGTGTAGAGGAGATCATCCTCGAGCCAAAACTGCCTCGACTTTCCCTCTTGAGCATATCGAAGGAGTGCTTAGGCCGTTTGGTCGTATTTCAGCCCCTCCTTGATACGATCTTTCCACGGACAGTCGGGCCGGCTCACCACATTGGCCAATTCGAACTTCCTGCTTAAGGCGTCAGCCACGGAATTGGATTTTTCGAGATTGTATTCTAGCGCATAATCAAACTCGACTAGGAAGTCTTGCATCCGAACTTGTTTCGGGCTGAATTTCTTCTGAGTTTGGAATTAGCTCATGGCCACGTTGTCGGTTCTTACCACGAACCGTGATCCCAAGAGATAATGCCTCCACGTATGAAGGCAATGAACCACCGCGGTCATTTCCTTCTCTTGGACCGTGTATCGTCGCTCGGTGTCGTTCAATTTCCGAGATTCGAAGGCAACCGGATGCCCTTCCTGCATCAAGACACCACCGATAGCAAAATCAGAAGCATCGGTTTCTACCTCATAAGGTTTGGTGTAGTCGGGCAGCACAAGCACCGGTTCTTTGGTCATGGCTTGCTTCAACCACTCGAACGTCTCTTGACACCGATCCGTCCATTCCCACGGCCTTTCTTTCTTCAACATGTCTGTGAGTGGCACGGTAAGGTTCGAGTATCCTCGGATGAAGCGCCGATAATAGTTTGTGAGGCCGAGAAAGGATCTCAGCTCCGTCACCTTGGTTGGAGGCTCCCAATCGATGATGGCGTGGATTTTGGCCGCGTCCATCCGCACTCGTTCGCCCCCGACGATGTGCCTAAGAAAAGGGATTTCCTTTTGTGCGAAGGCACATTTCTCCCGTTTCACATATAGGTTGTTCTCCCGAAGGGTCCGAAAAACTCGACCCAAATGCTCGATATGTTCCTCGAGCGTCCGGCTATATATGACGATATCATCAAGGTAAACTACGACGAACCGATCAAAGAACGGATGTAGTACCTTGTTCATGAGAGTGCAAAACGTAGCTGGTGCGTTGGTCAAGCCAAAAGGCATGACGAGGAACTCGTATGATCCATAGCGGATCACACATGCTGTCTTAGGCTCATCCCCCTCGGAATCCGCACTTGATAGTATCCCGATCGGAGATCTAGCTTGGAGAACCATCGGGCTTCCCCGAGCTGATCGCACAAGTCGGCTATAAGAGGGATCGGATACTTGTTCTTGACGGTCAGTATGTCCAGCGATCCAAAGCCCGGTAGTCGACGCACATGCGGAGGGATCCGTCATGTATCTTTTGGAACAAGACCGGGGCACCGAACGGGGCTTTGGATCGCCGGACATACCCAGCATCGAGCAGCTCTTTGAGCTGTTTCCTCAGTTCTTCTAACTCGGGCGGGGCCATGCGATAGGGAGCCATGGCCGGTGGTCGAGCATCAGGTATGAGCTCGATCCGATGGTCCACTTCTCTCCGAGGAGGGAGCTTCTTTCGCAGCTCGGGCGACATCACGTCTTGGAAGGTGTCGAGGACTTGGGTCACCTCTTCCGGTACCTCCTTTTCTTTCGGGCCTTCCTCCTTCAGTGCTGCCAAGAAGGTCACCTCTCCCTTTTGTAATCCCTTGGTCAGTTGCATGGCCGATAGCATTTTTCTATCGTGCCCCGACTCGCGATAGATCGGGACCATGCATTGGCACCGCTTATCGAAGACACAAATACAGTCCGCGAAGGGCATAACGCCCGCATTGATCCGATCAAGGAATCCCAAATCGAGTATGAAATCATAATCATCAAGGGGGATTACCTCAATATCCTCTCAGCTGCTCCATGGACCAAGGTGAAACTCTACGCCCTTAGCCATGCCGCTGGTTGGGACTTCTCTAGAGTTTACCGTTTTAAGCCAACCGGCATCACTTGTCTCGACCGGAAGATTCAGCTTCTTCGCAGCCTCTTTGTTATGAAGAGATCGGACGCCCCGGTATCCACGAGTGCACTCATCGTGGTACCTTCGATCTTCACGTCCACGAACATCATTCCTTTGGATTCCTTAGCCTTCTTGGCCTTGATCGATCCAAGGATCCGCAATGATCCCAACCGCGCTTCTTCTCGCGACTTTTCTTCCTTGCCCGAGACTGCTAATTTTTCTCTTTTCGGGCAATCCCGAGCCATGTGGGGACCTTCATAAAAGAAGCACTTGTATGTGCGTGTTTTGTGATAGTTTCCTCCATAGTTTCCACCACGGCTTGATTCCGGTTGGTTCATAGTAGGAACCAAAGGTGGTTGTCCTCCGTTAGGACGCTGGTATCGGCTTCGATCTCCCCCACCAGCAGCCTTTTCCCTTGGTCGAAAATCGGGCTTCGTCGAGGGTGCCGGTCGATACTCCACAAGGGACTCGGCCACGGAAGTAGCCATTGTGAGATCCATTGCGTTGCACCGCTTCAACTCTTGCTTTACCCACGGCCTAAGTCCGCTCATGAACTGGTGGAATGCCTCCATCTCAATCATGGACGGAATTTGGAGCAGTAGCTCCGAGAATCGCTTTACGTAGTCACGAACTCCGCCCTTTTGCTCTAGGCGCTTGAGTTCTCCGCGAGCTTCCTCCTCCGCATAAGCGGGATAGTAGGTACGTCGAAATTCTTCGACGAATCGAGCCCATGTCGTGATAGGATCGACATTCCTACCATCCGACCGACGCCGCCACCACAACAGCGCATCATCAGCTAAATACATGGCTGCGGTGTTTACCCGAATTACTTCGTCGGTCGTCCCCATGGTCTGGAAATATCGTTCCATGTACCATAGGAAGTTGTCCACGTCCTTTGTCACCCGAGAGCCCTTGAACTCTTTTGGCTTGAGTGCATCGGTACGGGATTGCACGGTGATCACCCCGTTCACTCGTGCAACTTCAAGCTCCGCGACCTTGCCTTTCAGCTCGGCCATTTCCGCGTGCATGGCTGTCATCGCGGCCTCCCATGTCTCGTTCCGCTGTTGCAGCTCGTGCGTGAGGGTCCCCATCACCTCGACCCGGAGCTCTCCCATGCCGATTTGGAGTTCTTGCACTTCGGCCAAGAACTCCTCCCTACCGACTTCCGCTCCATCAACGGCCTGGTGTAGATCGTCCACCATGGCCTGGACATCCATGACGGTCCCTTCTAGAACCGTCAATCGATTCTCCAGATCTCCCTTGGATTCCCTCGAACACGAGACAGCACGGCTTTTCTTCGACCGGGAGGCCTTCACAGCGGGATGCCCACGATCGTCATGATCATCACCCAGCATGACCACAGCATCCGCCTGAGGATTAGCCATCGCGATAGGAACGATTGCTCTGATATCACTTGTCACGAGTCGATCAATTTCGGTCGATCCAACACCGTGCGGCCTTAGGATCGGTGATCCTAAGTAAGCCTTTTCGCTCACAAGCACAACACAAAAAGAGCGTGTATATTCACTTTAGTGAGCTGAGCTCGAATGAGGGAGAGGGATCCCTTTTTATACAAGTTCGGGACTAATCTCAACCATGGATCGTCCCTCCGATCCAACGGCTGTGTTTGAATCCATATCATCATTACAAAGCTACCAGCAGGCCACTCGATGGCTACGTGCATGGGGAATCCGTCAAGGTGCAAGCACAAGTCAGAAGCAAGATCAGGGGCATCATGGTCGGATCAGGATCAGCATGGGCGTGTCAGGGCCGCCTGACACGGAGCAGGTGAATCAACTCCGGATTTGTGCAGGGGCTGCTCACGGATTTGATCAGGGGCTGCTCGCTGGTCGTGCACGGCTCGTGCATGGGCGGATCAGAAATAGATCATGGCTGATCGGCGGATCGGTCAATTGATCGATCTAGGATTGATCAGTGGTCGATCAACGATCGATCACGGACTGATACGGGACTTGGACGGGGTAGGCGTCGGTCAAGGCGTTCCCAGCTACGCCCTGGTGCGTGACACGGCCGAGCATGGACAGTCTTGGACATGCTTGTCCGTCGGCCGTGTCACAAGCATATGACTACTAAAGGGATCAACCGATTATCATTCCTTCACGACGTCCGCCGAGCCGAGCATGATTCATTGCGATGCCCGATGACTTCGTGTGATCAAGGCCAAGACAAGATCATCTTTTTGGTGAAGCAATAAACACTTAATGATTATGGAACAATGGCCAATGAGCCCACACCCATTAAGAGAGTTTCACATCCAAGAGAACGAGTGGACACTCGTGATCCATCCAAACAATTGAACGAGACGACGTTCGTGGAACACGAGCCCCACTATCCAATCCAACCGAGCATCTGAGAGGACACCATGATGGAAGGGACGACCGAAGACACATTTCTATCACAATAGGTATGCAACACAGGAACCCATGTCTTGCATCCAACATTTACTTCGTGGAGTAACAACTGATCGAAAGTGAAGGAAGCAGTTTAATGTAATTTAATGCACCAGCACGAAGACTGCCTACACACACATTCCTTATCGTCTCTCACATGCCATCGCGTACATTGGAAATAAACTATGCAGTTTAATGCACAAGCACGAAGACTGCCTACGCTCACATTCCTTATCGTCTCTCACATGCCATCGCGTACATTGGAAACGAACCAAACCGACTCATCCGTAACTCCTCAAGCACGAGAACTTAAGGAACAACGGAGTCATCGAACGAGGTCGCATCCACACTGCTAGACGTGAGAACACTAATGTCTTGTTCAAGTCGTTAATCGATAGACTATGGCTCGTTCGCACGAGCTCATCTTATCATAAGGACTCATAGATTCATCAATTCCATCAATTCCCAAGTAACTCAATCACCGATTCATCCTCTATGGCTGCTTGGCCTTAAAAACGACCCATGCGCTAGGTCATGATATCTACGTGAGGGAAGTCACGTGATACTTCCATCTTTGTCTAGGGGCGCTCTTTTTGATCTACCGAGACCTATTTCGGATATTATTAAAAATTATTATGACTTATTCTTAACTCATTCCAGATGTGACACGGCTGACGGATGAGCATGTCCAAGACCGTCCATGCTCGGCCGTGTCACACACCCGGAGCATAGCTAGGAACGCCCTGACCGACACCTGCCCCAAACAAGTCCCGCATCAGTCCATGATCGATCGCTGATCGACCACTGATCAATCCCGGATTGGTCGACTGACCGATCTGCCGATCAGCCATGATTCGTATCTGATCCGCCCATGCACGAGCCGTGCACGACCAGCGAGTAGCCCCTGATCAAATCCGTGACCAGACCCTGCACAAATCCGGAGTTAATTCACCTGCTCCGTGTCAGGCGACCCTGACACACATTTATGCTGATCCTGATTCGACCATGATGCCCCTGATCTTGCTTCTGACTTGTGCCTGCACCTTGGCGGATTCCCCATGCACGTAGCCATCGAGTAGCCTGCTGGTAGCTTTGTAATGATGATACGGATTCAAACACAGCCGTAGGATCGGAGGGACAATCCACGACCGAAATTAGTCCCGAACTTGTATAAAAAGGAATCCCTCTCCCTCATTCTAGCTCAGCTCACTCAAAGTGAATATACACGCTCTTTTTGTGTTGTGCGTGTGTGAGCGAAAAGGCTTACTTAGGATCACCGATCCTAAGACCGCACGGTGTTGGATCGACCGAAATTGATCGACCCGTGATAAGTGGTATCAGCACAATCGTTCCTATCACGATGGCTGATCCTCAAGCGGACGTTGCGGTCATGCTGGGTGATGACCATGACGATCGTGGGCGTCCCGCTGTGAAGGCCCCCTGGTCGAAGAAAAGCCGTGCTGTCTCGTGTTCGAGGGAACCAAAGGGAGATCTTGAGAATCGGTTAACAGTCCTAGAAGGGAACGTCATGCACGTCCAGGCCATGGTGGACGATCTACACCAGATCGTTGATGGAGCGGACGTCGGTAGGGAGGAGTTCTTGGCCGAAGTGCAAGAACTCCAAACCGGCATGGGAGAGCTCCGAGTCGACGTGATGGGGACCTCCACGCACGAGCTGCAACAGCGGAACGAGACATGGGAGGCCGCGATGACAGCCATGCACGCGAAAATGGCCGACCTGAAAGGCAAGGTTGCGGAGCTTGAAGCTACACGAGTGAACGAGGTGATCACCGTGCAATCCCGTACCGATGCACCCAAGCCAAAAGAGTTCAAGGGCTCTGAGGTGACAAAGGACGTGGACAACTTCCTATGGTACATTGAACGATATTTCCAGACCATGGGGACGACCGACGAAGTAATTCGGGTAAACACCGCAGCCATGTATTTAGCTAATGATGCGCTGTTGTGGTGGCGGCGTCGGTCGGATGGTAGGAATGGCGATCCTATCACGATATGGGCTCAGTTCGTCGAAAAATTTCAACGTACCTACTATCCCGCCTATGCGGAGAAGGAAGCTCGCGGAGAACTCAAGCGCCTAGAGCAAAAAGGCGGAGTCCGTGACTACGTAAAGCGATTCTCGGAGCTACTTCTCCAAATCCTTCCATGACTGAGATGGAGGCATTCCACCAGTTCATGAGCGGACTTAGACCGTGGGTAAAGCAAGAGTTGAAGCGGTGCAACGCAACGGATCTCACAACGGCTACTTCCGTGGCCGAGTCCCTTGTAGAGTATCGACCGGCATCCTCGACCAAGCCCGATTTTCGACCAAGGGAAAAGACTACTGGTGGGGAGATCGAAGCCAATACCAGCGTCCTAACGGAGGACGACCACCTTCGGTTCCTACTAGGAACCAACCCGAATTAAGACGTGGTGGAAACTATGGAGGAAACTATCCCAAAACACGCACATACAAATGCTTCTTTTGTGAAGGTCCCCACATGGCTCGGGATTTTCCCGAAAAGAGGAAAATTAGAGGACTTGGGCAAGGAAGAAAAGCCGCGAGAAGAAGCGCGGTTGGGATCATTGCGGATCCTTGGATCGATCAAGGCCAAGAAGGCCAAAGAATCCAAAAGAATGATGTTCATGGACGTGAAGATCGGAGGTACCACGATGAGTGCACTCGTGGATACCGGGGCGTCCGATCTCTTCATATCCAAAGAGGCCGCGAAAAAGCTGAATCTTCCGGTCGAGACAAATAATGCCGGTTGGCTTAAAACGGTGAACTCTAGAGAAGTCCCGACCAGCGGCATGGCCAAGGGTGTAGAGTTTCACCTTGGTCTATGGAGCAGCCGAGAGGATATTGAGGTAATCCCCCTTGATGACTATGATTTCATACTCGGTTTGGGATTCCTTGATCGGATCAATGCGAGCGTTATACCCTTTGCAGACCGTATTTGCATCTTCGATAAGCGATGCCTATGCATGGTTCCGATCTACCGCGAGTCGGGACACGATAGAAAAATGCCATCGGCCATGCAACTGACCAAGGGATTACGAAAGGGAGAGGTGACCTTCTTGGCAGCACTGAAGGAGGAAGGCCCGGAAGAAAAGGTGGTACCGGAAGAGGTGACCCGAGTCCTCGACACCTTCCAAGACGTGATGCCACCCGAGCTGCCAAAGAAGCTCCCTCCTCGGAGAGAAGTGGACCATCGGATCGAGCTCGTACCCCATGCTCGACCACCGGCCATGGCTCCCTATCTTATGGCCTCGCCCGAGTTAGAAGAACTGAGGAAACAACTCAAAGAGCTGCTTGATGCTAGGTATGTCCGGCCATCCAAAGCCCCATTCGGTGCCCCGGTCTTGTTCCAAAAGAAACATAACGAATCCCTCCGCATGTGCTTCGACTATCGGGCATTGAACAAACTGACCATCAAGAACAAGTATCCGATCCCTCTTATAGCCGACTTGTTCGATCAGCTCGGGGAAGCCCGATGGTTCTCCAAGCTAGATCTCCGATCGGGATACTATCAAGTGTGGATTGCCGAGGGGGATGAGCCTAAGACAGCATGTGTGACCTGCTATGGATCATACGAGTTCCTCGTCATGCCTTTTGGCTTGACCAACGCATTGGCTACGTTTTGCACTCTCATGAACAAGGTACTACATCCGTTCCTTGATCGGTTCATCGTAGTTTACCTTGATGATATCGTCATATATAGCTGAACGCTCGAGGAACATATCGAGCATTTGTGTCGAGTCTTTCGGACCCTTCGGGAAAACGATCTATATGTGAAACGGGAGAAATATGTCTTCGCACAAAAAGAAGTCCATTTTCTTGGGCACATCGTCGGGGGCGGATGAGTGCGGATGGACGCGGCCAAAATCCGCGCCATCGTCCATTGGGAGCCTCCAACCAAGGTGACGGAGCTGAGATCCTTTCTCGGTCTCACAAACTATTATTGGCACTTCATCCAGGGATACTCGACTCTTACCGTGCCACTCACGGACATGTTGAAGAAAGAAAGGCCGTGGGAATGGACGGATCAGTGTCAAGAGACGTTCGAGCGGTTAAAGCATGCCATGACCAAAGAACCGGTGCTTGTGCTGCCCGACTATACCAAACCTTATGAGGTAGAAACCGATGCTTCTGATTTTGCTATCGGTGGTGTCTTGATGCAGGAAGGGCATCCGGTTGCCTTCGAATCTCGGAAGTTGAACGACACCGAGCGACGATACACGGTCCAAGAGAAGGAAATGACCGCGGTGGTACATTGCCTTCGTACGTGGAGGCACTATCTCTTGGGATCACTATTCGTGGTAAGAACCGACAACGTGGCCACGAGCTACTTCCAAACTCAGAAGAAACTTTGCCCGAAACAAGCTCGGTGGCAAGACTTCCTAGCCGAGTTTGATTATGCGCTGGAATACAAGCCCGGAAAATCCAATTCCGTGGCCAACGCCTTAAGCAGGAAGTTCGAATTGGCCAATGTGGTGAGCCGACCTGACTGTCCGTGGAAAGATCGTATCAAGGAGGGGCTGAAACACGACCAAACGGCCCAAGCACTCCTTCGATATGCTCAAGAGGGCAAGACGAGGCGGTTTTGGCTAGAGGATGATCTCCTCTACACCAAAGGACGTCGACTCTATGTGCCGCTTCACGGGAAGCTTCGGAAGAAAATCCTACGCGAGTGCCACAACTCAAAATGGGCGGGACATCCGGGGATCCACCACACCATGGCACTCGTCGAGGATCAGTACTATTGGCCCCATATGCGGGACAACGTTGAGACTTACGTGCGAACCTGTCTCGTTTGAGACTTACAATCGAGCAACGGTCGCCCGCGGGACTCCTTGTGCTGTTGCCCATACTGAAACGTCCATGGGAGTGTCTCAATGGATTTCATCGTAAACTTGCCCAAGTCCGAAGGGTGTCGGACCCTCATGGTCGTGGTGGACCAGTTCTCCAAGTATGCGACGTTCGTGCCGGTCACTAAAGATTCCCCAGCCGAGGAAGCAGCCAAGCTATTCCTCAAGCACGTCGTCAAGTATTGGGGTGTCCCCCGCACGATCATGAGCGATCGCAATCCTCGATTCACCGAGCGATTTTGGATTGAGCTCTTCAAGTTGCTCGGGACGGACCTCAACTTCTCCACCAGCATGCACCCCCAAATCGACGGATAGACGGAACAGGTGAATGCATTGTTAGAAATCTATCTCCGGCACTATGTGAGCAATACGCAAGTGAATTGGGCACGGTTGATCGACGTGGCCCAATTCTCATACAACTTGCAACGGAGCGAGTCCACAAACCAAAGCCCGTTCGAGATCGTGACTGGACAGCAACCGCTCACGCCAAGTGCGATCGCTTCAGGGTACCGAGGAAGCAATCCGTCCGCATACAAGCTCACTAAGGAATGGCATGAACATGCAGACTTGGCGCGAGTGTGTTTGAGTAGAGCTACCAAGCGCACGAAGAAATGGGCTGATAAGAAGCGACGGCACGTGGAATTTCAAGTCGGAGACTTGGTGTTGGCCAACCTACACCTCATCCTTCGATATCGTGACGTGCACAAAGGGATCTGGCTGATCCGTCACTACGAAGGCCTCTTCCGAGTGCTGCAGCGGATCGGGAAGGTGGAGTACAAGCTGGACTTACCGTCCAAGCTTAAGCTACACCCCGTGTTCCACGTGAGCATGTTGAAACCATTCCATACGGATGAGGATCATCCGGATCGGAGTGCCTCACAGCGAACACCCCTTGGAGCAAAGACCTCCTATGATCGGGATGTCGAATTCATCATGGCCGATCGAATCATACGGAAGAAGTACCGTGCACCAAGAAGGGAATACCTCGTCCGATGGAAAGGCCTTCCCGAAAGTGAAGCGAGTTGGGAACCCTCTGAGGGCCTGTGGCAATTTAAGAAGCACATCGAAGCATTCCATGCCACAGACGCGACGAGGGCGTCGCCCGATTAGGTGGGGGAGAATGACACGGCCGACGGACGAGCATGTCCAAGACCGTCCATGCTTGGCCGTGTCACGCACTGGGGCGTAGCTGGGAACGCCCTGACCAACACCTGCCCCGAACAAGTCCCACATCAGTCCATGAGCGATCGCTAATCGACCACTAATCAATTCCGGATCGATCAACTGACCGATCCGCCGATCAGCCATGATCCGTATCTGATCCGGCCATGCACGAGCCGTGCACGACCAGCGAGCAGCCCCTAATCAAATCCGTGACCAGACTCTACACAAATCCGGAGTTAATTCACCTTCTCCGTGTCAGGCGGCCCTGACACACCCATGCTGATCCTGATCCGACCAGGATGCCCCTGATTTTGCTTCTGACTTGTGCCTGCACCTTGGCGGATTCCCCATGCACATAGCCATCGAGTGGCCTGCTAGTAGCTTTGTAATGATGATACGGATTCAAACACAGCCGTTGGATCGGAGGGACGATCCATGGCCGAGATTAGTCCCGAACTTGTATAAAAATGGATCCCTCTCCCTCATTCGAGCTCAGCTCACTCGAAGTGAATATACACGCTCTTTGTGCTTCCGACTCTTTGTGTTGTGCATGTGTGAGCGAAAAGGCTTACTTAGGATCACCGATCTTAAGGCCACATGGTGTTGGATCGACCGAAATTGATCGACCCGTGACATATGCCTGTGACATGGGTCATGCATCGCTCAATAATCGCCCATAGCCTGCCCGTGGCCTGCGAGCACCACTACCCCCTTAAAGAGCTTTAGGGAAAATATTTGCCATCAATAGAAGGAGATATTCACTATGTTTGAGTAGGTATCACCTCTCTAAAAAATTGTAGAAATTGAATTTTGATGAGATATTTTGCAGAGATGCTAAGAAAAATGTAATCCAAATTATGGAAAAGTTAGAAAAAAAAATTTGACAATCGGAATTTTTTTTTGTATTTAAAAAATTGAAAAAATTTAGAAAATTATAAAAAAAAATAGTTAGGACGTAGGAAAATCATTAAGAGGCTATTTTATGACAAATAAATTTTAGAAAGAATAATGGATTCAATCGAGTACAACTGGATCATGATCGATTGGCCCCGATCGATCTGTATAATGCAGATCCCGCTAAATCGGATCCATCCACACAATGCATGGATCGATCCACACGACCGAGGCCCTCAACCATGATCATCCCACTGAATCGGGATGGATCGCATGGTGCATGGATCGATCGTGGATCGAGATCCCGTATGGTGCAAGGATTGATCCCGCTCAACTGGGATCAATCCACAATCATTCTGCACGGTGTAGGGATCGATCACGATGGATCCCGCTCGACCGGGATGGATCCATGATCCACATGATGCAAGAATCGATCCACACAGCTGAGGCCCTCGACCACAATCGATTCGCATGGTGCATTTGATAGTTCCACGATCGATCTGCACAGTGCAGGGAAATCCACACAATGCAAGGATCGATCCTGCTCAACCAGGATCGATCCGCACGGTGTAGATAGTAAGCAACACAGACTATATTTCGATAGTATAATTGCATACTGTAAAAACACACTTAAAGAATAAAATTTATGAATTTATGGGTGTTAATTAGAAATCAAGCTATGACGACTAGCGATACTATCTAGAGCATCGCTTTTACTATGACAATCACTCACATATAAACTAAAATCCACTGACATCATACAATAATTTGCCAAAAATATATATCGTACTTAGAAATGGCTTCAATTTCTATCTTGGGCTAACTGATTCAAACATATATTTGACTAGTTAAAACAATGACTTGTCACAAATTGAAATTAAAACAGATAAGATTCTATATCATCAACTATTGATGCGACACTTACCGAGTAATATGGAGTTGCAGAAGCATATAAAGCAGCTAGAAATAGCTGTGAATAACCTATTCGAACCACAATGTGACGACCCTATGTTATTGCATTACCGACCAGTTTATGGAGCTGAGAAATCTCCTTCGCAAGCTCAAGCTCCAAAAACCAGCAAAGGTTCCCAACATCTGAGAAGTACCTGGTGAAATTGCCAACCGATATCACCACCGTGGTCTTGTCACCCATTTCTTGCCAATATCTCTCATACATTGTGGGATCACCACTGCATGAAGGAATGTTGAGCTTAGGATCATCAGACCCATGGCGTGTGCTTTTTATATAATATGTCCACAAAAAATGGCTCACCTTTTTTAACTTACGAGGACATAGAACAAAGACAACTAGAAGAGGAATGATGCAACAAAAAAAAGCTCTATGGCAAAAGCTATCAATTTGTGACAAGTAGTGAACTTATCCGTCCATAAAATTATTCGACCTCCCTGATATTTCTGCCTCCTAATTGCCCAATATTTTGTCCGTCAGACTAACAAAAGAGAAAATAGGCCTAACAATAATAGTCTTGTCCAATTCAAAAAAATATTTCCTACACGCAGGCAAGAAGGCCATGGTAATCCTAGTAAAAGTTTCCTCATAGTGAAGAATAGATGCAAAATTTGTATCCCGCGGTGGCATTTATATTCAAGTAAGATATATTTCAGGATTTACATCATGTATCAAACTAGTATACCTCACAATCCATAAACGAAATTGCAATTCTATATTAAAACAGTTTCATCCTATGTAGTCACGTGACAAAAGTACTTGTTCCCACACAATCTTTCACCATTTTACCACCATAAATTTTTCAGATCCTCTAATTTATTTTTAGAAGTGGATTTGTTAGAGATAATCATCCAGTTATCTTTATCTTCTAGATAGCAATATGATTAATACGACACTCATTCCATGCTCAACACCATGCTCATATCAATTGGTTAACAGCATGCATGGGTAGTACATAAAAAAAGACATGGCAACAAATGGGAGACAAAATCACAATCCTAGGCCCTAACTAGCAATTTCAAAATTCCCTCTAATAAAAACAACACGAAGTGGAAGTTGTTACTTAGGATTTTTTTTTTTTTTTACCACTTTACTTGGGGTTAAAGGGAATTTTCCTTGTCAATTCCAAGTAAGCAGAAAGTAGATTACCAAGATCCCTACTAAACCCAATACATTAAATTTTAACAATGGTTCGCTAAGTTATGTATTAATCATTGAATGATCTTATGACTAGCACATCACAGTATGTATAGAAATAGAAATGTTTAGGCTTACTGGTCAAGATTGATCATATTTCTCCCATCATCCGCATCTCCCCCATTTAAAGCCAATGGTGAAGGTGTTGGGTGCATGTTTTAAATGGAACTAGCTTCAATTTAGGACTCTTCAGCAATCTAAGCATTTTTTGGCTTCTCCATGGAAACTCTGCTTACTTTCTCTCTCATATTCTTTCTTTGTCGAATAATTTTGAGCACAAAGCTCACATTAAGTGCAACGGATAGCACTAACATGTGTCTTGGTGAAAACAGAGACCAGAGATTTGCCATTTGGCTCGAGAAACAAGATCTGAAACCAAAAATATGGAGATGAGAGTATTACTAACTGAAATAAGCATAAAATGCAGTATCAAGTATACATAGACAGAAGGAAAAGAAGTACAAAAGAAACAGCAAATAGATGCTGGGGAAAGGAAAAAGGTTTATAGATGCAATCTTCAAATTATTCAGAAAGTTAAAATGGTTGGCAGTTCATAGGCTGCTTGACAGATTGTGGATGCTGGCAAAGAATTAAAGAAACAGTTAATGGATGCAATCTTATCAGATGAAGCAAGAAGCAAAAAGCTTAAAGGAGTCAAGAAGCTTTATCCTTATAAAGTGATTCTCCATTAACATTGCCAAACATACTGGGATATAAATATGCACTGCTTAAAAGTATATTACAAGCCAAAACTAGTTCGGCACTCAACAACATGATAAAAAGGACCAGCAATTAGCAAAAAATACGTTCTTGAGGAGAGGCACTTTGACTTAGCAAAAGCTCTATTATGGGACTGAGCCCCAAGCAATTAAATGCTTAGCCAAGAATGCTCCGCTTCCTCCTTACCCATAGAACTAGTAAAGTGAGCTTCGGATGAGATAGCCACCTCAACAATAACTTGACTATAGACAAAAAAATTCAGGAGAAATGTCAACATATGGTCTTGGCACTTTATGTATGGAGAGAGGTGGGACTTATCATACAACTGAAGAGTGGTAGAACAGATTTGGAAAGAACAGGCCACGTATCTAAAATTGTGCCATCTTGTACTTCAGTGAACTTGTATATCTTTGTTGGTTATGAGGGCCATCAAACGAAGTACCACCAGTACAATGCAACTTTAGAATTAGAGCATACATTCATACCGTATTACAGAAAAATCTACAGTCGAACTAGGAACCGGGACTTTAACTGCATGATGACAGGTGACCCATCTGAAAATTCACAAAAGCTTCCATCTACCAAACAGAGAATCGATAATCAAGTTACTCAAGCCAGCTTCTTTCTCACAAATAGCACAATTGAGAGAGAGGAGGAGAGACGGAATGAGATTATCCATATTTAGTACCAAAATCTAACTATTGTGCAAATTTTATTCTTGATTGCCAAAGTCAATCCATTTTCTAACACTTAAAACTTCTGCAGAGGCCGTTAAGTCGCATAACATCATCCGAGAGCTCGGGTGCAAGTTCAACTCCCAAAATCTCTCCTTTCTTTAATGGGCATGTTTCTTCCATCATTATGCTCCTGCTCTCCAATTGTCCGGTCAATGCGGTTCCACTCGCATCGAACATTAGAGAAAAACTACTCCCACCTCTCGACAATTCGAACTTTCAACGAAATCGTTCAGGAACAGTAATTATGCAAAAGCCTTTCCATAAATTCACCTAAAAGAATCCACACATGCAAGGCAACTCTCATCCACGTCCAGTCGCCGTCCCGCTTCACTCATATCAGTGCCAGCGTCCGATCTAAAACGATCTCTATCGCTACAAATTCCTTCTACCACCAACCAAACATACACGAAAACGACACGAGGAGAGACAAAAACGCCACCAGCAGTTACTCGCTCCATCATCCTTGCATGTAGTGTTCTACCGCCGCGAAAAACCAAAGCAAAAGCAGAAAAAACCACTAAGCAAGCCTGAGCAAACCCCTCGACAGTCCAACAGGAAAAAAGGAAAAGCAAAACCACACACGACCCGTCGCTTCAAACGAGAAGTACTCACCCCGCAGCGCACGCGAGAGCAGAGGGGTAGCCCTCGAGCCGAGGAGGAAATGCGCCGCGGCGAGAAACCGCTAAGACTCCTAGCGAAGCCGCTCGTCGCTCATTGACAGCTCACGAAAAGCGGAAGAAAGGGAAACGGCTCGCTCGAGGGCCCCCCGCGACCCTTCATGCGGCGTGGCCACCGCCCCGGTTCTGGACATCGGGCCCGGCCGGCGAGGCAAAGCGGCGGAGGGAAGGAAGGAAGGAGGGAAAGAGAACAGGTTCGCCGTCCCGCCAAGAATCAAAGGCCAACCAGGTGCTCCGGGGAGGAGGCGGAGGCGGAGGCGGAGGGCGGCCGGAGAGACGGAGGAGGGGGCGGGGACGCGGCGGAGGCGGCCACTCGTCGTACGGACGGCGGAGAGTGCGGAGCTGGCTGTAAGGAGGGGAAGGAGGAAGGAGGAAGGAGAAAAGTTTCCGCCTTTTGGAGTTGCCCGCTCAAAAGGAGAGATCTTTCGTCTTCTCTGTCTCTCTCTCTCTCGTTCAAATCAATTAAAGGAAATATTTATTGTACGTCACTGCCACTCCCCGCTAGTGGATTTCCATCGCTTCTCTCCCCATTTTTTCGCTTTTTCTTCCCCTTTTTCTTTTGCATTTATGTAAACACGTATAAATAAATAAATAAGAATAAATTATAATGAAGATTCCAACTTTTATATATATGATATCATCTTAAAGTTGACTTCTTTATATATTATTATTGGATCAAGTTTTTCAACGGATGATTAGTTGAGGTAATCTATAATTAGATGAAGTATAGAAATTTAAAAATATTATTTCTTGAAAGGAAATGAAGGACCACAATACATAAAATGAGTTATATGATATGATGGATTGCATTAATCAAGAATTGCTGTTGAGAGTAATTTTTTTCCTACCAAAAAAACGTCAAGACTCGCGGTGCCAGCAATTTTGTTACTTCCCCAAAGTCGAAGCTAAAGGCTTCTGCGTCAAATGATGTAGGGAACCATATTAATGATATTTTGGAAATTGACTTGAGCAAAGAGCATTTGGAGAGAGTCGAGATTGCTATATGAGTAAGGAAGGCCGTGTTGAAAGAAAGTTAGTGTGAGCTACACCTTATTGAGATGTGGGTAGTGGTATGGAGATGTCGATTGATTAAACATAAGATCACTCTCGTAAAGTCGGTCTACTCATAAGTAAGTTATGGTCTCCATCCTGATGAGTCGCTTGCTATTTACTAATGTTTTGTCTACGTTTCATTTGAGTGGTGACTCTTTATCTTTGTGGCATGTAAGTGTTGCATTTGTGAAAATACGGGAGAGGACTTCTTTATATATGGATAATGTGTATTGTCTTCATTACATTTCACTAGAAGATAGATTCCCAAGTCATGCTGGAGAGAATTTCTTCATGTGTGGATAATGCATATAGGCATCCTTACGTATCTAAAGCTTGTTTTACTAGAAAAATAGATACCCAAGGCTTGAGGTATTTAAAATATTGTGTTTTGTGGTTTTTCTTTGTACTGTCAATTGTTATATCCGCAAAAAGTAACAATACACTGTTACTAGTTGATGCTTATGGCTTTGTCGCAATCTGAAATGCTTCCTGCCATAACTATTTGCAAAACTGGGATTCATTAGGGATTGCAAATATCATAATTATAAATAGACAAGATGGTGTCATTATTCAAGAACTTAATTATTGCATATTGAAGGTGGGATGGTGCAGAAAGAGAAAATTGCAAAGGTGGTGGGGATTTTTCCAAAAAAAAGAGGTATGCTTTCCTAAGTTGTCAAGGAATAGTATAGTGCGAACAAGAAAAGGAGCTATCTAGACACACACATAAATATATATATATATATATATATATATATATATATATATATATATATGCGAGCCTTTTAGTTCCTATTAAGATCTAGTTTCACTAACACGTGGCAATCAAAGCAGGGTTAGAAATTTCACATTGATAAGTATCCACTTTGAATCATTAATACATCGTTTTGCCATGCCAGAGAAAGACACTCATAAATCTGAAAAATTCACTCACTACATTAATTTCAAGAAATTTTAGTTTCAATCCCCTTGAAATTTAGCTCACTATTCTTCGATACAGTACATTACAGCTTGAGTCACAAGTGAAAGCATATACAATACTTCACTGATACTGTAACCTATGATCGTTTGTTTCCTTTAGCTGCTAGTGATGTTAGCATATATTATGATCCTCGAGAAGGAAAAGGCACAACTGGGATGAGTTTTAGTCAATTGTCAATGTGTGTCGCCAAAGAACTTAAGACTGACGTAGGTTAGTATCTCATTGCTTCATTAAGCAAGAAAAGTCAATCCCAATGTTGAATTTGGTTGGGCAGGCGGGTGACTCTTGTCGGGATACAGCTTCAAAAGGACAGACAGCTTCTAGCAAATTTACAAGGATTAGCAACAGTGGGACCGACGGTATTGTCTTGTGTGAACTAGTTACCGGATGTACTCATCAAATAAGGATGCGGCCTCGCAATATTCCAACGTGACAGAGGAACGGAGGAGAATGGAGACTAGCATCCTTATCAACATTTAGAAGGGACAAAACATCAGTCATAAGTAGCAGACGACTCACCAGGACAGAGGCGGGCTTTTAGACAGTTCGAAAGTCCATAACTTTTTTCTAAGCAAATTGAGAATAGAATTCCTTTATGAGATTGATCTCATATTCAATCAACAGGCGTCTCTGTGCCGCTATTCGCATCTCAATAAGGTGAAATTCACTCCAATTTTCTTTCAGCTTAGCTCTCCTTAACTACACCAACTACCTTAGTTCTCTCCAAATATTCCCCGCTCAAGTCAGTATGCAAATTGTCATCAATATGGTCCCATACATCATTTGACGTAGAAGCCTCTAGCTTCGACGTGAGGGAAGCAACAAAATTGTTGGCACTAGGAATCTTCTTCTTGCTGACAGTCTCACCAATTTCTTCAATAACATTGACATTTTTTGTAATCTCCCATTATTTTATGGAGAGTTTAAAAAAAATTGTCATTTAAATGGGAAAATACCTTACCATCTGCAACCTTTTGTTTTTCAGCTTTCTTTTTTTTAGAACTCTTATTTTGTTGGTCAACTGAGTATTCATGTAATTCCGGTTCAATAATTCCTTGACTCGAGAATAAAATATTTTAGTATTTGAGGGATCCACACCATTCATTTTTTTTCAAGTGAGGTGGTGGAAATAAGACTGATTTACTTAGAAAAAAAAACTTCTCTTAATTTTTTAGCAGCACTTTTCTGTGCTTGGTCCTAGGGTATTCGGCTTCATTAAATTTCAATCACCGGACAGCAATATCATTCAGTGAAGTTCTCTCAGACCTTGTTGAAACTGTGCATCGATTTGATCGAGTTAGCAGTGATACTTTCAATCAATCGCAGGTCATAAAAGCTGTGGTGGAAACTGCACGATTAACAAGAAAAGAACAAAAGAACAAATCTGACCAAAAAAAAACAAGAAAATAACAAAGAAAAAGAGCGAAAGACGTGCTCGTGGAGGAAATAACAAAGGAATATCAAAACGAAGGATTTCAAGATAAAAGCTAAGTTTTTAACAAAATAATTAATTCCACGTTCTAATTTTTATTTGTAAAACCGTAGTGTTTTTATCGCTGCTGGCACCGATGAACCTTGTCCCATGTGAAGAATTTCAAAAAAAGCGTAATGATTTTACTTAAAAGAGAGAAATTGAATAGGAAAATTTAAAAAGAAAAAAGAAAAAAAAATCATACAACATAAGCCTTCATTTCCGTGCAAAACAAATTAGCAGAGTATTATTTTTATTTTTATTTTCATTTTTCTGATCTCTTGCGTTAACATTTTCCATTTTGAGCTATGTTCATATTAAGAGGCGCACAAGTCATCCATCTTTTCTTATTTCTGCCAAACAGTTTTAGGTCTTCATTGAAATAATAGATATAACGGGCTTTTAGGTCTATTTTCTTTCCTTATCATTTGGTTTTCAATATTTGATATCTAATCCTCTTCCTTTATGCTCTGTTCAATCTGCCGTGGTGTAGGAAAGAGTTCACTTGCAACATACAGGACATCCAATTGCCAACGACATGCTTTACCTATTTGAATATGCTGATAATCGCTCTGATGAACAAATGAGTGTTGATAGAGCTGCTGGCAAGTCATTAATTTCATAAACAAATAATTCATATGTTGATGATTGTGAAAAGACTTGCAGCAAAAGTTTCATCGGCGATCCCATGTGCAAACATTGTCCAAATTTGGCTCCGACAGGATAACGCCAACTGGCTTCTGTTTTCTGGTCCAAGTGCTATTTTATTCTTTGAACATCTTGTGATTTTCTAGTTTGATCCTCCAACTGAATGAATTAAGCTCTTAAATTTTTTGAGCTTATTGGTCTAGAGGATTGGTTGGTCTTGAAAAGGTCGAAGACAATGTCATCCACACTTCTTTGAAGGAAATTGAAACAGATAGCAGTGATGTGAATATCGGGAATGAGTCGAATAAGTCTGAATTTGTGAAGATTTAGAGTGACGAAGGCGAGTTGAATGATTGAATTTCGCAAGAATGGTATTTGACCTTTAACATGAGTAAAGAGCGCTTCTTTATATTTTTCGAAGACAAATGGAAGAAGAAACTTCTCTCTGTCTGAATCACTGATGTGATGCCGGTCCGTGGAACATCACTGTGTGATAATCAACACAAACTCTTGTACTTCTAGCTGTCCAACTTCCCATAAAATAAAATAAAATCATCGAAAGGAAAATGCCATGCATGATGGGTACCTCTGAACTATTCAGGCCAACCTTTCTGACCTTTATGAAAATAAAAAGCGAAATGAGGCTTTAGTTGTAAAAGTGTTTATATACATGCTTAGAAGGCTTCTTCCCGATATCCCATCTGTCACCTAGATTAGAACCGACGGGTTAAAGCACCAAAAAAAAAAGTACATTGAAATGTATGGAAGTGAAATATGATCCAGAAGGCATCATTTCTTATTTTATTCGGATAAGAAATCATTTCTTATTCTTCGAACAATTAATGTTCACCATGATTATACCAACGATCACTGCGAGGACACAGGCCAACATTTTTTAGGCGGAAATAATGCAAAAATATCAATATCGAAATGAGTAATTCCAAGTAAAAACTCAGTTTAATGTCAGGTGTTTATTACAACACGAAAATAAAAAACCCAAGTCATGATCGAAAAGTACAACAAAATAGACCGGATAGGATATCGGTCACACCTCCATTGTCGGGATTTTTCGCCATTTCGTGAGAATAAATTGACAACATCGTCTTCAAATCAAATTACTTAAAATCCCATGCATTGCAATTGATAGGGAAATAACGGTTTGGAACAATGGTCCAAGTTGCACATCAACCACTAATATTACTTTGCCAAATAATAAATAAATAAATAAATAAATTTTAGTTAGTCTAATGATGGAGAGGCGGGAGGTTTAAATTTGGGAGCTTTTTAATCGCTAGTCTTAGAAACTGAAGATTTATTTCTTTCCGCCATTTTTTTTGGCATAGAGATCTAAATTCCGACATCCGATGGTTGAAATTGTACGGAATCTAATGCAAAGATCAATTGGAAGGTGAAGCAAGCAAAGCAGGCAAAGAAGTCACTCTCTCAGTAACAGTAGCAGTAGCGTAGGAAAGATGTCAAATCGTACCAAAGTCTCATCCTCCAGATCGGCTTTTTCCCTAAAACTTTATAATGTAAATATTTTAATAACGAAATGTCCAAAAAAAAGGACAGTTTTTTTTCCAATTTCTTGAAATAAAAACGAATTAATTGATTGCCAGACGTTTTCATTTAATTGCTCCGGAAAATCGAAGGGCTCTTTAGCGTTTACTTCTGATGAAACAAAGGATCGACAAAATGGAGCGAAGTAATTACCATGGTGAAGAAGATGTGTTAAGTAAGAAGAGAAGCCTAACCTAATTGATGTTTACTCATTATGAATCCTAACCTAATTTACAATCTCTAAGGAAATAAAACAAGTCGAGAGGAAATTATATTAATAATCATTGATAATCTTTTGTAACTAATTGATTTTTCCCGTATTCAATTTGCCATAAATAAATTAATGTAAAGACTTTTTTCAAGTGTTATCTAAAAGGCTCATGAAATGAGCTCAACAAAAAGTTTTTGCAATAGCTGAGATGTAGTCCATCAATAATTATGGTAAATTAAAAAAAAAAAAAACATAAAAAGGTTATATGATTTTAATAAGAGTTAATATTCCGAAAAATCTCAAATTAATATATTTTTGATAAATTTATTTTAAAATATTTTTTTTATCATGAAAAAAATCATAAATCGGTACACTTGTAATGTATTTACCTTAAATTTCCACGAAGAATCTTAAACTGATACACTTGTAACAAATTTATCAAAAATTAATTTGTTTAACTATCACAAACCCCAAATTCGTATATTTGTGATAAATATATCATCTATTAAATTGGATTAATAATACAAAAATCACAAAACACAACAAACTCCAAACTAGTATATTAATCTATTGTCACATGTTATTTATTTAATAATTTGATAGTAGAATTTAACGAAAATTAATAGAGAGTAAACTTACTACGAGTGTATTAATTTGGGTAGATGTACCGGTTTAAAATTTTTGATGATCTAAAAATTAATTTAAAATTAATTTATTATAAATATATTAATTAGAGATTTTTCAGAGAATAATCCTTTTAATAAAGCATTAACCAACAGTATTTTCAAGAGAATTAATTGAAGATCCGTGAATTCACTTGCGGGGCATTATTAAAAATGGAAGACAGATGCAGGACATTTATTAAAAGAATCAAACTTTTCAGGGAATCAACCTATTTTTTGTACCAAAATATTTTCTGCAGAACAAGACCAAACGAAGACACAAATCGAGAGTTGCTTTGTCAACTCACTTCCTTTCTCAGTGACCTGTCCTGAAGTCCGCGAAACTTGAAAGAAAGATTTGAGTTTACGAGGTGAACGAAAGTGTTCTTCTGGAAAGTGATGGATGAGAGGAAAGAGACGAGCGACCGTACTACTCTTTTGACCATAGCTAAAATGGTTATAAATTATACAACACGACGCGGTGGGATGTCTGTCCGTTTTGTCTCTCGTACCTTGCGATCATGTTTTCTCTTCTTCTTTCTTGTGTTTTTTCAGTGTTATGAGACTAAATATGTCTTCTTCTTCTTTCTTGTGTTTTTTCAGTGTTATGAGACTAAATATGTCTTCTTCTTCTTCTTATTCCGTTCTGAACCACTCTGTTTCCAATTTCACGCCCGGTTAATATTATCACGAGGCGAATCCAGCTCATTAGTCAAAAATGGATGGGCACAGGAAAACTCTTTTGAAATTGCCTTTGCTGCTTTTATCTCTATCTCACATGTTGATATAGTGTGGAGTAATTGTGGAGTCAAATCGACTAATATACTGCGATTTCAAAATGAAACTCAAAGAAAATATTAATATGGAACAAAAAAAGATTCTAGTTTGAAGAAAGGGAGAGAATTTTCACGCCATGACTGAATCTTTAGAAATTTCTACCCCCTTCACTGTAAATGCTCATGTTTCTCTTAGTCCTCCTCTTGAACACTCCACTTTCAATGTCTCTAAGATTAACTATCTTTATGAGGTTTCTTACCTCAATGAACATAGTAAAATCTCTTAAACTCATCTTTCATTGATAAATCCATATTCTACTTTTGCTTAACCATATTTTTTTCTCTCTTGTCCATTCTATTAAGCAGTTTATTAAGCATATCCTTAAATAAATGAAAGAGTATATTCAGTCCTTGAAATTTGACAAGCATCCTATTCTAACTACTCGGAGGAATACTTTGTTACTCTCTAAATCCGTTCTAACTTTCAACGCCAGTGGATATAGTAAGGCTATACATACATTCACTTTGATGCCATTAGAATTAGTTGAATGGCCCTTTTTGATACATGTTTCTTGGATTACTAACATGCTTATATTAGTACCATCCAAACTACCATAAACTAGGAACAATATTTGTTACACTATTTTCAAATTTTAATATGGTTCTTTGGGATCCACAACTTCTCTCAACCCTTAAAGTTTAGCTATAGATTATTGGAGCACCTCAAACTTCAGATTCTATTGCTGCCACTTTACATTACTAAATGGTTTATGGGTCCAAAATCACGCCATTGACCTCCACTTTCCTTATTCTAAAGATACTTAATTCATTTCAATGGTAATGACCAAACCACCTTTATCCATGTTCTTTGACAGATCTCTTGAGATCAGTTAGTTAAGTTACTCCAAGATGTTTTGATAACTAACTTTGAAAAATCTACCAAAACTCTAGACTAATCCAATCCATGGAGTCTCAATTCACTAAGAAGAAAGATTGTACGATTGTCATCAAATTTAGCAAGGAAAAAGAAGAGTCTACATCTTCTATTTTTTCTACTATTTTTATGATGCAACACTCTGCAGCCCATGTTCCATATGATGAAGGCCATCCAAATCCAAAATTCATAATTGAATCTTTTGGCCATGCGAGACAACCTATTCCTTATAATAAAGATCCCCTGATGGATATGACCCTGTTTGTGGGATCTAGATTGTCAGTGCTCTCTTTACACTAATCTTTCGGATGATGAAGAAGATGATAGGCCATCCAGAAAAAAGAAACGGTTAAAAGATAAACTTTATCGGAAGTACCTTGACGAAGACCCCATTGTGGGACCTCTTGGTGAAGATGGAGGAAGATATTAATTCATGGTCTCGTGTGGATCACCTAGACCACACCCCCTCCAAAAATCCCTGCACCATGTGAACCTCATTCACCTCCTCAATTTCCACCCAAAAAGAAATCATCGCCCCAAAAGCCAATTGTCTCACCCTTCTATAAACCTATCTACAGATAGGTTAAAAAGAATTCATTTCCTTTTGGAATACCCAAAACAAGTCAGACTTCGTGTTCTCCAAAACCAGAACCATCAGCTGTCCTTTCATCTATTTGTATGTTCTAGTCCTTAGAATTTCTACCTTTAGGAATGTCTAATTTTAGTGCCCCATTCTCGACACTAGAAGAATTTATAGATGTTCATAATCAATTCCATCATATTCCTAAGGTCTTGAATCCTACGGATATTGATGACCATGAAAGGCAAAAGAAAGTTACAACTATTGAAGTTGTTTTGAATTGGCAGTCAGAAAATGCATTTGGCTCAGAATAATGTCTTCAAGACAATTGACACTAACCTTTCAACTGTTCAAGCTCATCTTGATCATGTCGATTGGAGAGTTGATCAAATGGTTTTGGTTATAAATAAATTGCTCGAGACATTCCAAAAAAGACTTCAGCGAATGGAATCTGGAAGATATGTCTCTCATCATTATTTGGAAGACCAAACGGCTGAAATGGAAAAATTGAGAAGACAAGTTAAGCTCCTATAGGGTGGAAAATTTGTTCCTCCTTTAGATCCATTTTTCCGGCCTTGGCGAACAATTCCAAAGGATGCGGGCCCTTCTCGGATTACATCAATTGCTTCAATTATTGATGAAGCTTTAAGACAAGATCAAAGGGATATTGTTACCATTCGAAATCGTATCAGAGAGATTAGTGAAGAAAAGAAGCCAGCCACTAAACCTTTTCCGGAACCTCCCTCTGCTCATATGGTCTCGAATCCACTTGAGGCTTTCCTGCGAGACTGAGGCAGACAAAATATACCAACTATTACTATGTTTGATTCTACCAAACAAAATACCTTAGAATTGAATTCCCTTTACTCTGAAATTGCTTCAATCTCTGAGCCACAAATATCAAAATCTTGTATACTTGCTATCTTTATGGTTGATCCTCCCAAAGCAAAGATGGAATCAAGTTCATCTGAGCTATAAATAGTACATCTTCATAATTCAAATCCTGGATAGAATTCTTTAACTTCAAGATACTAATTCACATTTAGTGATATTCCATATTCCAAATGGCCGGATAGATTTTAGGAATTCCGTACTTAGCTCAACACTAAAGCACTTTCTGTTGAACATCGATATGACATATTGACCGAGTTAAAAAGCCGATTCACTGGAAGCTTAAAAGATTAATGAAGATCTATTTTTGATCAGGATCAAATGACATTTCTACTCCAAATAGATTTTCATCTTGTGATTTGGATTATCCACCAATTCTTTATTGATAAACTAGAAGATCTCCTTGAGGTTAGAAGAAGAGAATTATTTGAAAGAAAAATTCACTCTCTAGGAAGAAAGCATCTTAATAGGCATTTCCAAGAAATGCTCAAATTATTCTATACTCTTGGAGCTTATCTCAATCTAAAGCAGGTATTTGTGGCCTCCATTCCAAAGGAGATTAACCAGATAATGGAAAGATTCATTCAAAATAAACAGCAAGCTATCGTTAAAGTTCTCATTGGGAAACTTTAGCAAGAGATACATCTTGTTTTCGATGATCTTGGCATCCAAAAAAAAGGCTTTTAGAAGATATCTCAAGAGCAATAAGGAACTTGATCGGGCTTTGTCGATGTCTTGAGTTAAGAATCAAGTGTTTTTAAAAAAAGACTCTTGTAATTATCCTTCTTGCGAAGATTGATGCAAAAAATGAAGACATTTCAAAAGATTCTTCTCAGGACATGCAAAAAAGAGACGTAAATAGTGATTCTTACAAAAAAGGTACTCTAAACGAAGCTCTTCTGGAAGGCGTAAGAGATCTAATAGGTGTTACATTTGTAACAAGAAATGTCATTTTGCCAACAATTGCCCAACGGCTAAAGGAAGAAATTCTCATTTAATCAAGAAGATAGAGAAGCAAATTGGAATATCACTCAAATATGATGATGCTGAATCGGTTTTCTCCCTAGAAATGAACCAACCAAGCATATTGTATGTGCTATCTAGACATGGTGACAAACTAGTGATACTAGAAGCTCGTTAGGAGAACTAGAAGGATACTAAAAGCTCATTAGGAGAACTAGAAGAAGAGGTATTCTCATTCTCTAAACCTCCCACAATCCAAGACCTTTGTGCTCGCACTCTTTTCATCCTCTCATAGTTTCCTATAAAAATATCAATCTAGGGACGATAAACCTATTTTTCTCATTACCTTTACCAACATTGGAGCTAGTGCTTCTATTGTTGATATAAAAATATTTCTAGAAAAATACTAGACGCTATACACCCGGTACTTTATTCTGCTTCTAGAGATACCTTTGCTACAAGAGTACGAAGCAAATCCATCATCATACAGTTCTTTCCCCAATGTTTAGTCATCACTAAAATCCTTGGCTTGAGCTTCTGTTGACACATAATTTTTAGTCAACCCGTTGAAAAAAGGTAAAAATTGAGATTTAGATTTCTGATCGCAACGAAACTCGTTTCTTAGCAAAAAAAATATTGTTTTTTTTTTCTATTGCATTGTCACTATTAAATGATTTCCAAGTCATTTTCAAGAAAAATTCAAAAATTCAAACAGTTGACTTTCGGGTTGATTTTTCAATCAAACCTTTGACCAAAAGTCAACCCCAAGTCAGAAATTGACTTTTTACCTAAACATATTCCATTCAACTTTAATTTTACTTTTATCAAATCAATTTCTCAAAAATTCCAAAATTCGACTCAAAAAATCAATCTTTTAGGGAATGTCAACTAAATGGTTGACTTTTGATTAAACCTTTGACAAAAAAATTGAAAAATAAAAAATGCACAAATACATTTCTTTTAATGTCAATTTGACTTTTGTGTGTTAAAATTTCACAAAATTCGATTAAGAATCTTGATTTTCAAATATTTTAGATTAGGTTCTAAATTGACCAAAAATAAAATTACTTTATTCTAATCATAATTAAGTATAGTTCATTCTTCGACATTTGGTTTATGGACTATTTGAAATCCACTTGTGCATTCAATTTTGTGAGTTGTCAAGTCAAAATACAAATTGCTGTTTTGAGCTCTAATTATGAGACAAAAATTGATTCTTCATGACTTGCAAACGGACGATTGTTCTTCACTTATTTTCTTAGGATAAGTCCAAATCAAAATTTGATTTTGAGAAATTCACATCAAAACTTCTTAATTTGAAGAATTTTACTTTCTCAAGCATAAGAAAGTTAAGTAATTGAACTTTAATTAACAAAATTCGATTAACCCATTCATGGTTATGATTTCATTTCATAAATCTAGATCCAATTGGGCTTAGATTCATTTTTGACATAAGTTCGAGCGCTTCAATTCAATGTCAATTTAAATGCGATAAGTGATCTTACACAAGGGTAGTTCATTAGATAGGACAATTGTGACATTAATTGAATTCAATTTTAGTTATTTTACAATTTTGTCTATTGAACTGCAAATTTGACCATTTTAGCCGTTTAGGCTCAATTCAAATTACTCGTGGTTTTGACCTGTTATCTTTTATGATAATCATTCAATTAGGTCAATAAAAAGCCCATAAGGTTTGATTAGTAATCGACCAATCTCTTCTTAAATATGATAAATCTCCTTTTCAATTTGGTCCTTTAGGGATCAAATTGCATAAATTTTGAACCTACAAGGGTCTCGAGTGAGCAAAATAGCTAAAATTGGACCAAACCGATTGAGAATCGATCAAAAACTAGTTAAACCATAGCAAACCATTCTGATCGGCTGTCGGCAGGATTGGACGATTCAGCCCCTTTCTGGCCGGTTCACGACCTTCGACGACCAACTCTAGGATTCTCTTGATGCCAATTTCGCTCCTGCACCTTCAATTTCTCAAAATTTTACAAATTAATTCTCAAATTTCATCAAATTGCAATTTAACCCCTAATTGGTTATTTTGACGCAATTCTTAATTTTGACTTGGGTTTTTGCAAATCAAACCCATTGGATAGATTACCCAATATTTCGAGATCATGATTTTTGGAATAAAAAACCCGAGTCAAGGAATCAAATTTTAACAATTGGATCAAAATTTCAACCGTTAAATCGAACCAAAAGACGAAATTGGATAGTTTGGGGATAGTATATAAGCCCATTTTCCCTCCAATTTTTTGAGGGGGCCTCATTAGCACAAAAATTCTCTCTCTCTACTCGATCTCTCTCTCTCTCTCTCTCTCTCTCTCTCTCTCTCTCTCTGTTTTCTCGCCTAACTGCCTCTCTCTCCTCTCTTTTCTCTCCATGTCGAACTAGTTCTTGCCGATCTACCGCCACTGGCCTCATGCCGGCGAGTTGCTGGTCGCCAATTCAGCCCTCCGGTGACCATCCCTTCCTGTCCTAGCCTCTACAAGCCGGTGATTAGCTCAATATTGATCGGAACTTTTCCGATCAAACCGAATTCCCTTGGTGATACAAACCGGTCCATTTGGATCGATTCGGTATTGGTGCCAAGTTGGCGATCCGACTAGTCCAAGGTTGATCTTTGCTATTCAAATCTAGTTTGTGCAAGTTTAATCGAAGTTCCAGCGAAATTTTCGACCGATTGCGATCAAATCGATAAAAACGCATCAAAAGGTAACATACTCGATCTCGAATCCCGTGAAGTAAGACCAGATTAACCGATTGGGGCTAGGGTTTAATTTTAAATTAATATGCTATGTTTAGATGTTAGATTGAATGGTTTGGATGTTGATTTGCTGTGCTTGATTGTTCTTGAATGATATGGATGATTGAACTTGATTTGGCTTTAATATGCATTTTCGCGGTTCTATAATAGACTTATTGTTTTGACCAAAATGAAATCCGAAATGACCTTATTTTAACTCGAGTCCTCTTAGAATTTTACAATATATATCATAAGCTTCAAATTGATAGGTCACACGCCTCGATCGAGCATCATTTGACCTTCAAAAAATACCTCCAAAGATGAGCGATTCTGCAGTAGTTTAGGTTAGTTTTTAATTCTATTCCTATTCCACCTTCTATTTTTTTTTATTTTTTTATTTTTGTGTAACTTTCTGTGTTGATTTTTGAATGAACTTTTCTTCATAAAAGTTATTTGTTGTTGTGTAGTGTATGTTTTTATTTTTATTTTTTTGGGAATATTTTGACATGATTAGGTAGGTCAAAACCAATCAAATTTGAGTTTAGGTCAGTTCGCTCTATGTTGATTTCTGATTTTGTCATTTTGTATTGATCTCTATGTTGATTTCTAGAGAAACTTTTCTTCATGAAAGTTGCTCATAATTGTGTGAAAAATATCCTATAATTTTTTTGGACTTTTTGGATATGTCTAACTAGGTCAAAATTTCCTAGATCCGAATATAGGATAGTCTGCCATACATTATTCTAAATTGTGTTTTAGTGAAATTGAGTTCATAAATGACTTTGTTTGATCTCAAATCCTTCAAGAAAGATGAAATACATGCTGCATGTGTTCAATTGATGCATGATTTACAAAGATTTGATATTGTCTAGTTTGTCGATTGCATGAGCTAATGGGAAAATGTGTTGCAGTAACATATAACTTAGATATGCATGTCTTTTTTGACATTTTTTCCATGACTCATGTGATTTCATCTAGGTCTTAGACTCTTACGAAAAATATTCTTCATTGTATGTTCTATATGTGAGATTTTTCGTTAGATTTTTGCAAGTCCGTGGATAATTAAAATCATGCTTGCTCTGTGATGTTAATATTAGAATAGAACCTTACCATGTATGTACCTTGCCATGCTTGTTTGAGTCCTTTAGAGACCAAACCTTGCTATTATGCCTTCTTCACAATTGAACTGCATGCTATAAAGTTTGTATACACGTATAGCTCATATCATTTAAGTGTCATTTCACATGTTAAATTTGTGTCACAAAAGTATTCATCACACTTAAGATTCCCAAATATGTCATTAGGAATCTTAAATCAACTCGTAATGTTATTAGATTGTATGACATTTTTGCATGTCGACTTAGGGTTAGATGATTACCTAAGTTATTCGTCGCATCTGATTCTAAGTCTCATATAATTTTTTCACACCATTTGCACATTATTTGATTGATTTTGAGGTTCTCTAATGCATGTTTGTATTATGATTTTTTGGTTACTAACACGTACACCTTTAGAGACCTCAATCTTAGGTTACCAAATTGAGCTAGTTTGGATTCAAGCCCTTCTAAGAAGTCGTAAGGTACACTTAGAGGTTTCCAATGCCAATGATTTCAAGTAGATCGCTCATCATTTAGAACACTTTTCATTTTATTTTTTCAAAACTAGATCATAATCTAGATATGAGATCAAATTCGGACCATTGTTTTAGCCCATGTCTGGACAGACCATTGATATTTTTGTTCCATTTTTTTATTATGATTCTGCACTTAGCCTTTAATGAAATTTTTTTGTCAACATGTTGGTTATGTTATGTGTAAATTTGATAATTTTTAGACCTGTTTTGATAGGACAAATCCTTGTGATATTAGCTGAATATCATGTTGTTTTGACAATTTTCTAACATGTTGTTGCTTGTTGTCTGATTTTTGTAAAATCATGTGTAGCTCATTTAGAAAACTTTCTTTAGAAATGTTGTTCGTTATCATGTCGTACATGTTAGGGAATTTTATCATTGCCAAAGTATCATTAGGCATTCGCCAATTTTGCTGTCTTTACATATTTGTTTTGAAATTTCCTAACATGAGCTTGATTATGATTGTTTAGGTAAATTTCGTAGATTAGTTTGTGTATGAACCTAGGTCATTTCATCTTCATGAAAGTTGCTTTAAACATCTCGATATTAATTATTAAATGATTTTCAACGAGTCTTCTTTCTAAACTAAATTTAAAAATAATTTGGTACATGTAATGTTTCTGAAAATCATTTATTAAGAAATTCTTCTTCAAAACTCAATTTGATCTAAGGAAGAGTCATGGTTTGAATCATATTTAGAATACTTGCGACACTTGTGAGTCCATTTATACGAGCCTCGAGCTAGCCATATTTATTAAATGTGTTCCATAGCCTAGATATTCCTTAATTCGAAATATTTTCAAATTTTTTCTTAAATTCTGATTTAACATTGTGAAAGTCACGGTTTGATGATAAAACTCTTAATTGTATTCAAACTGTCAGCAACGCTTGTGAGTGTGTTTATGCGAGCCCTGAGCTAGCCTTGGCAATTGAATGTCTTTCAAAGCCGAGACATCATTTTGTCTCAAAACATTTTGTGGATGATTTTGAAAGATGTCTTTGAAACATCACATGTACCCCCCATGCATACAATCACGTCATTTATTTAGAAGTGCCTATGTTTGTGATTGACACATGCCTTTGGTAATAAGCGACCTACCGACAGTTCACTTTCTTGCTTGATTGGTTGATAAACAAGGTCCAAAAAACCCATATACATATTTAATTCCTGCAATGCATGTGACTTTTAAATGTATGATAGGGTTGACACATGATATTGAGGGGGAAATTCTAGGATTACAATAGGGACTTATAAGTGTTATCGGCCATGCGGCAATATAATTGGTCAATAATGGCTGTAGGTCACAAAAATGAATTAGTTAAGTGTCTTAGAGAGACTTACGCATGAAAGAAAAATACCGACCCCGAGGCCTAAAATTTGATTTTCTCATTGAACTTTCTTTAAGAGATTGACCTTGGCACAATATCGTGTTTTTGACTTTTTTTTTTTTTTTTAGTATGAGTTTATTTCTTTCCATTGTATGTACCTGGTTATATAGTTTTTTTAGACTATATTTAGATTAGGATCTTGAAGATGGAGAGGATATGAAGATAGTAGAGGTTGATATTTATTCCGACCACTATTATGTACTATTCATTCCCTGACATATGTCCCGGGTTCCTTTTGTTGTATAAAACCCGACGAGTTGCGGGTTCTTTTTTCTTCTTATCATTTTCATTTGTGTTTGCCTTTTATATTTTTTTTAAGGATTGCATGGTAGATTTACCGTTTTCCTTCCTTGTTTACTTACTGCTTCACAAATTTCAATTCAATTGGATGCTTTCTTTTCATTTTCTTTAGAAATATAATAGTATAAAAATGGTTAACCACACATGATCGCTTAGTGTAGGACTAATGATCCTGAAATTGTAAGAAGAAATGTATAGACACGTTACGAAAATACAACATACTATTTATGTATTGAAAGTGCACTAATAAAAATATTGGCGTAACCTAACTCCTCGGATCTAGATATCTGGTTATGAAGAAATTGAGGGAATACTCCCGATCCTCGATTGGGTTTCTAGCTGACCCCCAAAAACGAGGCTAGTGGCGACTTTCATATTGTTTTTAGGATGTTTTAAATAATTAGATTGTATAGATAAACCTGTCATGTGGGGTATAGGTCTTGATAAGACTCATCATGGTCTAGCATACTGGCATGCAAAAAACTCTTAAGTACCAGAGGGAGGCTATCATAGTAAAGGTACCTTTAAATTCGATATCCACACCCAACCTCCTTTCTCAAGATGTGTCGCTCGTGTGGATACGGGTTGTGACACTCCGCTGTCACGTGGGGTACGAGTTTATGAGAACTCGTAACCTTATAGAGGGAACTCACAAGAGGTTCGTCTGGGGGTGAGGTGATGACATCCCTGTGGTTGAGAACCGTGAAGGAATTCTCATAGTCAAGTATCCCTAAATCCGACATTTCCCTCTTCCTTTCCTCACGAGAGGGATCAAGCGACGAGATCGGGTCGCAACAACTCCCTAGATAAAAATATCATTATTGATTATGATATTCTTACACGAATTCTTAAATAGAATTGTGTCCAATGGACTATGGTTCAAGGAATATCTCTAGGAATCTATAGACATCTAGAGATTTTTCACTATCCTAATGAGCATTCTAGATCCAATTCTATAAACCCTTCTTGGGGTGTGTGCAAACTTTCATTCATATTTTGTCAAAAAAATGCTCTAACCCTTTGTGGAAAAATCTCGATTTCTTCATCAATCTTCATTTTAAGAAAAATGAGGATGTCGACTCTACTAAAGCCATTCACTTTGGAATGCATCTAGAATATTTACTTTTAGCCCAAAAGGAATGTTAGAATATGCTTCATCAAGGATTAATCGAGCCCTCAGACTCTCAATGGACTTGTGAAGCATTTTATGCTAACAAACGAGGGGAGTAGAATAATGGAAAGATGAGAGTAGTTATTAATTATCAGCCTCTCAATCAAGTCTTGTAGGATGATAAATTTTATCTATCATATCGGAATTCTTTATTCTCCAGCCTTACTCAAGCTAGAATATATTCCAAGTTCGATCTTAAAGCTAGTTTTTGGCAATTGGGTACTAACCCTAAAGACAGATACAAAACTAGATTTTGTATCCTGAATCAACATTTCCAATCGACGGTGCTCCCTTTTGGCCTCAAAACATCTCCTGTGTTTGTTCGAAATGCTATGTGCAGAATTTTCCAACCCATCTTGGCCAATGCTTGGATTTACATTGATGATATCCTCCTCTACGGCCCAAATAAGGATTCTCATTGCAAATTATTAGCCTAATTTGCAGATTTGGTGAGAAAATATGGCATCATGCTATCCTAGAAGAAGATGGTCATTACCTAAAAGGAAATTGAATTTTTTGGGACGCATCTCAAAGATGGAACTTATTATCTAGGTCCTCATATTGCTAAGGAATTACAAAAATTTCCTGATGAAAATCTCTCTCATAAGCAGATTAAGCAATTCTTGGGGATTGTAAATTATCTTCGAGATTTTGTTCCAAAAATTACAGAGTCTGTGAGTCCACTATAATAAATACTCAAAAAAGATGCTCGTTTGTGGGGACCACAATAGACTAAAAGGAGATTTTGCAATATCTTCCTCCATTGCAAATCCATTATATAGGAAAAATGAGTGTTGTAAACAGATGTTAGTGATGAATATTGTGCTACCGTTCTTTTTGAAGAAATTGACGGAAAACGACAAGTTTTGCAAACACAAGAGTGGAAAATTCACACAAGCAGAAATGCACTACCACTCTACTTTTAAGGAAATCTTGGTAGTAAAATATGACATCAAGAAGTTTAAATTCCATCTTATAGGACATAATTTTCTTATGAAAATTGATATGTCCTCATTTTCTCAAATGTTGAAGTTCAAGTAGAAGCAAATTTCGCATCCATAGCTTCTCAGATGAGCATAATGGTTTTCAAAATATTCATTTGAGACCAAACATATTGTGGGAAAAAAGAATAAACTCGATGATTTTCTATTTAGACCAAAAGAATTTGTAGCTACCACATCTATAAATATATATGTGGTAAGAAATCCAAGAGGTGATTTCAAGGCCCGAGAAATCAAGCCCAAATGGCCTTCATATTCATGCCTACCATAAATCCCTAAGCTTACCCAAGTTAATATCCTTGTTGAAAATCTTGGAAGACTCATGTGGCAATATCACTTCCATATCTTTAGTGAATATGGTGGTCTCTCCTCTAGCCAGATGGATGACACTTGAAATATTCATTTATTCATCCTCTCACCTTCTTCTTAGAAAAAGAATTTCCAAAAAAATTCAAGTGATTTTATTGGTATTTATTGAAGGACATTGAGTTTAGACCATTAGGTGCATGGAAAAATATTTTTCAAGTCCAACTCAAAGCATGCGGGCCTAACCCAGAACTTTACACGATTGTTTTATTTTTTAGGCCATGGGTATTTGTTTGACCCAGTGGAGATATATAAAAAACTCCAGCAGATGTTGGAGTATCTACATATAAGCCCCAACTTGCTTCAAATGAGATTTTTGCAACATTGTCTTGTAGAATCTTAGTTTGTCCTCAACAATATTGGGAATTGCAGAGGATATTGTGTCAATGTAATTAGATCATCCTATTAGAGACATGGCCAACATAAGATGTCCCTGTTTCTTGGGATCATTTTGATGACTATCGCATAACTTGTGCAGCGATTAATACTCACTTAAAGAGATACTACGGAATCATATCATCCCACTAGAGACATGGCCAATAGAAGATGTCCCTGTTTCTTGGGATCATTCTGATGACTATCGCATGATCCGTTCAACGATTGATACTTGATTAAAGAGATACTATGGAATGGATGTATCAGACACTTTTGAGTCATTAGAAAATTCACATGATTCGGCTTCATCATCACAAGATCCATGGAGAGGTCCACTATCACAAGATCCTTGCACTCAATCTAGGTCTTGACAAGAAAAATCCATCATTCCAACTTGGGTATCTACCTTAACCAGGTATTCAAGCAAGTTCTATTGATGCTCCTATAGATTCTTTTACAAGTTCTCACCAGTCATTCAAAAGACAAAGGCTGATTGAAGTAATTGAACAAGTAGAATAGCTTCTCAAGACGCTTAAGCAACAATATCCCAAAAAAAGCAATCACAATCCTCCTAACATCCCGCCTAGTTCATACTAGCCTCTAGATAATTCAGACACCAAAAACCTCGAAGTTTTGGAAGTTGAAAGAATACTCAAGGAATATTGAAGGTAGAAGTTTGGAGAAGACTCGGATGACTTGGACGATAGTATTAAAGAGCCTATTCATAGACATAACAAATAAAACAAGACTTTGCTAGAAGATTATCCAAGACAAAACAAGAAAGGCAAAAGACCCACGTGAAGGAGATAGAAAGTTTGACCTAGAGTGTTGTAGCGCACTGTTCATATACTGTTTGATATTGTTTATGTACTATTTGGCATTGTAGCATAGCACTGTAGCACTGTAGTAGAAGCCAAAAAAGCATGTTAGTGTGTGTAGAAGTTAGTTTGTTGGTAGAAAGCTTGTAAAGTACAAATATTGGTCTTAGTCAGCCAAGCAGAGTTTGTAATATTCTAGCATGTTGTTTATGCCTATATAAGGCAAGGTTTATAAGTGTCAAGAGGCAAAAGAGCGCATTCTCTCTAAAAATAAAACCGTGTGATTTGTTATGAATCCCTAAAATCTCTCCTCCTTTCTTTCCGCCTGATATGATTATTTAAAATTGGAAATGTTTTGATCAATCCTGATAGTATGCTCTGCAAACCAGTGTAACAGAATTCTGCTACTTTAAAATTTTCTATGATACGAGCCAAAAAGTAAAGAATAATTTAGTGGCTAACAGGCAGTCCCTACTTTGAGGCCGAGGAAAGGCCGTGCGTGTGAGAGAACATACTTGCCACAATTTTTCTTTTCATTTTCCCTGACCTGTATCATAGACAAATTTCTCGAGACTCTTGCTTTTCTTTGGCTGATCCCTCGTCCATTGATACCTTCAACATGGTAGAGAGTTTTTCTTATATGTCTTAATATTCCTTTTCTTCCAAGAGAGGCAGTAGGAATTGAATCAGTCTGCTTAGAAAAAAGCTTTTCGTAATCTTGAGGCAAAAACTGAATTTATTCACTCAGATTGTTAAATGTTTTTATGGGAAAATGCGAAAGACAATGCTTGCTTTTGGATTCTTTGCAATGATTGGTGTGTGGGCAATCAAAAGTAAATTAGCTTTTGATGCTATATTTTGCCTCTTCTATCTTGAGAATATGACCAATTGAACGCGATTTAAGGCTTTGCTTATATTATTATTTTTTTGGTCGTATAGTGCCTATTTCATCACCGAGCTTTTTACGTGAGCAGCATTGAATGTCAGTACACTCTTCAAACATCGAAAAAGGAAAAAAAAAACCAAAAGAAGTACGTGTAGGTATAAACAGAGACTTGAGAAGACCAGATGTTGGAAATTGGAGTGGAATTCAATGCTTCTCTACACATCCCAACCCCCACCGTCAGATTAGAGATTTGCTTTTTGTTTGTGGGCATATAAATAAAACATGACCTCCGTGTCTCCCTCTGCTTTTGGCTTTTTTGGCCAATTTTAGCTAAAAGAGTTTTATCTCTCCTTACGCATTGCGCAGATGATTTCGAAACCTTCATCCTACGGGCCACGTGTCATTTGTAATCCATGTGACTGTTATCCCAGCCGACATTAGGGTTATGCGAAGAGGACAAAAGAGGGATTGTAGCAGGGGAAAGAAAAAGCATCATGGTTGTAGTAACCGTTCTTGGAGATTCATCCATCCACTAGCCAGAGCAGCCTCTCCATTGAATAAAGGGTCAACCGTCCATCCACGACCTCCCCTTCCCCCGCGGGGTTTTTGTCTGCCTTTTCCATTTATACCGGGATTTTTCTGCTTTTTGTTTGCCTTTTGCATTTACACCGGGGTTTTGCTTTTTGTTTGTTAGCAGATTCGCGGTTCGAGATCCATGACATATTGTCGTATCTGTTCTTTATGTGTAATTAAATGAATTGAAGATAACTGCTTTTGGGCTGACCATCTTTGATTTTCTTTCACAATATAACGTACTATTGGTGCACCCAATTGTTATAATTGTCAGCAAATTGTCGTAGAACGACTTGATCTTTCAAAGACGCATACCCAGTCCAAGCTTATTTGTTGAAAAAGCTAGTTTCATGACCCGGCTGTTTAGAGGATGGAACTGTAGCACGGCTCGCTCAACTGCAGAAATCTATCCTCCAATGAAGAGTTGGAACCTGCCGTCTCCGAGATCTCTGAAACCGAAGGTTGATGGCTCATGGTGTAGCTCAATGATGGAAGGCTCTGATGGGGATATGTAGAAATCAAGATGGAATTCTCATAGATGGGTTTGCAAAGAACATCCGCGCCTCCTTGCTTTCGTGGTTGAAACTCTAGCGATAAGAGAAGCTTTGTTGTGGATAAAGCAAAGCCATGAGTTGAGATTTGCATAAGTACACCAACTGTTCTGCGAAGTGTTTTGCATGTGGAGCTAGTTTTGGATAACTTAGCAATTGTTAATTGCATCATGGGCCTGGTGGAAACTCCTTAGACTTCTCGATCTACCATATAGGATTGTGGTGTATTATTGGCCTAGCTAGGAGGAATCGAAATGAAATATGAGCTCAGAAAAACAAATCAAGCCACGAATTGAGTAGTTAAGTCCCACCGAATTGGAACCCTTTCATCCAATGGGGTTGCTTGCCCCATTCATTCCCTTTAGTTAATTTTATAACTTGAATTTGATACTGATTATAATTCATCTTTGAGTTAGTAATTGAAAAGTTATCTTCAACCCAAAAAAGAACTCATCATTAAAATGAGGATTATTCAATTCTATGCAGATTAGCACTCTTTGATCCCTTTTTGTGTAATGTAATTTGGTTTTGTCGAATTCCTTTTGATTTGCCTATGCTTGAACGTATATCCATCATTTCCACGTTGGTCAAAAACAAATTTCGAATTTCATACCACTGGATTCTCAATATTAAGATTTTTGCACGAAAATTTTTGTCATTATAACGACTATAAGGACGTAAAATAATTATGTCCACCAGCCAAATATATAGACAGGAAAAAATGGATTACGGTCACTTGTTTATGGGAAGTATCTGATACATGCTTGTCTACGGAGGGGCACATGGGTAAATAATGGGATGACGTCAGCACGCAGATGGCGGTCAGGTGGGGATCCTGGCTGGCTGGGGTGTTCTGCTCCACAGCAAGGGGCTGCTGCTGGATCATCGATTAAGAAGACATCATCGACCTCGACCCAAGCACCAGTCCCGTGGGAATTGTGTGCGGACTGGCTTGAGGGAAATTTCTGACGTGTTTAAACCAATTTTTTTAATGAATTTCTAATAATTTTTTAAAAATAATTTCTGATATGTTTGTAAACGGATAATGTATATCTCATTGCTTTCTGATTCAAATAGGAAAGTTTCTAATCCCTGATCTTACGAGAGCGGAAAAATCGAGGATCATCCTCATAAAACGTTGGTCCATGATTACAGCGCAATTATTTCATGAATCGAGTTTCCTTCTTACCCTTTACGAGGTAATTTATCTTATCAACGGAACATTAATCGAAATAGACATAAACTTATGATTTGATTAATTCATGTTTTGTGGCTTTTTATTTTTCATTTGTTTACATTCTGTTGGTGAGAGTTTAGAAGATTATGAGATTTTGATTTACTGGTATCGATCCTCATTGTGGATTGATTGATTTGGAGAATGAGTAATTTGTGTGACTGATTTAGTAAAAAGGAAATTTATAATTAATTGTACATTATTTCTTTTTCTTCTTTTATTCTTACATTATAAATGGATCAACATACTTGTATACAATCAATCAATATCCAGAAGAAATTTTCTCCATTTTCCATTTCAACTTTTGTCATGGTGTCAAAGCAGTTCTTTCTGATCTAACTTTTGCATTTTCCAGAATTGCCTTCGTTCTCCTTTCTGGGTAGTTATTGCAAGTCCTCATCCTGCAAAACAATCCAGCAGATTGATTTGGAATTCAATTTTTTTTTTTATACCATGACAAAAAATAAGTACGTAGAGAGTTTCTCAATAGAGGAGACACCAAAGACGCCCACCTCACCTCAAAATCAAAACCCTTCACTGTCGGATTCGATTGTTCCATCTAGAGAGGAGAGGTTTTCTGTTCAACATTTACAAGGGAGTGACAACCCAGTCAGGCTTCCTCTTGCTTCGGTCCAGATCCCTAGTCTAGTTTAGTGGGCTCCCTCATTTCCACCAATCCATTGGTATCAATGGGCTGCTGGGCCGGGACAGGCGTAGGCCCAATATCCACTTGCGGGAGAAAACTCCTCAGGCCTTGGTGCTCATCCCAAAAGCAGTAGGCACACTCCGCATGAACCCGACCTGATCGAATTACTTGAGACGAATTTGGGTTAGAGACTCGGATCCATACCGGGTTAAGGGACGAATCCCTACCTGGCCTTTAAACCTAGTTTCATACCAATGATCCTTCTGATCGGCGGCAATGGCCGTCCCGAGCCTAGCGATCCCCTGTACACATTGCCAGCCGACAGACTCGAATTACGCCTCATCAATCTTCAACTCACCGAACCAGACAATTATTTCTCTTGGGCTCGGGTCTCCGGCAGGCTCTTGTCACCAAAGATAAGGACGGCTTCCTCAATGGAGTCGTCCCCTTTTGGCCGACGAACGCCTTCAGTGGCATTGGCGGAAGTGCAACTAGTTGGTTTGCACTTGGATCAACAAGACTCTTGCCCTTGATGTCGCGGTTGGGCTTCCTCCGACCAAAGATTCAAAGCGGATTTGGGATAACATCCGCGAGGACTTCTCGACCGAGCAAGACTCTTCAGCATTACTCAAGCATTGACAGAGCTGAAGCAAGGGAGCCTCTCAATTATCGCTTGCTTCAACCATCTCTTTGCCCTTTGGAACGAACTTGAATTGGTTAGGAATGCCTAGAGGGACCCGAAAACACACTAAGACAATACAAGGAAATTAGGGATAGAGAAAAGGCTACAAGATTCTTACTCATCCTCAACAAATCTTACTTGGTGTTTCACTCTCAGATCCTTGCAATGGAGCATTTGCCGTCGCTCGGCCGAATATACTAATTGGCCATCCAAGAAGAAAATCAACGACTTGTCGCTGCTAGACATGCTCGAGTGGGAGAAAGCTTAAGCCTCGTTGCTTTCCGACAAGTAGCAGCATGGGAAGACAGTGGTCGGAGGTGGTGGAGCGTTGGTCGGAGCTGGTGGAACCTTCGAGACCCCTGGATACCCTAACTCAAGTTGTGTAGCTACTGCAGCAAGGAAAAATGATGGAAACCCTAGCTCTTTTAGCGTGAATGGCTGGGATCAACGCAAACTAATGGACGGCTTGGATCATTGCAGTGGATTGGACGGCTGGAATTTGCAGGTGGGATTGAATGGTTAGGATCCTCCCGGTGCTTCGGACGGCCCTCAAGTGCCCATCATCTTAGTTGGATCGGACGGCCCGTATCAGGCCACATCTACTCATGTGTATAAAGGATCCAACGGCTCATAAGGTGCCACATCATCGAGGAAAGAAAGTGGGCAAAATGGTAAATTCAAAAATAAATATTGTGATTTTTGCAAACGCCTATATCATACTGTTGATACTTGCTAGGAATTGCATGGGAAGCCCACTGATAAAAATAAAAAAGAAAAGGAATCCTGTCGCGACCTAAATTTCAGGTGCACCACCTAAAATTAGGCTAATGGATTGCTAAGCTTAGATTTAGCTCGGGCTCTCCCAAGCCCATACCAATTCGTGACTTAAGTTTAAGTTTTTATCATGCAAGTGGATTTTATTTAGGAGTCACAACTTAATCTATTTTTGGTGGGTCGATTAGAAACCCAAGTAAAGTAACGGGAGATTTACTTTACTTCTACAAACCAGAGATCATGAGTACGGGGACTTGGTTATACTGGATTTCTCTAATGCCCTTTCGGTACCATTCTCTTTTACTTTAAAAAAAAATGTTTTGCAAGCAGCTTGAATTAATTTTAATTTTCTTCCCTAACATGTGAGGTGATCATGCAGGTGCGCAAACCATCAATTTAACACCCAGATAAACAGTGAATAAATTGCAAAACTTACCTCAAAACAACGAAAGCATCTGCAATGTTAGATCAGAATTCACATCGGCAATTCTAGATATGATTTCTAATTAACACGCAATCACTCAATTTTTGTTGTTTTCATTTATTTAATGAGAATCATGCTTTATGCAATGCTACTAATTTAACATGACATGACAACACGACCTAAATTATATGACATGAAGAAATGCAATAATTAAATGCAATCTAAATGACCTAATTCTAATGACGGGCAATTTCTAATTAAATGAACCTAATAAAAACTAAATGACGTGCATTTGATATTTCTATTCTTGAAAATGCAATCTATACTAAAAATTGAAACTAATTTATGCAAAGACAAATTTTTATTTTATTTATTTTTTCATGAAATTTGAAATTTAAGAAAAATGCAAAACTGATCTAGCTAGATTAAGATTCTATCTAATTTAAACTAAGGATTAAGTCACATTAAATCCTAATTTAAACTAAGACATTATCTTAATCTAAGATGCAATCTATCTAAAAAATGATCTAAATTTAAAATGAAACATGCAATTCTAACCTAATATGCACGATGATTTTTTTGTTTTTTTTAATAAAATTCGAAATTTAAAATTGTCAAATAATTAAACGTGCAATTTAAATTAAAACTAACATCCTAAATGAATGCATTTTTTGGATTTTTTTATTTAAAAATTCGAAATAGGTAAACTTCCTATCCTAGATATGCAATTTTAATCTAAACATGCATTTAAATAAAAACGACTAACTAACCTATTATGCAATCAATCTTAATCTACATGGAATGCAAAAATGCAATTTTTTTTTTTGTATTTTCGGGATAAATGGAACAATTAAAAGATAAACACAAAATCATCCATGGTCATCAAAAATGTTATCCATCATTCGAATTGAAATTCAAACTTGATTATTTCGCTAATAAAATCGATCAATTGATCTTAAGCCTTAAAGATCAAGATATCAATTTTATTCCCGCGTGATTAATTATTCCATCTAAGGCCTTATAGATGGAATAAAAAATTGGCGTGCGGTTGCAGATTGGGCAATAAATCATAATTGGGAACACGCCGATAATTCAAATATGCACGTAAGATATTGAAAAGCATGTATTAGGTAATAAACTATCCAAATCAAATTTAGATAAGATAATTACCTAATTTCGCAAATAATAATGTCAAATTTGAACTCAACGGAATCGGATGACCGGGTAAGGGTTGCGGCACTCGATGGTGGAGAGGGCTCTTGGCTCGGTGAGGACTACGTCAGTGTTGTCGAACACAACTGAGAGTTTTCAAGTGGATTTTCTTGTTTGCTGAACGTCCCCTCCTTGAATTGCCTCCAATTATTATATTTTAATACAATCTTCACTAAAGCTCCTTTGACCGCCGTTTGGAGTTATTCACTTAACCAGGGACTTGGGGTGACGTTGGGATTATAAGCTTCGTGTCCGAAAACTGCAAGAGCCGATCCGGGCGTTCGCTGGAACTTCAACGCTAGGGCAAGCCGAGGCGGCAAACGGCACGGACGAGACGTCTACTGCCACCGGGAGGATATGGGTTTGGTGAGTAGCGGCTTCACGTCTGGATGGGGACGATGTCCAGATCCGCATAGCCTATTATATCGACGTAACTTCTGCGGCGATGTGCTTCGGAGAAAAAGGCAAGGCGATTAGTAAGAAGGCGCTGTTGCTAGGGCGACTCCTATGAACTGGATTGAGTGAATTGGTCCCGGAGTCACGTGGCCCGAGCTTCGGATCTCAGCCATTCCTCGGTGCGCAATCCCTCTTCGTGCCTCGCATAGTCTGGGAAGAAACACGCCTTCACCGGCGGTAAGACTGAAGTAGAGATCGACGATGTTGGGGCAGTTCTCGTAGCACCCGGAGGAGCAGAGCTTTTGGGTGAAGCGAGACTCGAGGAGCGAATCTGAGGAGACTCCGAGAGTCTTCCTGTCGAGCCCGCAAGCGGCGATGCACTCGTCAGTCTCGATGTGGTCCTTCAGATTATTGGCCTCGATCTCATGTGTAGGCCTCCAAGTAGTGATGGTCAGATCATGGGATAATCCATGTGACCATCCATGATCATGAGGAATTGTAAAAATAATATAGTGGAGTATGTGATTTGCTCGAAGAAAAAAAAAGGGGCAGAGGTGTGAATATGATGAGGTGAGGAGAGAAATATTGTAAAAATCTGAATTGATGCAGTGACTTCTCCCTCTCTACCTCTTGCACTTTCTCCTCTTTTTCATGAATGAACGTGCTCTCCCCCTGAATTGCGGTGCCTCCCCTTTGTCGACCTTGACCCAAAAAGCGAAAAAAAAGAAGAAGTCCCTCTTTCAATCTAAATCTCGCCCTCACTCACGTTTTTTCCTCAATGGCCGTGTATTCAAATAATTGAATTTTGCTCTGAATTATGGCCATATGTATCGATTGTGTGGCCTCCTCTTTTTTTTCTTCGACCGAAAGAATCCTCTCCTTTTATACTGAACGGCTAGGGTTGGTAAAAGGAAAGCCCAAAATCCTCTTTCCTTCTTCTGATCCTTGCATATCATGCACATATAAGCCAATTTTTCCTTATTTCCTGTTTTTATTGACTGAATATTGCTCCAACTTCGAATCGTGAGAATCAAATTTCGCCTTTGTTTTATTTCATGATGCCCACGCCTCCTCTTTGCCAATCTGCCCTTTTTATTTTGTTTCCTTGTGACTCACCAAATCAACCATACTTTATTATTTTTTCCACTTTTGTTATTTCCTTATACTTTCCAGACGACCCACCTCTTCTAGCTGACTTTTCTTTCCATTTTTTATTCAACCACGTGAACATATGCGAATTCTCAAGATCATCATAATATTGCTCGTTATATTTCCTACCTTGAAGTGTCGCACATGGAGAGAATATATCGATTTTAGCCTCATTAAAGGAATAATGGGCTTACATGAGCAACAAGTTCAGCCGAATTTTCATCACCGTGGGATTAACTCAACTAGCTAAATTTAAGCTTAGAACCATCAAGTCAAAACCCATCCGTCGCCGGTCCAATGCAAATGGAATAAAAAAGTGCTCCTAAAACTATTTGTTATGCAATTAAATTATATTTTTTTTAGGGGTTAAAATTAATCCCTGATTTTTTAATGCGATAAATGACTAAATAGGTCGCTAAAATTTAGGTGTCAACAAATCCTTAGCTTATCAGGTCTCCACACAAAGGATTGATGGAGCACAACAGACAATTACTCAAGATTAGTACCAGAATATCATGAAAATTCTAAATCAACCGAAAATCGAGGACAAAAGTGCAGGATTCTCAGGTTCTTTTCTTTACAAGGAGAATTCTTTTCCAATAGATACATGGCTTATCGACTTAGGGGCTAGTGATCATATAATATGCAATGAGCATCTATTTTCTATGTTGACAAAGGATCACAATCTCCCATATCGATACAACTTCCAAATGGAAATGTCACCCATGTTATCAAGATTGGAACTATTCATCTTGGCCCAAATTTTGTTCTCAGAAATGTCCTATGCATTCCTAATCTTGAATTCAACCTACTCTCTATCTCAAAAATCTGCATGGATAATTCATGTGGTGCCATATTCAATTTTGACAATTGTTTCTTTCAGGATCATTTGACTAGGAAATTGATAGGCTTGGATAGTGTTGCGCAAGGACTATATTTCTGGATTGATTCCCCAGGAGATTTAGAATTATTAAATAAAAACGTTTCATGTAATGCTATTATTCAAAATAGAAATCTCCCTTTTCATCAAAGATTGGGTCATAGTACATGTTTTTCTCATCCTAAATGCCCAATATGTCCTCTGGCTAAACAGCCTCGAGCATCTTTTCCAATAAGTACATCTCGGGCACATAGAGCCTTTATCTTACTTCATATGGATATTTGGGATCCTTATCACACTCCTCATCGTGATGGGTCCCGTTTCTTTCTCACAGTTGTTGATGATTATACGTGGGCAACTTGGGTATATCTTATGCAATCCAAAAGTCAAACATTCACTCATCTTTCGAACTTCTTTTCCTTGATTGTGAATCAATTTGAAAAATTTGTGCAACGAATTTGTACAGATAATGGGTGGGAATTTTTCACTTCTAATTGTACAAAATTCCTATCTTCTCATGGGATAATTCATGAAAGCTCTTGCACCTACACTCCACAACAAAATGGAATTGTTAAGCGCAAGCATAGACATCTCTTTGAAGTACTTCATGTATTAAAATACCAAGCTTTCATTCCTGAAGTCTTTTTGGGAGATTGTGTTGTCACAGCAGCCTATTTGATTAACCAAATGCCTAGTCGGATAATAGATGGAAAAACTCATTTTGAAATGCTTTACAAGAAACGACCAGAAAATAATCACCTATGAGTGTTTGGTTGTTTATGTTATACAACAAATGTGAGTCCTTTGGATAAAATGGGTCCCCGTGCCACTCAATGTGTCTTCATGGGATACCCTACGACTAAAAAAGGATACCGAGTTATGGAAATTTCTACATGGCATTTCTTTATAAGCAGGGATGTCACCCTTTATGAAGATGTATTTCCATTCAAAGATATGATATCTTCATCAACTTCATCATCATAAAGCCATCGACCTCATTATCATAAAGCCATCGACCTTTTCTATGTGAAGAAGAATTATCTATGACTTTGCAATACCTATTTGTTGCCCCAGAACCATCCATCTCTATTCCATAGGAAACAACAATTTCTGAAGGCGAATTACTAGAATTATCTCCAAAATTATATGAAGATTCTCCAGCTATGGCCCCATCCGTAACTACATCTAAGTCTTCTCCAGTACCTAAACAAATAGTAGATGAGCAGCCTCGACGTTTTGGACGGCAAACTCGCCCACCTCGGTGGACCAAGGACTACATTTGTTTTGCATTGCGCTTTCTAGGTACCAAGTATCCTGTCTCTTCATACGTCTCATTTAATCGGCTATCACCAAAACATCTGAGTTGCATCAACCGCCTTTCAAAAGAGCAGGAACCATCCTCATTCCATGAAGCATCACGTGATCCATGGTGGCAACACGCAATGGAATTAGAACTTAATGTATTGATAGAGAATCATACTTGGGATCTTGTTCCACTTCCCCCACACCGAAAATCGATTAGATGTAAAAGGGTATATAAAATCAAGTTTAAGGCAGACTGTTCAGTTGAATGCTATAAAGCTCGATTGGTGGCTAAATGATTCACCTAATGAGAAGGTTTTAATTATCATGAGACATTTTCTCCTGTTGCTAAAGAGGTCACTGTCCATTCCTTCTTCTCCATTGTAGCTATTCGAAACTGGTCACTACATCAAATGGATGTTCACAACGCCTTCCTTCACGGTGATCTTGATGAAGAGATTTATATGGAACTTCCATAAGGATTATGTAGACAAGGGGAGTCTCGGGTATGTCGTTTACGCAAATCCCTATATGGATTGAAATGGACATCTAGGCAATGGTATGCCAAGTTCACTGCTGCGCTAACTAGTGCGGGATTTCAGCATTCTAAGCACAACTATGCCTTGTTCACATGGAATTTAGGTAATTCATCTATATGTTTGCTGATATATGTTGATGATATACTTGTTATGAGAAACAATGACTCTCATGTTGCAAAGTTCAAGGAATACTTACACTTTACTTTCCATATCAAGGATTTGAGACCTCCCAAATATTTTCTTGGTATCGAGATTGCGCGATCCGAGAAAGGTATCAACCTCAGTCAAAGGAAGTTTATCCTAGAAATCATTTCTGAAGTAGGATTATCTGGATGCAAACCATCTGTCATACTAATTGAACATAATACCAAGCTGACTACTCATGAGTATGACTTGAATTCCTCTTCGTTTGTTGAGGATCCTTTGCTCAAGGATCCATCTAGATATCAACGACTTGTTGGAAAATTAATATACCTTACCATGACAAGGCCTAATATATGTTATGTAGTGCAGATACTCAATTAATTCATGCATAGCCCAAAACAGTCACATATGAATGCAGCTTTAAAGGTTGTGAAATATTTGAAAGGATGTCTAGGGCTTGGAATATTCTTATCTTGTGATTGAAACATGGAGATGACAACTTTCTATGATACAAATTATGCTACTTGCCTAATGACTAGAAGATCTATTACTGGACTCTACATTAAATTGGGAAAGTCATTAATCTCGTGGAAAACAAAGAAGTAATCAACCGTATTATTGTCATCAGCCGAATCAGAGTATCGAGCCATGACAAAGACTACCTACTAAGTGGTTTGGATACGAGGATTACTCTAAGATCTTGGATTACAAGTCAGTGGACCAACTGATTTGTTTTGTGATAATGATGCTGCACTCAAATTGACAACAAATCTAGCTTTTCCACGAAAGAACAAAGCATATAGAAGTTAATTGTCATTTTACTCGAAATAAGATCAGAGAATGAGTCCTTGTAACTAAAGGAATTGGAACTATGGATCAACCTGCATATATTTTCACTAAACCGCTATGTCAAAGACTGCATAAATACTTATTGAGCAAGCTAGGTGTCCTTGATATATATAGGTCGCTAGCTTGAGGGGGGTATTGGAGATAATATCGAAGATTCTGAGATTCTAATCTACTGATATCGATCCTAATTGTAGATTGATTGATTTGGAGAATGAGTGATTTGTGTGATTGATTTAGTAAATAGGAAATTTATAATTCATTGTATATTACTTCCTTTTCTTCTTTCATTCTTACATTATAAGTGGATCAATGTACTTGCATACAATCAATCAATATATGGAAGAAATTTTCTCAATTTTCCATTTCAACTTTTGTCACATTCTAATATAGAGTTTTATATAGATTTCGTTTCTTCCCGACGTTTCATTTTTCTTTTACGGACAACACTTCATTAACTAGTTAAGAATTTCAGTCATGCCCATTAGGCTGTAACAGCTTTCTATATTGGAGAGAACGGAACAATTAAATTTGAGTAAGACATTCTCAACATATAGGGAAAGAGGAAATGACAAGGGAACTTCGTCGTGCTTGTTGGAAGATATGCGGAATTGTTTCATATCTTGATTGATTGTGTTTTATGTATTTATGTCAATTGAATATTAGATTTAGATCTAGATTGATTATTAGATCTTTTACTTCCTTGCATAGAATACAACTTGTATTATTTATTAGATTGAATTGTACATTCAATACACATTGGAATACAAAAAATTCCTACACAACATTCTCTCTATTTTCTTCCTTCTCCTCTTGCCTTTCTTTCATGGTATCAGAGCCCTTGGTCTCTGACTCGCTTCCGCCTCAAGCTGCTGCCGAAGGAAATTTCCAACCTACAAAAAAGGATTGATCATTCGGCATTAGAAGGCATACTCTTGAAGGAAGCAATTTTTTTTGAATACTTATCATGACTTCTCAGCAGGACTCCAATCTGGGTGTTGACAGCGGGAACACCGGAGGAGAAGACACTCCACAAGCTCCGCTGCACCAGAATCCTCTTGTGGCAATCTCAACATCTGATCAACTTTTAATCCAGGCCCAACCTCCGCAATGGCGGCTCACGCAGACTCAGATCCAGTTGGGGCAACCCACGATAGGCCAACCATACCAGTGGATTCCATATCCACTTTATTTTGGGCCAAGCCCAATATCATCACCGCCTGGTTTCGTGGGCCACCAAAGTCACGATGGGGGCCCGCCAGCCACAAACGGGGCAAGCCCAGCCATCGTGATAGAGCAGACGGGCGGTTCAAGCGGTTCGGGCGACTCGGGTACGGGACAAAATCCCTAACCAGGATATCTCAATGCGGGTCATCCGATCGGGTCGGGCGAATCGGGCCAAGGGACGAATCCGTACCCGAATTTCATGCCCGGATTTCTTCCCGTTCCGACGGCGGTGTTCACTGGGCGACCAGAACTGGGCGACCCCTTGTACGTTTCCAATGTCGACGGACCGGAGCTTCGACTGATAAGCCAACAATTGACCGGAGCAGAAATATATTCAAAGTGGTCACAGGAGCTCCGGCGGGCATTGATAACAAAGGATAAAGATGGTTTCCTCGATGGAACCATCGCAATCCCTTCTGATGAACACCAAGCCTGACATTGGCGGAAGTGCAATCACCTTGTCCGAACATGGATCGGTAATTGCCTATCCCCAGAGGTCACGGCTGGGCTTCCACCCACAGAGGATGCCAAAACCATGTGGGAAAACATACGAGAAATGTATGGTAAATTGGAAAGCGAAAATTTTTAACCTAATGCAGGAAATCAGCGAACTCAAACAGGCAAACACGACGGTCACGGTGCTGCTTCCAAGACTATCGTCTCTCGTGGAATCAACTCGAAGCGGCGAGAGGAAAAGCTAGAAGGGCCAGAATCAACTCTCAAACAGTATAAACAGATCACAGAGAGAGAAAAGGCCATGAGATTCCTCATGATTCTAAACGAATCATACCTCACGTTCCAATCCCACATCCTGGCTATGGATCCCATGCCATCGATCGGATGTATCTTCCAGTTGGCGATGCAGGAGGAGAGTCAGCGACTCGCATCGGTCGAACATATGAGGAATAGCGAGAGCATCGCTCTCGCCGCCCGTGGAGAACGAAGAGACACGACCGCCAGGACTCCCTCAACCCTAGCTCGCGAAAGGAAGACCCTCTTAGGGTTCGGCGATGCAGATCCACGCTCTTTTAAAAGGGATGGAGCGAACGGTCTAGATCACACGCGAGGATCAAATGGCCCAGATTTTGCGAGAGGATCGAATGGCCAGGAATTCACGCGAGGATCGGATGGCATCTAAGGGGGCGAATACGCACTCGGATCGGACGGCAGACAGGAGATCGCGATCAAAGGAACGAACAGGCAGATCTTCGCCACGTCATCTAGAAATTTCGCAAAAAATTTTAAAGGAAAAGGTAAATTTTTTTGCGATTATTGCAAGCGTACTAATCATACTGTTGACAATTGTTGGAAATTACACGGGAAACCGGGTGATAAGGAGAAAAAAATTTCCACAGCCTATCAAGTGACTGGACCAACTGGTCCAAAAATTGATCAGGCTATTTCAATTGGCCAGTACCAGCAGCTCATTTAGGCATTACAGAAAATGGATATTTCTAACAAAGGGGGAAATTTCTCAGGTATTTCACATTGCCTAATTAATTATATTTCCAAAAAGGCATGGATTATTGATTCTGGGGCAAGTGACCATATTATATGCGACAAGGGATTATTTTCAGATATGAATGAAAATTTAGATCATCCTGTCTCCATACAATTACCCAATGGCAATTTCACCTATGTCAAAGTGATAGGAACAGTGAATCTGAGTTCACAGATTGTTCTCCAGAATGTGCTCTATGTCCCAGAATTCTAGTTCAACCTCATATTTGTGTCTAGAGCTTGCAAAGAAAATTCATGTCGGGTATTTTTTGATGCTGACACCTGTTTATTTCAGCCCTTTCGACTGGCAGACTGATGGGCTTGGGTAATCTCTCTGAAGGACTCTATTTCTGGACGGATTTTCCAAGTAATCTCAATTTTCCTTGCAATAAGAAATCATTGTGTAATTCCACTACCAATGATAGAAATTTTACTATGCACATGAGATTGGGTCATAGTGCTTCCTTTCCATATCTTGAGTGTTCTATTTGTCCTCTTGCAAAGCAATCAAGAACACATTTTCCTTCTAGTACTTCACGAACTAGTGACATATTTGCATTAATTCATGTGGACATTTGGGGACCATATCATACAGTCAATCATGATGGTTCTCGTTATTTTCTTACTATAGTAGATGACTATTCTCGAGCAACATGGCTTTTCTTGATGCATTCTAAGAATCAGGTTGTTTCTCACCTGAAGAATTTCATCTTACTATCTAAGAATCAATTCCAGAAATCGATTCAGCGGATACGTATTGATAACGGGAGTGAATTTTTTAGTCATGAATGCTCCTCATTATTCAATTCTCATGGCATTCAACATGAACATTCATGTGTGTATTCACCACAACAAAATGGCATAGTTGAAAGAAAGCATCGACATCTACTGGAAGTTGCTCGTGCCTTAAAATTTCAGGCATTTATTCCAGACAATTTTTGGGGCGATTGTGTCACTACAGCAGCTTATCTTATTAATCGAATGCCTACTCGAATCCTGAATGGGCGAACACCATTTGAGCAGCTATTTGGAAAGAAGCCAGACTTAAACCATCTCAGGATCTTCGGCTGTCTCTGTTATATAGCAACGACGAGACCTCGAGATAAATTGAGCCCACGTGCACAACGATGCATCTTTATGGGATATCCCAATCTACAGAAAGGATATCGAGTTCTTGAGATTTCAACAAGAGAATTCTTCGTCAGTCGCGATGTGATTTTCCATGAGAATATTTTCCCATTTTCAGAAAATGCATCTCAAAATGAAGGTCCAGAGACAATCCCCAGATATCAGAATTTTTCTGATGAGGCTTCTTATCAAGATCTCTCTTACATACCAGTGACACAACCAAGGAGTCTTGATTCTTCTCGCCAATTTGTTTCGCCAAGTTCTGATGCACACTTGAACACTTCAGAAGATATCCAGCAAGATGCAGAAGAAGATTCCATTGCCACTATAGATATACATGACCCTACACCAACTTCCTCACAAGAGCCATCACTATCTCCAACTGGAGTTGAGTATCCTAGGCGGTTTGGACGGGCTACAAAACCTCCAACTTGGACAAAGGATTATGTATGTGCTGCTCACAATTCTCCAGGTATTCAACATCCAATCTCCTCCTATGTTTCTTTTCATAGATTATCTAAGGAGCATAGATGTTGTATTAGTCGTTTATCCGACGACAAGGAACCGTCTAGTTATATCGAAGCCTCCACTCATCCAAAATGGCAAGAAGCCATGACGGCAGAATTGAAGGCTCTTACTAATAACCATACATGGGATCTTGTTCCCTTACCACATCATCGAAAACCGATTGGATGCAAATGGGTCTATAAGATCAAGTATTGTGCTGATGGCTCTATTGAACGATACAAGGCAAGATTGGTAGCTAAAGGATTCACCCAGAGAGAAGGCTTTGACTATCACGAAACGTTCTCTCCAGTTGCCAAAGATGTTACAGTACGTTCTTTCTTAGCTGTTGCTGCCATTAATGACTGGCATCTACACCAGATGGATGTTCATAATGCCTTCCTCCATGGTGATCTGGATGAAGAAATATACATGGATATTCCTTAAGGCATACGGAGACAGGGGGAGAATAAAGTGTGTCGTCTCCGTAAATCCCTTTATGGATTGAAACAGCATCCGACAATGGTATGCCAAATTTGCTAGTGCTCTTACAACAGTAGGCTTCAAACAATCCAAGCATGATTATGCCTTATTTTCACGTATTAAAGGTATGTCATCTATCTATCTGATGATTTATGTTGATGACATACTTGTCATGGGAAATGATAGAACCTCTATAGAGAATTTCAAGGAATATTTGCACGCTACTTTTCATATTAAAGATTTAGGAGCACCGAAATACTTCCTTGGAATCGAAATTGCTCGTTCTGACAAAGGAATTTCCCTTAGTCAGCGGAAATTTATTTTAGAGATCATATCAGAGGCAGGTCTTTCGGGATGCAAACCAGCTGTAATTCCCATAGAGCAGAATACTAAGCTGACCACCGCAGATTATGATAAAGTAACGTCTCGAAATGATGATCCTATACTCAGCGATTCATCAGGCTATCAAAGACTTGTTGGGAAACTTATATACCTGACAATGACTAGACCCGATATCTCATATGCGGTTCAGACACTCAGTCAATTCATGCATCAGCCAAAGCGATCTCATTTGGATGCAGCCTTGAAGGTCGTGAAATACTTGAAGAAATGTCCAGGACTTGGGATACTTCTATCTAGAAAGAGTGACTTAAGAATGTCAGCATATTGTGATGCAGACTATGCAACTTGTCCCATTAGTAGAAGATCTGTCATTGGATATTGTATCAAGTTGGGAGAATCTCTTCTTTCTTGGAAGACCAAGAAACAAGCTACTGTGTCTCTTTCTTCAGCCGAAGCAGAATATCGAGCTATGGCTAAGGCTACATGTCAAGTAGTTTGGATACGAGGATTACTCAAGGATCTCGGAGTAGAAGTACAAGGATCCATGAAGCTATACTGTGATAATGATGCGGCTCTTAAACTTGCATCTAATCCTATAGTGCATGAAAGAACCAAGCATATAGAAGTGGATTGTCATTTTACACAGGAAAAGATCCAAGAAGGAGTAATTGAGACAAGAGGAATTGGGACAACAGAACAACCAGCGGACATGTTCACCAAGCCCTTATGTCAGAGACAACACGCATATCTACTAAGCAAGCTAGGCGTCTTGGACATCTACAAGCCACCAGCTTGAGGGGGAGTGTTGGAAGATATGCGAAATTGTTTCATATCTTGATTGATTGTGTTTTATGTATTTATGTCAATTGAATATTAGATTTAGATCTAGATTGATTATTAGATCTTTTACTTCCTTGCATAGAATACAACTTGTATTATTTATTAGATTGAATTGTACATTCAATACACATTGGAATACAGAAAATTCCTACACAACATTCTCTCTATTTTCTTCCTTCTCCTCTTGCCTTTCTTTCAGTGCTCATAGTAGTTCCAATCTAATTTGATCAAGGATTACTATTGGCCTTTCCACCTAAACCAAGGAAAAAAGGAAGGGGGCAGTCAATGCGGAGGTCGGAGGCTCGCTCGAGAGGTTTTTTCTTCATTAAATGTTCAAATCGTGGTAGATTTTCTTTTGTTCTCAAACTTGCAAAAAATTTCAAGTTTCTAAATTTAAAACACTATTTCCTAACAACCCTTCATTCTGCCTTTGCCAGTGATGCTCCGGTGAAACTCTGGCAGCTCCTATGACATGAGCAAATACTTCACATCACTGACAAATGATGCTTGATTTAGACGAGCCATTTGAAAGTTACGAGTCTTTGAGTTCCGAAAGCTAGCTAGTCAAGCTAGTCAACATATAATCACCTTTGGAATATAAGATCCATTTCTATTGGCGTTAGGGTCTATCCGTATTATGAATAGTAATGTTACATGATATCTTTCCAACGACACAAAAATCAAAATGATTACAAATAGGAATGAAGAATTTGGGAAACGACCTAAAGATTTAGCCCGAACGGGCTTTGCAAGTTTGGTTCAATGTCAATTCCTTGAAAAAAGTTCATAGGTTGAAAATTTGGGAACCAATTAGGTTTGGTTCGGTTTCCGAAGTTGAGCCTTAAGGAACTAACCTGTTCTATGTGAGAATTAACCTGGTTGATTCCAAAATTAAAATTGGTCCGGAGCCTATTATTGATTTTTTCTGGAAGTATTGTAAAACGCCAACAACTTCAAATAGTAATAGGTCCACTCTTTCTAATCAAATCGAAACTCATTATTACAAAATTAAAAACCTCGTGGTCTCACCCTCTCTATCTCTATTTGGTCTCAATCTCGCCGTCGAGGCTTTTGCTGTTGTTGTCTCAGGTGCGATCCAAGATAGGTTCCAAATCGAAGCTACACTCTACACTCCATTTTTCATTTGAAAATATAAGAATTTCTTGCTATTTTTTAGATATTAAAAATAAAGAGAATTTAAGAATATTATGTTCTAAATATCTTGGTTATCTAAATTATATGAATTAGTAATACCGGATTATTAGCAATTTTGTTTTGTCAAAATAAAGTTACATTCATTAATCAGAATAATACTTGAGAGGTACATAAAATGCTTTCAAGCCTAGCAACTATAGAGCAAAGCAAATGTTGGGAAGCACCTAAAAATATCTGCACTAGAATCATACTATCATCGCTCAAGAACAAATTTAATTACAGGAATGTTCGACAGTCGATTATCAGATTTAGTGATGAGCACATGTCGAGATCTTTCATTCTATTAGTCACGGCTTGCGATATGCATCTAGGTTCGACGTCCATAGATGACTTGGACTTGTTTGCTTATATTACCTCCATTTCTAGTAGTTCTCAATGGGACTGCGAGTGTATATATTACGCTATGCAATTTTGTAAAAATGTATGGCACAAGACAAGTCATATCACACGCTTTCTTTATCATCATGGGCGCAGTGATGGACCCCTAAAATTCGTTTAGGAAGATCAATGACGCTACATAAATTATGGATTTGATATGAGATAAGTCTGCGACATGCAGGATATATGTTATGGCTGCTCACAAAACTTTGGTTGCATTATATATTTGGATTGCTGCACTTTGATTTCAGTTACTTTCTAGGTTGAACCTTTCATTTCTTCTCAACTATGCATTTTGACTATTTTGCAATCAAATTTCCAGCAAAAAAGAAAAAAAAGAACAAAAAGAGCTAAAAGTGGCCATTCATGTGGCAATTTCAGCTAGCATGGTGACAGATGGTACTCACGTGGCGTCGTGTGGGCGTCACATTAGCTCAACCCAAATGTTCGAAACGAGGGTGGGAGGGAGGTAGAGAGAGATAATCAAATTTTCATCGAGATGTTGATCTTGACTAGATGGACCCTCGATACATCTTGCCCATTATCAAGCACCGCCGATCCTCATCCCTAGTCACAATAATAGTTCACTCGCTACTATGCGAGGTGAGGGCTACGGGCCCTCGGCCACAGATGGAGAGGCGCATCAACCCTAGCTCTTTGTGCCCGAAATGCAGTTGGAAAATTGTTGAAAGCGCTCTAAAGTCGCAAAGAAATCGAAATTCACTACGCTTAGATGATCGAAGTTTTATTTGCATTGTCTCAAATGGCTTTTTTTTTTGGGCCCATTTCATTGAGTTTTTCCCGTGTGAAATGAGATGGGAAGATCACGTGTGAAGGACCAGGCTCCTGAGCCATCGTTTGACAATAGCTGGTACTTGGGAGTTTGTTCACTTTTCCTTTTTCCCTTTTTTTTGCACGCCTAATTTACTTGCGAAATGCGCCGTCTCTTCGGTCATTCCCCGGAATTTCGTGGCAGTCCTGTGTTTGATTCTTTCGACAGTGATGTTTCGCATTGATACAGAAATTACATCATTCAAAGCTCAATCCTTATTTTTTCATAATAAAGTTTATTACATTGAAATTCATGAGTTTCACCGTTTTTAATATATTGAGTGAAAACGGTACTCCGATCTTAATTGTCTATAAATCTCATTGTGTGAATCTTCTCATCAAAAATAGCTCGGTCTCCTGAGAACTCTTAAGGACGTGGAAACCTGTCAAATTCACCCTCCTCGCCATCGCCGCTTCAGGGCCCAAGTTTGGGTACTCCCCATAAAGTAGGGTCTCAAGGAAATCGTTGGCCCACTCATTCCATCCCTTCAGGTCTATGAACTCGTCGATATCAATTTTCATGATCACCATCCTCAAGTACTCCTTCCAAGGCCATCCTAGGTAGCTCTTGAACGAGCCCTTGACTGACGCAAAGTCGGACGGGGCGTTCCGCGACATTTGGATCGAAATCCCCGTGTCATCCTCCTCCTTTCTTGACCCCGGGCCTCACCATGTTGGCCCTAGGCTATTGGCCTCCTGACGAAGATGTTGCAATTTTGGAAGACGATGGCCGCGTCGTTGAAAATGAAGTTGATGGTGCCTTAGACGTGGCAGTAGCGGTACAATTGCCACCGAGAGTACATATAGAGCATGTCTTGGTAAGTCTTGAAGCTATAACAATAGAATACGGACTGGTCCAAATTGATTAAGATTGCAACGGCTTGATGCTTTCAACGTTATATGAGTTCTCACAGTGAAAGAATTGAATACTGTAGCTTTCAATGTTATATGAGTTCTCTCAATGAAAGAATTAAATATTGTTAAGTGGAGCTTTCTTTCATTTTACATGTTCATCGTGCATATGACACAAGATTTGAATTCCGTCTTTATATTTAGCATATGTATAATAAGAAGAAAAATGTTACCGCTGTTTTATTAACTATGCACTTATTCTACAACCGGAAAAATTGGTCCTCAGAATATGATAGAAGCCTGTGAGATAATAGGTGCACATTGTAATAGCTTGCGATTTTTGAAAATGACCATGTTGGCTTCCAATCACTTTTTCGATTGGGGAATCGCGAATCGCGAACTGCTCACGGGCAAAATGAACTAAATATAAATATGAGGTGTTTATGGTTAGAACCCATCAATTTAAAGGGAAAAATTCATCTAAATAGGGTTGTGAAAAATATACCACTTTATAATTATAAATTACTTTTTCTGGCATTGACATATTCGTGTGCGTATGGACAGTTGAATAGACAGTCCATAACACGTCCATCATAGAGTAAAAGCAACGAAAATCCAGCGGTGCAAGAGGGACCACCCTCTCTCTTGCAACCCCTCTTTCGTCTTCTTCGCATATCAACACCGAGGTACCCCGCTTTGTCTTGCTTTTCTTACCTAAATTTCTTCTTATATATTTCTTATAAAAGTAGGATATTTACTCAATTACGGTTATGGGGTTTCTTATTCAGGTCATCATCTTCTTTGTCCTACTTATTTTGCACGTGAAGAGAACTTGACTTCAGTACTTAACCGGCAGTTGCAAAGGACTATAGATTTGACCACATCTTTGAAGAGCTTAGGAGAACGAAAAACTCGACCGGATCCTCTATCCTTCGCTTCTGGATGCACTTTATGGAAGAACTTCACGTTCTGCTCGTCTCTTTCGGACAACCTTAACATCCGAATCACTTGCTCCTGCAATAATAAATATCCATCCTTTTGCGTCACTAGTTTTTATGTACTTCGTGCGCACAGACAGAGTGAGAGAGAGAGAGTAACAAAATCGCTTGCTGTCTCTTGGGAGGACAGGCGTCGAGCGCGATGAACTCGGACGAGCAACAATGTCCTGTTGGGACCGGGAGGCTGCAAGATGGACACCTCAACGGAAGAGGACAGATCTGCAAGACGGAGAGGCCGCCGCAACGTATTGGTGGAAGGAATCCAACGGTTCGGAGCCATCATGAAGAATCCATGGTTGCACACCGCCATCTCTAGATTGAACGTGGAAAAGATTTGTCTATGCGCAACTGGAGATTGCAGCAATCTTCCATGTCCGACATCAACAGAAGGAAAAAGAAACCCCAAAATGAGGAAGATCATTAACGCTTCGTTAAAATGCAAAGACTACACAGCTTTCCAATGCATGGGGAATCCTCACCCCCTCGACTGATTGCAAACAAAAATAAATTCGACAGGTCAATTCCTCCCGTGCTCATGGGTGACTCCTCGTTTACCTCCATTGAAAGCGAGAGAGAATTAAAATTAAATGCGGACAGACGAGGCCCTTTTCTAGGAGTCTACACAGAATATTTACTATTGACAAGCAAGAAAAAGGGAGAACAGCATTGAAGAGTTATATCCAAGCGAGAACGAAGATTCATAATAACCCCTGCTAGATACTCATTAAACAATTCTAGATATTATGCTAAAATTATGAGTATATATGAATGCATTGGTTGGTCAGATTCGACAATTTCTCTGAAGCTTATCTAAGATTAATTTGATAATCCATAAGGAGAATTAGTAATTCGTAGAAAAAATCAACTTGACGAAAAGCAGTAAATTTCAGATGTTATGACAATTTGATTGTTTATTTTAAGGACAAATAGGTGAAATGCGCATGCAGGATTGCATCGTTCTTGCGACCATGATACATAAGCACAATTGATAAAGTTTTCTTAAACTATACCTGATGTGACAATCGTGGAACTATGGAAGAACATTGGTGAGCGGCTTGCCGAAATGGTCAGCTAAGTAGATTTGAAATGTTGAACAAATTGTTTCATGTTGCATATAATGTTTATAGTAAAATTGACTACATAAATCTTTCGTTGGGCTTGTCCTATTATTAATATCTCTAACGAATTAAGCATGTAAAAGCATTTCGAATTATTTTAAATTATTACAACATTGTATAATTTGCTAAAGGTTTGTATCATTTAATGTTGAACGCTAAAAAATTACAAATTAAAAGATAAAGTACAATGAAAAAAGGCAAGAAGCATAGCAAAATCGAATTTTTGCTACATATCATGTTTACTACATGCAAAAATATCTTTATTTTTAAAAACTTTCAATGTCATTTTCTTTCATACATGCGACTAGAAAGTTTAGCCTCTTTCATCAAGATTAAAATTGTTGTAAGAAAAGATGATCGATATACTAAATACTAGGCAATTATTTTGTATTCAAATATATTAAAGTAAGGCATTAATTGAGTACCTGCCTATCATCTTCATTATCGTAAATGATGATTTTGTCCGTATATAGTTAGGTATATTCATAAAGAATGTGCAACTCATAGCACCATGGAAATTCATGTCATATTATGCTTTCTTTCTGTGACGTCTTTAATATATATCGATATAAATTATAAACTTGTATAATGTATTAATTACACTGCATTGATGATCCATTGATGTTAATTGATTGTACTTTAGCTAATTGATTGTTATTTTTATTTGGTTAATCATATATGTTATGGGTTTTTGTCCATTAATAATGAGATTTTTTGGTGATTAGTGTTTATCAATTAAGTATGTTCTTATATTTATTATTGTTGTTGTTGTTGTTGTTGTTGTTAGAATTTGTAATCATTATTATTGGTATTTTTATTATAAAGACAAAGTATATCTAATGTCTATTATTGCTATCAAAAAGGAATTTGTTATATCTACTATCGATTAGCATTTTCTTCTACACATTATCATAATTATCATAACACCACTGTTATAATTATGAAAAAAATGTGCATTAATGATGTCAAACATATAAAAATGGGTTATGAGGATCCATTACCGTAGTTAATTTTTTAGTCTAGTTAAATAGTCTTGGCTAATTATGAAAAAAATGTGCATTAATGATGTCAAATAAATTAATGAATGTCTCATATGCATATAAAAATGGGTCATGAGGATCCATTACCGTAATTAATTTTTTTAGTCTAGTTCCATCCCTAGTGCCCTTGCTCATATTATAAATCACATTGATGATTTGTGGCGCCTTTTCATTTTTTATGCTAGGTTTCGAAAAAAGGTACGTGGCAAATGTCGCTAATTCAATAGGGAAATTGATGCAAATTTTCAGAAGAAAATACATCGGGAGTACCAAAACTTGGCATAGATGGACATTTTAGTACCAAGAGTTCAAAAAATGTACACTTAAGTATCACTTTTTGAAAAATTTGGACAATTAAGTGCCAAGTCCAATAGAGTAGCCAGGAATTTGACGTGGCATATTTTTAATAATATAAGTGGCCTATGTGACTCATCGGAAAGTCAACTCAGCAATCCTTGTGTAAAACGATGTCGTCTTCCATATTCACTTAAGTGTCGGTCATTGTTAAAAAATGATCACTTAAGTGTTAAGTTATGGTGTAAGTGATCCCTTAGGTGCTACTCGTGATTAAAAGCGAACACTTAAGTGTCAAGTTTTGTAAAAAGTAAACACTTAAGTACATAGTCTTAGTGTCTACGTGGATAATTTAATCTTTATATTTAAAATTAATTCTAGGGGCTTATGGGGCGACATGACATTTAAAAAAAAAAGGCCACGTGGATAATTTCTTTTAAAGAATTGCCACCTAGGTAAATAAAGTCGCTGGAAAATGCCAACTTAGCACCTTAGTTGGAATTTTTCAGCGTTGGCACTTAAGTGTTCTATTCTTCTCCGATTTTGATATTTAAGTTTACCTTTTAGAACTTTTGGCAAGTATCCCCTATGCCAAGTTTTGACACTTTCAGTGTCCACACCCCCAAATTTTCATGTATATTCTCATCATTGTAAGCTAGACCATTTTCATCTTCCACTTCTATATAATCTTTATCACTTTCCTTCTGTTTTTTTTTTTTTTTTCCAATTCCTTAAATCGAAATATCATAACTTCTTTCCTATTCTTGTAGATCGTATACACCTTATTTCATGTAACTACTTGAGCTGAATGATACGAGGCTTTCCCGTCAAATTTTGAAGAGGGAAGATCTTATAGAATCTTATCCTAAATTTTCTTTTGCTAGGCTCATAACTAAAAGACCTACTTTTTTAAGACTACAAGGGTTATTCAAATATGAAATATTTCATTGTCCCAATATATTTTATCTTTGCCTTGAATTAGTGGATTTAGACATTACTTCAATAATTTTAACTCATTTCAAAGTGGTAGCAACATGCTCCCTTTTCTAATGGTTGATTCCCGCAAGATACACTTTTGATCAAAAGAGTTTCACTAATTCCAACAAATTTTCCTTTTTTGGATTTGAAACTTGCTCGAATTGGATCCTTTCGATTTAGAAATCGAAAATAGACTACACTTACGAAGTTGTTCCAACTTATTAATTGGCACTAACCCTAGATCCTTGCCCTGAGAAATGAATCAATACTTTCTACTCGAGCTACATCACATACTGTTTACACTACAACCCAAGAAAAAATGAGGTTTCGAGTGGAACAAAACGAAGGATATCAAGTCAAGAGTACCTTTATTTTATTATAATATAATAACATAAAAATGATGGGTGTAAGAATCCACAACTTATCATGTCCTTTAAGTTGCATCTTACTTTCTACTGCATCGTTTCAAACGAAGTTTTATCATAAGATTCCTCTAGTTTGGAGACGATGTCTAATTGATCTAAATAAGGAACCGCATTATATACACGTATTAATAATTCAGTCAGTCTTGTAGCATACAAATTAATATTTTTAGTCAACTTATAGCAAATATATAGGAAAAAAACCATTGATCTTATTTTAATTTGCAACTAACACTTACATTTAAAAAAAAAATCTTTTAAATTGGGCTTACGCTATTTACACCCTTTAAATGGATATAATACTCCCTGATTTATTGAATTGACGAAGATAACATTAAGAGAACTAATTAATCAAAATCACAAGTGGAAGGGTCAAAGTTGCTATTTATTACAAATTCAAAAGGCAGATATTGTCATAAAAATATAAGAGCGTACTTAAATAAAAAAGATGTTTTATTCCACCATCTTATGTTATTTCCATATATGTCTATATAGACTTCATATTTTTCTTCTACTTACTAATGTCCTCGTGTCGCTTTCTGTGAAGATCTTTTGTAATGAGTTTACGCCTTGTTGGTGATCTATTTTAATTAGCATATAAATAAATATAAATTATAATCCTAAAGAGTTCACAACTTTAATTAAAGAATTCTCTTGAAAAACAATTAAATAAAGCATTGTATATAAGGATTTTTTCATATTGAACTTTAGAGAGACATTGTAAATATGCTAATCTTGAGATCATCAAGCGTTTGTATCCTTAATCTTTGTACTACCTGAGAATCATTTTATGGGATAAATTAGGGATAGTAAGATCTCAATATTAACTTCTTTTTTTATTCGGCTTTAGCCCTTTTTCATACAAAGAAATGTGCTCTGTTAATATACTTTTAAGTTTGAATCTCAATCATTAAATTTATCAATGTACTCTAATCTTAGAAGATTCTCATGGGAAAAAAAAAACAACGAACACAAGCTTCTTCATTTTGAACACAAAATAAGAAGCAACAACAAATTAGGAAAGATTGATACAAATTATTAGATTGATTGATCTATGTTAAAGATATATCTTTTCTCTTTCATCAATCTTAGTCTTGATGACGACTATTTTGGACAAATTAAATTTTAGAGTGTGTCTAAAACTATACAAGAGGTGAAAATAGCATGAGCTTCGATCTGTTAGTTATTAATTACTCTTTCTTTATATCTGTTTATTTAAGCAGATTCTTTTAACAATTATTTCTTACTCAAATTATAAAAAATGGGTCTTCACAATTAATGTATAGAGCTCTCTCTTAACCATATGGCGCTCTCTGTGTGCACCATATTTGAAATGTTTGCCACGTTTTTTTCTTTCGATGTAAGTGAAGGAAAGGTAGAGAAACAAGATTGGTAAACCAGCAAGGTAATAAATATATGATGATGTAATAATAGAAAATTTTTAATTGCATTTTATGACTATTATAATAAGTGGAGTCTGTAGATTTGTTTCTTCAAAGGTAACCTCTTCTATATATGAAAAAGAATTAAAAATGTAGGCCGTGCAAAGCCGGGGTAAGAAAACTATTTTTGCTTTTAATTGAGGATTTAACCATAATTATTTCATGAAAGTATGCAGATATCATTTTAGTGAAAAGTGTAATTTCTTAGAAACTTTCTAATGTCCAAGAAGTGAAAGTTAGAAAGTTATCACTATAAAAGCAAGGCACAATAAAAAAAAAAAAAAAATTGGTACCATAAAATACAAGGATCCAATAACCATAATTATTTACTCTCTTTTGATTGTCTCGATTTTTAAATTTATTTTTTTGGGTTCCATTTTAGTTATGTACGTTAAAATATTCAATCAGTAGATATGACGAGTAGTCCACACAAAGTGTGAGTCAAGCAACTAAGAGAATACTCAAGAATTTTAAATTTAAATTGTACATTGTAGCTTAAAATTTAACTTAATGCATAAGAAGTCTTCAAGATGCTTTCATTTTCTATTTTAAGATTGAAATATATTAATTTTTTGAGATTAACATATCAATTACAAGGTTAGGTCCTCATTTTTTTTTGTCTAATCCTATCTTATATCTATTTGACAAGCCACTAATAGGGCAACATATTAGATAAGGTCTTCCAAATTTACCACATTTTGTAATTGATGTTTATATTTTGGGAAGTTCCCATTAAAAATTTTCCACTCACGAGCACGCAAGCATGGTTAAGTTCGCTATAAAATCATTACCAAAATGTGATTATTTGTGCATTGATTAATATATGGTCCCGTAGATGAATAGCAAAAAAACACATTTGACTCTCTTCGGATTAGTTGAGTCGAATTTGACTAACCAAAAAATTCAATTTCTTTGGAATTTGTTAATAGTCCATTCGGATCGGGTAAGATTGGTTTCGGGTCTTCTGGGCGGGTAGGTGCCTCTTCTCAAAATTATGCTCATGGGGGGAGGCTATTTGCGATCAAAAAACATTATAGAGGGGACTTTGGGGGATTTCCGAGAAATACAGGGCGGGCAATATGGATTTTCATTTTCTAAAATAGTCCGTCCTACGAAGAGTCACGACTTCAAATGGCGCTCTTTCTCGTTCAAGAGAAGAAGCGCGAAGAGAATCGGGATGCTGCGGAGGAGATTAAATGCGCTGCAATTTTCAAGAATCATGCTTTCCCTTCTCAAATGGTTGATGGTCCTCGCTTAGCACGCACAGGTTGGAACTTGTGGACGCAGCATCATTGCGTCCCCTCTCTCTCTTCCTCTCTTAAAATCCATTCAGTCCGTTCTGATTCAGTCTGTCTAGCTTGTTCCTCTTCTTTTTCGAAACAAGAAAATGGTTTTTTGGGGTCGGTTCTGATTCTCCTCTGCACATTCTTTTGCCTCTGAATTTGATACGACCCTTTTATGTTTCGATCGGTTGTTCTTGTTTGTGATTTTATTTCATGAGAGTGATGATATCGTTTGCTCTGTTTTTCCACTGAGTGAGTAGGGATTGAAGTGAAACCAGGCAAGCCATATACTCAGAAGCCAAATGGGTCGAGGCTTCGCATCTCCCAGGTAAAACCCTTCTCTCTTCTTTGATTTTGGTTCATTGCAACATTGAAAAGTCCAGATTTCATCAGGCTTTTTATTGGTTTTACCTTAAATTGGATGTGCATAATTTTGGGCAGGCGACACTCGGGACTGGTGTTGCCACCATCAAGAGCACGGTGCAATGCAATGTGGGCAATGCGACTCCTGTATTTATATGCTCCTTGCTTCCGGGAAAAGAAGAATCTGCTCAGATAAATTTGGAATTCGAGGAAGCCCAGCAAGTCATTTTTTCTGTTCTTGGTGTTCGCAGTGTTCACCTCACAGGTTACTACGTGCGAAAGGGTCGAGAATTTGATGATGACTCGTATCCTTGGTTGAGTTATGTTGTATTATTCCCTCTTACTGTTATCTCATTTCTCATATATTTTTGTTTTCTATTTGTATAAGATGATCGATTGGTACCATTACATCATTTTAACCATGCAGACATTGGTACACGTTGGGGTGAGCTAAAAAGGTCAAGAGATACTAATTAGTGTCCTTACGGACTTCACTTTCTAAACCGTTTCATTCACTAAATATAGAAGCTTCATTCTAGAGTTCCGTTCCTTTATAATGATTATTAGAGAGTCCTACGGAGAAGATATTGCAGACACTGAGACAGATATTTCTGAGGACGACGAGTATGAAGATAGCTTTATCAATGACGGTGATGTTGAATTCCTTCCGCCTTCTCCTATGCCGAATAAATCAGGTGCTCGTAGTTTAACAATGTTCTTTTCCTATCTCTCATAAGGCATTTGTTGATGAGCTTCTACTTTGAAAATTATGTATGCACAGCTCTTCAATCTTTATATCTAAAGGGGAAGAAAAAAAAGCTCAATTTTGAGAAATCAATTGGATTTTATATAAAGAACAATTTGGAATCTATTGTGCTTAGATGTTGATATCATAACAACGCAATAGACCATTTTGCTTTGTTGAGTTACGCATCTAAAGTCCTTGGAGTTGGTTGCTTTGTTCAATTCTCAACATTGCTTGAATTCTTTTTGCTTGATATTAGTGACACCGAGAAGCAATTACAACAACATATGCAACTAATCTTTCACATTTTTCAGATTCAATGAAATATAAATCATTAAATAATTTCCATTTTGTGTAACTAAGTACCAGTTGTCCAGCCATGCATTTGTAAAATGAAATTTGGAGCTCATTCTTTTCTATCTTAACTGCTCAAGATTGTTGCATCGGAGTTGCCTGCATCCTGCATCAAAGTAGGACCAGTGAAAACCCTCTAGTAACTCTTGTTTCTGGAGGCAAAGGCAATATCCTATAAATTGTTGCTTTTATATTTTAGAAAGAAATATTATTAATGATGTAGTATGAAGAAATTGACCTTCTTTAAAAAATTGCTGTCAGCATTTTTTATTTGTTTATCAATAATATGGTATCAACTATCACAGACCATATATACTTAACTGTGGTGCCATAGAGAAAGATTATGATATTTGAGCAATTTGTATGATTATGTGACCATAGAGAAAGAATATGATGTGGGAGCATTCTGCTTTTATTTTTGTGCTTGCCAGATAATCTTATATAACTAATATTATTCTTCACCTTAAAATGTGAAATTGCTTCTCCTTCTTATATTCATGTGATGTCATCAGTGTTTTTTTTTCCTTTGGTCTTCACCGTGATAGAGTTGTCATATTGTATCATTATTCTGTTTCTTATGGATTCATTAATGTTGTAGGATCTTGCACCATGCCAGATTTTATTTTATAGTTGTTAGCATTCTTGATTTTGAAATTTTAAGTTGATTTTCCTTCTTATATTCGTATGATGGCATTACATGGACAAGTACAGATATGTTGGTTGCTCTCATTATGCTCAGTTTTGAATCTTCAATTTAGGAGAAAGTTTATATGACGTGTTTGCAATGTGAATTTTTAACAACAGAGGAGGAGAAACCAAACCACAAGAAAGGAAGAAAGGGAAAAGACCATCGTCGACGACTTAGGAAAAAGCATGAAAAAAGTGAATCTGATAAGGTCAATGGCTTGCCACAACAGAATTCTGAGGCCCTGTTGTTAGAATCCGATGAGGAAGATTTCTTTGTATCCTCTCTACTTAAGAAAAAGTCTTATGCGAAGGACTCTGAAATAAATGTCCCAGCTGTAGTCATTGAATCTCCATTAGATGTTGTCAAGAAGAAGGGAAAGCAAGATGGAAGCACTACAGTGAAATCATCTGAACCTTTGTCTCCTACTGTTGTTGGCATTGAACCTGGAAGGTAATTTATTAAATTAGAGACTTAACAATATGTTACTTATTTTACTTTTTCCACGAGAAGAGAATTCATTGATTTGCTGGAAATGCTTCGTCTTTACACTGATCTCAATTTGAATAGCTTGTGTAATGTCCAACTGAAGATAAGTGGTTAAGGAATGGACTCTTGACTATTGTGAGACAGGAACTTATGTTTTAGTTACACATCTAAAGCAGAAGGCCTGCCTATGAATATTATAAAATCAGATACACATGGATGCACATGATTTTATCTAACACGTTGATACATTGGAACCAGCACTGCAACGAAAATGAAGAGTAAATTGCATTTTGTGGAGGGAGAGATGCAGAATCAAGCATGGCAGGAAGATAAGGAACCAAAAGCCGAGGATCTGAGTAAGAAGTGAGTACCTTTATGTCCTCACGTTCTTGTTGACCTCTCATTATCCACACTCACATATATAATGATGCTTGGTTGAAAGCATTGATCCTATAGCTGGGTGTCCTAGGTTCATTCCACATGTAATCTTTGACATGATGTAGCAACAAGAGTTTGACCCATCTTGAAATAATGAAAGACCTCCATTTGTAGGTCCCCCCTTCCTACCTTTTATTAATTTCAGTGACCCCACACATATGTATATGATGAAAGATTAAAGTACTAGAAATTTTTCAAAATGATTGTGCTTGACGCCTACGAGCAAAACTCTTATTGTTATGGCTTGTTAGTGCAGATAGCTAAGCATGAATACTTCAATAGTAAATGTGGACCGATGACCTTTCTACTTGCATTTGTGAACGATTTGTATTAGGTCTCATGGCAAGCACTGGTCGGTTGCCTAGACAGTAATGAAAGTGATTAAACAATACTCGTAACAAGGAAAAATTGAACTTTACCAGGGATTTTTTTATCTGTGATGAATAGGAGATCTGCTGTTGAAATTAAGCAAGCTCTAAGTAGAGAGAATTGCAAGAAGTCCAAAAAAAAGAAAAGGAAGGACAATAGCTTGCCCCATCAGAATCCTGGAGCCCGGTCGTCAGAACCTGATGGTGAAGATTTCTTTGTATCTTCTCTACTTAAGAAAATGTCTTCTGCGAAGGACTCGGAGACTAAGATCCCAGATGTAGTCATGGAGACACCGCTAGATGTTGCCAGGAAGAAGCAAAAGCAAGATGGAAACACTGCTGTGGAATGTTCTGAAAGTTTGTCTCCTTCTGCTGTTGACGGCAATCCTGGAAGGTAATTGACTGAATTTGAGACTTAACAATATGTTACCTATTTTACTTTTTTCACAATAAGAGAAGTCATCTATATGCTGGAAATGCTTCAGCTTGACACCCACTTCAGTTTAAAAGGTCATGTACCATATCAAAAAACCAAATTTAAGTAGTTAAGGACTGGACTCTTGACTATAGTGAGACATGAAACTTTTGTTTTAGTTATTCAACAAAAGTAAAAGGCCTTCTATAGACAAGGAAGCATATGATTTGATCTAACATTTTGTTACATTGGAATCAGCTCTGCAAATAAAATAAAGAGGAAATTGCAGTTCATGGAGGAAGAGATGCAAAATCAAGCATGGCAGGAAGATAAAGAACCAAAAGCCGATGATCCAACTCAGAAGTGAGTAGCTTTATGTTTTCATGTTCTTATTGGCTTTTCATAATCCAAACTCACATATATAATGGTATTTGGTTGAATGCGTTGATCATGTAGCTGGGTGTCCTAGGTGTAATCTCAGACGTGATGTAGCAACCAGAGTTTGGACCCCACTTGAAATAATGAAAAACGTCCGTTTGTAGGAGGCCCCTTACTATCTTTATTCCCGTCAATGACTCCGCACATATTTATATTTTGAAAGACTCTACTAGCATTCTCATAATATGATTTTGCTTTTAAAGCCCTCAAGAAAAGTTCATAAAATTTTTCTTTTTGAGTAATATGTCTGAAAAGACCCCTTGATTCTTTATAAACACCGTTTCGAACACATTTGATACATTTTAAAATGGCCATTGCTCAGACATATTTACCCTTAGCCTCTTCTAGGTTTTTTGGAAAACAAATAGAAAGGATCTTGGAACTGTAATTGTTATGGCTTCTCAGTGCAGATAGTTAAGCGTGCATACCCAGAGAATAATTGTTGAGCAATGACCTTTCTGCTTGCTTTTATGAACGGATTTGTATTAATTCTCTTGTCAAGCACCAGTTGGTTGGGTCGACACTCATGAAGGTGGTTAAACAATCCTTATGACGAGGAAAAAATGTACTCGATGCACCTTCTCTAAATTTGGGATTTCCTTCTCTGTGATGAACAGGAGTTCTGCTGTTGAAGTTGAGCAAGTTCCGAGCGGAGAGAATCGCAAGAAATCCAAAAAGAAGAAAAGGAAGAGCAACCTGGCAAATGGGAAAGAAAAAAGAGCGTGAAATCTCTCTATCTCCATCCCTAGAGAAAGACGATGGGAAAGAAACAACCGCTCTTTCTTGTGATTCGTTTGCGAAACCAAAGTCACCGTTAAGTTTGAACTTTTTACTTGATATCAGCTTATAGTTGCGAGATGAATTTTGAGGATTTTGGACTACATATTCATCATTATTATTCTTATTTATGTTCCATGTGATGATGTGATACGTGGCTGGTGTTATTAGATTCTGTGAAAACCATAGGTTTTCTAAATTTAACTATGTGTATGAACTAAAGTTAACCCCATATTAGAGTTTGAGAAAACTTGTGATATGTCTAAATTCACACTATCGGTAAGGTTAATCAGTTATGCACAATAGTTATTTTCATGTATACTTACTAAGTGGAATGGTAAGAGTAGGAAATGTTTTTGTGATGAATATAGAATACAATATTGTTCTACTAGATAATAACCAAAGATTATTATTTGTTCCTAGATGCTTTAGATGGTAATGTCAATAGCATATCTCATAGATGAGCACATTTGACCGAATCGCGGGTAATCCGTGGACAATCATGAAGAGGTTCCATTCATGACACATCATCACCACTTGGACACAAACACGTAGGCCACTATCTCAATGAGTTGGTATCTTACGTGGACCAACTTAGCTTGAGGTACCTTCCTTAGCCTTCTTGAAGCTTCAAGAGTCTTCTAAATATCTTCACATGTTGGTAGATGTAGTAATTCTTGATAGGAGGGAGATTGTAAATAATGCCGGTTGGTTGGAAGAGAACCTTTAAGGTAATTTACTATGGTATCGGTTAATTACCAAGCTAGAATTTCTTGTTACGAACTCCTTGGTGAATTTTGTTATCCATAAACGTAAATTACTAACCGTAGGTGTAATTGAGATTGCGACAATTATAGGTAGTTGTCTATATCATATAAGAGAAACTTATCTTCAAAGTAGTAACATAACCTAAGATGAAGTAATTTACCCTATAGTAAATAATTTAATTTGCAGTTAATTTTCACTTTATAGGTTAATAATCTATGTAAATATTAGTAAACCGAGTGCATGGTAATTGTTACTAATGTAACTTTCCTTTTATTAGTAAACTGAATACTGAACCTAATTGTAACAACATTCCTCTTGGGGCAAAATTTCTTTCAGTTTATAAATTACATTTTTTTATATGGATATTAATAAACACAAATTATAATAAAAGTCATAAATTATCTTTTCGGCTACAAATATTTAATCAATTTAACAAGCACAATGCTGACAAAAGCGCCCAGATTGAGACAACCATTTTGAAATTTAAGGTTACCAATTTCAATGATTGAGCACCGACAACACAAGAATATAAAAGCTTCCAAAATCAAATTGTTGATATGGCATTTTATGTAAAAAAAAGAAAAAAAAAAGAAAAAAAAAAGATATGGCATTTTATGTCATCATATCACATTCTATTCTTCAATATCTGACTAAGACCAACTCATGAGATTATTATTCTAGGTCGAAATAAGTTCTCCTGTCGGAATACTGTACACTTGGATGGACCGGATTGATTATGCAATAGCAGCTATTTTTATGATCAATAAAATATTTGAAGTTAATATTACTAAGAAAATATCTTTCAATTTCTGAGTACATATTAATGATTACCGGACATTAGATTTTGATAGGAATAATTTTGTTTTTGTCCAGGAGTAATATTTAATGCAAAGATACGAATTCATCGATGGTTTCTTTTAATTCTTAGGTTACAAATTTTAGTTTATTTTGTAAGAAGAGAATGACAAACTGCATCGTACATCACGAAACATGAGACATTATCTATCTATCTATAAGAAAATAGTATTTTGAAGGTTCGTGGGTTTTTCACTCAATTTTGCCACTTGGCAATATGTCTAGGGTGCAACTACAAAATGTGGCCAATAAAAACCCCAGACCCCCCGATTGAGGAAAAGAGCAAAATAATATTAAATGGGAAAATAGAAAAATGAACAACACTTCATTTTTAAAATATCAAATCAAAAATCCTTTACGAAATTAAATTTTAGAAAGTTAAATAAATTAATCACATAATTAGGAAAAAGTAGATATCAAGCAGAAAGTTATTCAAAAGAAAACCTAAAATTTAGCACTACCACATAAAAAAAGTTCGTGTGAAATTAATAAATTAACTATATTATTATGAACAATTTAAATGTTAAACAAAAAATCTACCAGAAGTAAAACTAAAATTTTTAAAAAAGCAGTATTACCTAAAAAAAGTAGGCAAAAGATATCGAGATAAAAAACATAAACTAATAAAAATAGTTGCACTCAGCCTGGCGCTATTATATCAAGCAATAAATAACTCAAGCCCAATCATCCTGTTATGTTATGTAATTTTGAAGATAAATGTGTCTATTTCTTTTGCTAATAACATATATTTTAAAAAGAATACTAGAAATTTGATTAGGTTCACGAACCTATTGACCAAAGTATAGTGAGCTTGAGCTTGACTCAACAAGACGTTCAAAGAAGCTTACTTGACCGGAAATCATATTAGTCGATCTCAGGTAATCACGAAATTGAGCCCCAACTACTGAGTAGCTTGACTCAATTTCACTCCTTCATGTGATGGTATAGTTGCATAATGTAAAAAGGAAAAGGTGCCAAAAAGTGTATATACCCAACCATTTCCAAACAAATTAAAAAAATTAATGTTTGCTCTCATTTAGCAAATAAAGAAAGATTCCACCCGTGCAAGCACAGGTTACTCCTTTATGTATTATATGATGTCTAAAATGCAGTAAATGGTAATGTTCTCTATTGTGTATGAACTGAATCAGTTGTGGTAAAGTGTAATTATTGCAATAGAGGCTTATGCGGTCATATTGACGTCGTATGCACCTTCTGTATCTATATCTATGAATGAATGGATAAAAACCTAAAGTTGAGAATGGTAGAAAAGCTAGACTCCATATTGATACTAAACAAAATTTGATCTCCAACATAGCTCGAGATTGACTTGTTGAAGTGCTAAGAAATTATTGACATAGTATTTGAGCGAAGTTGAAAAATTTACCTTCTGTTTCTCTCTCTATCCTCTACTTCATACAAAATGATCTGCCAAATATGTGCCATTCTATCCCAGTATATTTCTGACAGAGCATAGCTAATCTTCATCATTTTTCCTCATCCTCTTGACTAGGGGAAGAGAATTACCTCTCTCGTCAGAAACAGATTCATCCGCAGACAAATGAGAGCCCGACTCCGGAGACATGACATTTTCCTCTCCTCCATCTTCATCAGAAGCATCGCATGATTTGTTTTCGTGTGCTGCAGAACGAGAACAGCCAGGTTCGTGGTCAGGATTGTCTTCTTCCCCGACTATACTGGTGGCCTCTATAATTTCAAAATCCCGGGAGGTGCTGTGCTTAGCATGCCTCAGCAAATTCGCTTTAGTGACCTTGCTAAGTCGGATTAAATACTTCTCATAATCTTCTATATGAAAGATCAGCTCGGGGATGCAGCGATTTTCCCTTTAGATATTTCCCACAATTCTCCTTCTATTAGTGTTTTCTTGCTGTTCCTGCCTTTTAAGTCATCACATAAATCACTCAAACACAAAGAAAACATTTAAAAAGAAGAGAAAAGGAAATGCAAATGATGACTGGAGCCTGAGATTGGATACGGTGGCAATATATAGAGTACTCACCTTCTGCATTTCAGCCACAAAGTTATAGAGTTGAAAAGTGGGATGCTTGTGTCATGGGTACATAGTTTTCTTGGTCGCGAATTAACCCATGTGACGCTTGGCGAACATAATTCACCAGGCCAGCCTTCCTTCTATAGTTGTTTTAATGAATAATACGGCGATTAGCTCTTTGCATACAAGATCGTACCACGCCTAGCTTGACTTGGGTGTCTAGTCCATCGAGTGAGATAGTAGCCCTCTTTAGGCTCAATAACTGGTTTTGGCCTACCATGGTCTCATCAGGAGAGCGGCATAAGCTCCTGACTAGTTTGTGCACGGGAGGCCAATCCCGCCTTCAGAGTTCCTAAGTAATATTATCCTTCAATCCTAGAACTCCTAGCACCAACCGTCCTGACGCCACTCCCATGGAGCAGTTGTGTTCATCCTCTCTATGCCCTCGTTCTTCATTCGATAACCTTAAACTTCACTCCTAAGGGTTCACGGGTATGGGGAAATTACGGACTGTGTCAAACTCCCCCACCCAATTCCGCAACACCCTCGTTGCGGGCTGTTCTGTCGCTTTCCTACGTTTCCATAACCATCAGTGCCACTTCCTAGGACTTACATAGATGGTAACGCTCGCCCAACAGAACAAGTCACACCATTCCATTGCTTGTTTCCCCCGATCAAAACTGTTCGTGAATCTCCAGTCACTTGTACTCCCTAACAAGTGTGGCACCCCTAGCCAACTGCACCCTTATGGCAGCACATTCTTTCACCTACTAAGCTCCTTTTGATCTTTGCAAGCCAATAGAGGGTCCCCCTTGGTGGAAACGTGATCACAAACTTCTTCTTAAGATTCTTCCATTGATCCAGGAACGTTATCCCATTCAGCGAGTAATTTGGTTCCTTCTTATGATCCCATTGCCATCCCAGAAGCTAGATGAGAGCCGCACGTTGTCCGAGCCCCTTTGGCCCTGGCGATCACTCTTCGCCCTCATGGGACCGGGAAGACCACGGGCTTTTCCCCGAATCACCACCTACTGGAGGGATCCCCGCTTTGATACCATTTGTCATTGGTTGATAATTTCCTTGGCTGCGGATTAACCCATGCGGCGCCTAACAAACGGAATTTACCAGACCAGCCTTCCTTCTATAGTTGTTCCAATGAACAATACGGTGAATAGCTCTTTTCATACGAGATCATAACATGTCCAGCTTGGTTCGGATGTCTAGTCCATCGAGCGAGACATCATCCCTCTCTAGGCTTAACAACTGGTTTCGGCCTGCCATGACCTCATCAGGAGAGCGGCATTAGCTCTCGACCAGTTTGTGCACGGGAGGCCAACTCTGACTTCAAAGCTCTTAAGTAATATTATCCTTCTATCTTAGAACTCCTAACACCAACCATCTTGACGGCACTCACGTAGACCAATTGTATTCATCCTCTCTGTGCCCTCGCTCTTCACTCGATAACCCCAAGCTTCACTCCCAAGGGTTCGTGGGTACGGGAGAATCACGGACCGTGTCACTTGCAAGTTAATTCAACAAGTTTCTAAAATCTAGTGCTTGGCAGAAGTTGCTTGGATCTTTCAGGGGCAATCTGAAGTTTTGTTATTTGAGCCAATTGCTTCTACAATCTTGTAACCATTCTGAATAAATGATCTGCTTGTGGGTCTGCACACATTTATCACAACAAAAAAAACATAGTTAAACAAAATAACTTGGTACAACTTTCACCCCCCTCCCGGCACCCCGCCCAATCCACATCACATATGACTGCTTCAACTGATTGCAGAAGGCAAATGATTACTGCAATGCTGGTGTATTTGTTGACAACAGGATATAATTCAGAAATCTCCACGGGACCATCAATTGCTGACCCTGTAACTTTGCACAACTCTATAGCAACATCTTGAGCAAAGATCGAATCATCAGGAGGCGAGCTTAGTTGGAAGGCTAGTAATACCAGACTCCTAACAACTTGGAATATTTGATTCAATTGCTTTTGCAGATCTGTGTAGCCCAGGATCCATGAGAGTTTCTCAGTTGGCAGGGCAACTCGTTAGTAATCATCAACATAATATCACCAAGGACCTGAAAAGAACATACTGCCATAGCTTAAAAAACACAGCACATGAAATCAGCAAAAGACTTATGAAAGAGAGAATTTGCTTTTTACCTCAGCCTCACGAAAGGATGAAATTGCAAGAAGCTCGGATGACAGAGGCTTCAGGATCTTCAAGATGAATATCTCAATGTTCTTTTTTTTTGGATCATTAATCACATAGGTTATATTTTCACCATCAAAACCATACTCAGTTATGCAGACCGACACCAAATTTTTCAAGCAGCTGGGCAAAACGAGGGCCCTGCAAATAAATCATTAACATATCCTTAAGGCAGATAAGTGCTTGATGGAGATTTATCTCTTTGACCTTCAATCCTACTTTTGTTCTTTTCATTTGGAACACTCGATTGGACTGACTTAAGGAGAAGTATCAGCTTCAGCAATTGGGTCCCAGAATCTTAATGTCACCATAGATAGAAGTCTCAAAGGGATCGTCCCTCACTAAAACAGGGCAAGACCTGACGTGACAAAGCAGAATATTTAGAGGTGGCAAAATGGGTTTTAGACCCATATATGATCCATTTAAATCATATATGAGTCACTTGTTTTTTGAGAAAAAGTAATTAAATGGGTTTAACAATTAAAGACTTTGATTGGTGGGTCTTAAATGGATTGGATTTAAAATCCATTTTCACCAAAAACCTCACAATCTCTCTTTTCTCTCTTTAACTTTACAAAAAAAAAAATATATTTTTTATAAAAACCGAAATTATAATTTTTTTTTCTTTCTTCTTCCTCTGGTCGCTGGCATAGCGATGGCCAGTGACCGGCCAGGCGAGCCTCGAGCTCGCCGGATCTGGTGAGAGTCGAACTCGCTGATCTGGCGAGACTTGAACTCGCCGGTGTCGAGTGAGGCTCGAGCCTCGCCAGATCCGGCGAGGGGTGAGCTCAAGCTCGTTGGATTTGGCCAGGCAGAGGCCTCGCCAACGTCCAGCAAGCCTCGAGCTCGCCGACGTCGATGAGCTGGGCAAGCTCGAGGCTCGCCGTGGCCAGCCGCCAGCCGTCGTCGTGGCCGGCCACTAGCCAAAAAAAAAAAAAAAAAAAAAAAAGAAAAAAGAAAAAAGAAAAAGAAAAAGAAAAAAAAAGAAAAAGAAAAAAAAAAATTATATTTTAAAATTATAAAAATTGTCCATTAAATTTGTATTGTATAAAACTATTTTAGCAATACCATTTTATATATATAAGAAATAAACTTTCTAAAGTTTAGTTAAATAGATCAGGTATGAGATAAAAATTTTGCATTGCAATAAATGTGTTATAAACGGGTTAAATGGATCGATTTGGATCAGACCATTTATGATCCGACTCGACCTACCTGTTTAACAGGTCTAAGAATATTCAAGACGAGATATAATGTCTGAGCAGCTTGTTCTCTTGTTGGAGGATGATTGGCCAAGACCTTGGGAGGCTGTACTAGCATTAGAAAATTCAGCATTGTATAACCCTATTGTAGTTTGCAGTAATTGATTGATTGTTGACGTTGCCAAGAGAGGCATCTGTTCTTAAGTCAAGGTGGTGCAGCCAGAATCAGTACGGTCAGGAATATCAATTGCAGTAGTTCGCCCATTTGCCCTTTTTAGTCCATTAATCTGCCTTGGTTTGCCTATATGTTTCTCCACCAACTAATGGAATTTAACCAAGTCAATTAGCTCCTTTTCAAGTTCTACCCTCTTATCACTGTTGCTTTCTCCATTTCAGTGGCTATGGTGTTGAGCACCACCTCCGTTATACCCGGTAAAATTATGGCGCAGCTTGTGGTTCTCTCTTTCTCAGAGGACCCTGAGCCTGAGTCAGCTCTCTGACCAAGAAGGACTGATCTGCCAAGAAAATGAATACATAGTTACGAAAATGCAAAATTCTTCCACCCGAAAACTCATACAAAAGGTATGTGTAGCAATACGGATAGGAGACGAATCCCTTTCACTATTATTTCCTAGACTCTAGAAGTACAAGTAAAAGTAACCCCTTGTGGAGATTTCAAATTGTTGGAGTTTTTGTTTGTTAAAACAAAAAATAATTACTTTTTACCTTGTCCAACATAGGAGAAATGGGAGGAAAATGACTAATTTATAAGTGTGAAGTTTCCTTTGTAAATCTAAAGGAATGACTGGGGTGGGCTAGACCCCACCATACCCGCGTGCGGGTGCGCGATTTTGGCGCACTCAGTGCGCCCGCGGTTTAATTAGCACTAATCCCTCTATTATTTATTTTATTTTTGTTTTGTTATGTTATAAATTTTAATCAAAGGTTGTTTGTTTTGAGAATTTTCGGAAATAAAATATAAAATGAAAATTTGAAATTTTATTTATTAAATAAAAAAAAATTATTAATTATTATTCCGAAATTATTTGTGTCTTTTCAAGGCAACCTTTGCATATGATACGCGTTCGGTTTGCAACATTTTCCGAAGGGTTGCATTGGTTCGGTTTTAATTTCTTACGAATAAACACCTTTGTTCATTTGAACAAATTTTCGAAAGAATTTGTTTGTTCATTTCGCAACTTTTCACGAAGAGTTGTCTTCGTTTTTTAAGACTATTTTATATATACTTGTCAGATTGAGGAAGAATTAGAGTGATCATTTTTCATCTTTTCGAATCTTCTTTCTAAAAAAACGATAGCCATTCTTTCAATTGTTTCCTAGAGAGATCCTAGAGAAAAACTAGAATTGCTATCTAGTATTCTCAATTTAAGACTTTATTATATCCTGGAGGATATTTGCCGGTAACCATTAGCAACTTTGTGAGGCAAATAAATCCTTAAAGAAAGTGATATTACGCTTCAAAGTCCGACTCGAGTACTCAAAAGATCCGTTTTCATTGTTCTACCCTATTCAAAGCCATATTTTCACTACACAAATCAGGGTCGTCAAATTCAAAAGTTCCATGAGCTTTAATGATGAACTGAAATAAGGGGTTTAACAAAGAATTGAAAAACATACCAAATAAAGCCAACAGTGATAAATCAATCTCTAGGATTTAGAAAACCAAGATAAATTGGAAGCATAATCCATAGAAATGAATGTGAGAAAAGACAGTGTACAGTAGGTTTTAGGAACTATTGATAATGACCCAAAGCAACCCCAGAATCTCACCCCTTAATCTAGCTTAAGATGTCTTAATCTCAGTGTTGGGAATTACTGATTTCCTAAAAACCAGATTCGACACTAAATCAAACCCCTAAAATAGGTGTAGAAGACGAGCCCAAGAACAAACACGTATCACCGATCCTAAGGCACATCACATAATCGAACGTACCTTGTTAACCACAGATTAAACACCGACGACGCCAATTCGCCTTGAAGGGAAGATAGGTGTCGCCTCTTGCTTATTGTTCTTTCTTTTGGAAGTGTCTTTGAGGGAGAGAGGGAGGAGGAACGTACGTTCCTTCAAAAAGTGTCTTCCTCTCTCTTTATTTCCCCCTTATATACGTTCTTTCCAAAAAGAAATGTGTCCCTTCATCATATCCCTCTGTCCATGGGTCCTAATATTGTGGGCCGGGCTTTTAGGCCCAACATGGGCGGACGGGCCAACTTAGGCCCATCACACAAAATAATAAAACCATCATCTCCCACTCGCACATGGTGGGCCGAACAGGATCTTCTTTATCTTTCTACAACATTCATACCGATGAATAATCCGTGCGACCAGCATACTTTGAGAGCTCATTGCCATACATCTGTTAGGAATATATAGCAACTCATAATGGGCATCACACTCTGAGTAGATTTAGTATGCAGTATCCTAGATCGATCGATCACATTTATATCTCTTATGATCTCTTTTAAACAATAATATATATATTATCCCAAAGACAGTCATAATTGGTCGACCAGTGAATACAAAACTATAATATGATTATCCAAAATCGATCTTCCTCTTTTCTTCAAACTCTTAATTTCAGTTTAGCTTGCTTTTCTAGAAATATCCCATTAGATCGAATCAACTCATGACCATTGGCAACATTCTAAGATAGCAAACACTAAATAAAAATCTTAAGAATAAGTAAAAATTATGAGGGCACTAAAATTGAAGAACTCTTTTCCTTAAGAGCCTCACACGGCATATAAGTTGAGATCAAACTTTTGCCACTCTTATTGATTATCTCGTGCATACGTAGTATGAAATACGTATTACGGTATTAACTCATTTCCCATGGAGCGTATGTCTACACCATCAATACCGTACAGATAATAGTTCAGACATACCCAATGTCTAACTTAAGTTCACGTATCTACTCATTCACAAAATTCATCAGAATTCACATCTGGCATCTTAGACAGATAAAGTAAAATATGTGGGGTATTTTACTTTCGGACATAGTACATATCATGTTCTCATCTTAACACTTAGTTAAGGTGACATATATATTTTAAGCTTGAGCTCTCGATTATCACTTAGATAATAAGCTTAAAAACGGTCACATCTCTATTTATCATATAGTAAATAGAAGCGATTACCCGTGTGAGTGGGCTAATCTTATATCTGTTTAATATACTTTCTCAACTTAATGTAATGCACTGAACATTAAAATGCATAAAGGTCAAACAAAGATTCATATGCATTAATAATGAAGAAACACAAGTTCATAAATGTGAACAACTTAGGAAAATTACAATATCCAGTACATTAGACTCTACGCAATCCTAGAGATTTTACATGACCACAAAACACATCTCTAGGTATTGGCTTTATCATAGGATCTGCTACCATTCTATGCATAGATATGTACTGTAAGTTCACATCCTTTTGTGCAACCATATCTTTAACAAAATTATACTTGGTATCTATATGTTTGGTCTTGCCATGATATTTTGGATCTTTGGTGTACGCTATAACTGCTTGGCTATCACAGTTAACTAATAATGGATTTGTAGCTTTCTCAATAATACCTAAATGATCCAAAAATCTCTTAAGCCAAACTTTTCCTTGTACCGCTGTTGATAATGCCACGAACTCAATTTCCATCGTGGACAAGGCTATACATGTTTGTTTCTTACTGCTCTAACATATGGTGCCATTATTCAATAAGAAAACAAACCCATAGGTAGATTTCCTTTCATCTAAATCTCCTCCCCAATCAATATCAGAATAGCTTTCGAGTCACAGATCATTTCCTTGATAACTCAGCGTATAATCAGCAGTTCCCTTTAGAAACCTCAGTATTCTCTTAACGGCTTTCCAATGTGCTTGACCTGGATTGGATTGGTATTTACTCACCATTCCAACTGCAAAATATATGTTAGGTCTTGTACACATCATAGCGTACATCAAGCTCCCAACAGTACTAGCATAAGGAACATGTTTCATTTGTTCATTCTCTTGTGGAGTTTTTGGACACAGTCTATGGCTAAATCTTTCTCTTTTTGTAATAGGAGTATCTATGGGTTTACAATCTTGCATACAAAATCATTCAAGAACCTTATTTATATATATTTCTTGCGAAAGAAATAACGACCTCTTTGAACGATCTTTTGAAATCTTAACTCCAAGGATGTATGCAGCCTCACCAATATCTTTCATTTCAAAGTTGGAAGATAACCAACTCTTGACAGTGTTAACAAACTCCATATTGCTTCCAGCAATTAGTATATCATCAACATATGATGATATGATCACAAATTAATCTTTGGATCTTTTGATATATACACAATGATCCTCATCAATCATTGTAAAATCATATGCCATTATGGCATTATGAAAACGTATATACCACTGTCTAGACGACTGCTTAAAACCGTATATCGATTTCAAAAGTCGACATACCTTTTCTTCTTGGCCTTTTGTAATGAAACCAACAAGTTGTTCCATATATATTTCCTCATCTAATTCTCTATTGAGAAAAGCAGTCTTTACATCCATTTGATGTAACTCAAGATCCATACTTGCCACTATTGCCAGAATAATGAGAATCGAAGTAAATCTCACAACAGGAGAAAATGTTTCCTCATAATTAATTCATTCTTGTTAATTATACCCTTTCGCCACAAGGCGAGCCTTTTGCCTTTCTATCGAGCCATCAGCTTTACGCTTTATTTTGAGAATCCACTTGTTCCCAATAGCTTTGGGTCCTTTTGGAAGATCAACCAGTTCCCAAACATGGTTTGACTTCATTGATTCCATTTTCTCTCCCATTGCATGTATCAATTTTTCCTTACTAAGGCAATTTAGAGCCTCATTAATATTTCTTGGCTCATCCTCATCTTGTGGAGCAATCATAAAAGTTTCCCCTTCAATGTCAAAATGTCGATGGGGAATACTTTTACGACTTGTTCGTCGTATGGGAGATTGTACACTTTGCACATCATTTCCCATTATGCTCCCACTAGGATTAAATAATGATGTTGCCGTCTCATTATGTGGTTGTAATTGAGAATGAGTTGAATTCAATTCATCACTTTTACTCCCACTTGGACAAACTCCACTAATATCATTATCTTGATCCAATGTTTCAAATATGGAGTAATCTTCACCTATTTCATCATTCTTAGGAAATTCATTCTCTAAGAATGTGACATCTCGTGATTCAAATTCGGTTATACTCATACTTTCCTACTCACCTATGAACACATATCCTTTCAAGTGTTCGGAGTATCTTATGAAAATACTCTTCTTTCCTTTGGGACCCAATTTCCCAAACTTGTGAGAGGGCTCATGAGTATAGGTAGCACAACCTCATGGCTTAAGAAAACTTAAGTCCGATTTTCTACCTGTCCATAACTCATATGGAGTAGAAGTAACTGATTTGAAAGGCACCCGGTTAAGTATATAGGTAGAAGTTAACAACGCATCACTCCAAAAAGTTATAGGTAAGTTAGCATGCGCCATCATGGACCTAACTATTTCCAGTAGGGTTCTGTTTCTTCTCTCCGCAACACCATTTTGTTGAGGAGTATATGGAATAGACAACTGTCTTTCTATTTCTTTTTCATCACATAATTTTCTGAACTCATCAGATAAATATTCTCGACCTCGATCGGATCTCAATGCTTCTATTTTCTTGTCTACTTGATTTTTTACCAAGGTCATAAACTTTTTGAAACAACTTATGCTTCAGATTTATGAGAAATCAAATAGACATATCCGAATCGAGTATAATCATCTATAAAAGTGATGAAATAAATAGCTCCATGCTTTCCTCTCACATTCATTGGACCACAGACATCAGAATGGATTAAATGCAGAGGAAATTCAGCTCTTTTACCTTTTCCAAATGATTTCTTTGTCGTTTTCCCTACTAGGCAATGCTCACATATGGGCAAATCGACTTTTTCAATGTTGCCCAACAAGCCCTCTTTAGCTAGTCTATTCATACGTTGTTGGCCAATATGACCAAGTCTAGTATGCCACATATTCACATCATTATCATATGAATTATGAGACGTGAGAAGGGAATAACAAACATTTGCATTAACATAGTCAATATCTAATACAATGAAACCATCCAGAAAATAACCACAACCATAGAATTTGTATTCAAAAACAAATCCACACCTTTATTATGGAAGTTCATATTAAAACTTAGCTTGACCAACACTAAAACAGACACTAAATTCCGACGAATCTCCGGAGCATACAACACACCATGTAGGAATAAAGTGCGTCCACCACGCATGTTCAGTTGGCAGGTACCAATTCCTTTTACTTCTGCTCTAGAGTTGTTTCTTATATAGATCACTTAGTTCCAGTTGGTATTCGTTGGAATTCCACGAGGGATTCTCTATCCTTCGCTACATGGTCTGTCGCTCCCGAATTTACAGTCCACAAAGGATTAGACTCAGTCAAAAATACATAACTTGACACATAAGTAAAGTTCTTAAAAGTACAAGGGGTGTATACCTTCTTTGACTCGCGATAATCGCGGGCGTAGTGACCATTCTGGTTACAGTTGTAACACTTCACCCTTGTCAGCTTCTTCACTCGAGGACGTTTTCCTCTTTCATGTTGGTCAAGCTTAGGTTTCTTCCCTGAAAGACCTGCTCCCTTGCCTTTCCTTTTATCAAACCAGTTAAGACGTTTGCGCTTGGAACTTGAAGTTCCATGTGAGCTAGAACCAGTATGGTAAATTTCAGTTTTCGGCTTAGCCGCCAAGAGACGGTCCTCTTCCAGCTCAAGATGACGCACAACATCCTTAAAGGTTTTGATATTTTCATTATGGGTCAGGTGCACCTTTATATGCTCCAAACTCTGAGGTAAGGAACGAATCACTGTTTGCACTTGCTGCTTATCTGTTAGGACATGGCCAACATCTTTCAACTCATTGATCATGTTTGACATCTTTCTAAGATGTTGCTTCATGGTCTGACCATGAGGCTTCTTATAAGAGTCAAACCTAATAGTGAGCTGTCTCAGTCTGGTCACCGAAGTATGACCAAATCTTGCTGCCAACGCTTCCCACATCTCCTTGGCATTCTCAAAACGCCTGAATTCTCGCATGACGTCATTTTCCATGCTATTCAGCAACGTGATGCGAGCAAGAGAGTTCTTTCTTTTCCATGCAGCAAAAGCATCTTTATCTCTCTTATGCTACACAGTGTTTCCTTCTTCAGGTTTTACCATGGTCAGGTTAAAAACTTCTAGTGCCTCTTGCTCTTCTAGCATATATTGGATTTTCATGTGCTAGATTTCATAGTTATCGCCATTGAGCTTTTCACCTTTGTTCAGCTCGGCAACTATGCTCTTTGTGGCTGAAGCCATTGATCTGAACACATCAGACATATATGCACGAATAATTAATACCTATCATTTATGCATCTACTTTGCATAGACCCATCATATTAATGAACAATTTCAAGTAAGGTTTCAGAATCAAAAGGTCACTATGTTTCCAATCATCTTCCAAAAATCCTAACTTAAAACTATCATTAATGTAATTGTCCATGCGAAGTAAATTCTATGAAGCCACAAAAACTTCTACGAACTACCCACGGCAGTCAACAATAACAGAAAGCAAATAATATGTGACATCCAATAGAATAATAAAACTTTCACATAATACAACTTATATATCGGTTGCTACATCAACAACAACCATGTAGTAAGACGTTACATAAGATGTCTACAAAACACACTAAATAAAGACCAGCTAAAACATCTAACACCAAGTCAATATGTGAACTGGGAAAGATCATTTTTTCTTCAATTTCTTGATCTTTTCTTTTGTAACAATCAGGTAATAATCATTTATAAAAGACATCACAATACTCCTATATGAAGTAGCTTTGTTGACATCCCATATGCGATTCAACACTCCTTTCCATTCTGGTGGAAGAGTGTTCATGAAAAATCGCACAATCTCAGACTGTGGCATGGGACGACCATTTCATATGACCTTTTGTATTTTCCCGTTGACTTCAAGAACATGATCAATTAAGTCACCACTCTTCTATCGATAATCAGTTAGCTCAGCTATCAACTTAGAAAGCATTTCCTTTTGTTTATCGGTAATTATGCGAATAGGCGTGCGTAACTGAAGTGGAGGCATTGTTCCTGCAACAAATGCAGAACAAATAAGGGATTATATATAATCCACGTAGACTCAATTGGGAAAAAAGAAACAAATCTTTTTTTTTCTTTTTTTTTTGGTCAACGGTCAACGCTCAGTCAACTGTCACGGTCAACGGTCGCGGTCAACAGTTAACGGGTCGGACTCAACAGTCGATTGGGTCGGACCGGATGGACTGGTCAGACTGGGTCGGACTGACCGACCCGGCACATGTGGCATGCGTGCGTAGTTGATGTCACGATGACGTCAGTTGGCGCGTGCCGCGCACGCGCCATCGGTGGCCCCCGCGCGCGTGTGACGCAAGCGCCTGCATCTCCGAATCGGCACGTGCGTTGCACGCGCCGAAGGTGTTGGGTCGCTCCAGCTGCGTGTGGGGGCGCGTCCGGCAGCCTTTGGCGGCGTTCCGCTACTTGTCGCGCTCGTCTTGACAAGACCTTCCATCCAACGCCATCGGAAATGGATTTCGACTTACAGAAATTCGAAAAAATGGATGAATAGTGCTCGGGTGTCGGGATTTTTCCGCCCTGATCGGTGTCGGCCGATTAATTTCACAAAAAATCAATAAGAAATCATCCATAAACATGAAAGGGGTCGGGAAAAACATGGAAAAGGGCTCTGATACCAATGTTGGGTTTTATCGAATTCCCTAAAAACCGGATTCGACACTAAATCAAACCCCTAAAACAAGTGCGGAAGACGAGTCCAAGAACAAACACGTATCACCGATCCTAAGGCACATCACATAATCGAACGTACCTTGTTAGCCACAAATTAAGCACTGACGCCGATATAAGAAAGAGAATTTGACTCTGTTCGATCCAATGACGCCAATTCGCCTTGAAGGGAAGATGGGTGTCGCCTCTTGCTTATTGTTCTTTCTTTTGGAAGTGTCTTTGAGGGAGAGAGGGAGGAGGAATGTACGTTCCTTCAAAAGGTGTCTTCCTCCCTCTTTATTTCCCCCTTATATACGTCCTTTCCAAAAAGAAACGTGTCCCTTTATCATATCCCTCTGTCCATGGGCCCTAATATTGTAGGCGGGGCTTTTAGGCCCAACATGGGCGGACGGACTAACTTAGGCCCATCACACAAAATAATAAAACCATCACTCAGCAATTAAGTGTCACTAAACAGCCACATGTCAGTCACAACCTCTTAAACTCTAGAAGACAATCGAATACTGAAATTAAACAAAGAAACAGAGAAGTCATATAAGACAAACACATAACAACTAAAAATTGATTTAACCTGATTAAAATTCAATTTACTCAATGTTCCTGCATCATTAAACCTATTAAACGAATTCAATCTTGACCAGGGTCTCAACCCGCTTGAAACTTTATAGCATTCAAATTCTTATTGATCTCATGATCACTACAAACTGACAGAGTCTCATGATCACTACAACTGTAGTGCCATTAAGCTATCGAAATGATAGAATCTCAAGTTCACTACAACAATACTGACATTAAGTGATTGAATTCCATTTTTGGCAAGTGATATTCATTCACCAAGCTTCAAATGTAGGAGGACTAAATCTGCTACAAGCCCTATGTAACCACCATATGCTGTCGTTAACATCAATATGAATGTGAAGGGCTACTCCCACCAGAAGCCCAAGGACAAGCAACTAAACAAAGATATCTTGCAATTTGAGTAGAATAATAGCTGCTAAGGTTGATAATAGTATATCTGAGATTTCAAATTATATACTTGACTTCATTCCAAAATAAGAAAGCATTTAGGTCTCTTTTGAGCACATAGGTTTCTTAAATGATACTCTCATTTTTGCAAAGGCTGATTTAAGGACGCGAGCTCCTCCATATCCGCTAAGTAGCTGAAGCCACTAATCAACCAATTGGAATAAATAGCTCACAAAAGCATGTGTACATAGTTAGGATCCCACCCTCTCAGTCTCCAATCTCATGAGTTTAAACATTTTGATCCCAATTAGGATTCCAAATTTAAAAGCGAGGATAAATCACACTTCCACCAACAACTGGGGACCAAAATGTAAAGCTTGCCTGTATATGCAACGTGGTTAATTAAGTAGACCTTTAGCAAACCCAAAAACTATGACCACCAAATTTCATCAGTGGCTGCACTCTCACTCTATCAGCAGTAGGTCCATTAACACCAGAACATAATCACATCCAATACTCAAACTATCCCAATATGTAAACCTTCATAACCTCAACCACTCCAAACCAAAAACATTGTCACAACGCACTACTGCGATACTCCACCCTACTCCGACAACATTAACACCAAGACTGCTAGCCTGCACCACATTCTCCTTATCACCACCAGTTTTCCAATTCCACTACAGGACTCCAACACATCTAACATTATCACCATCCATTACGATGTTGTCTGGATACATTGCAATATCCAATACTATCTCTGCACTACCCCTGCAATTGTCAGCTTGCTACCTTTAATACACCATGAATACTGCCATCCCACAACCTCCATCACCAGTCTCTCCGTCAATCCAACTCCATTACAACATCTATGGTGAAACAAAGTTCCATCACAATGATCATTACCGGAATATCACCATGACCAACATCATTGCCTCAACCACACCACCACACTGTTATCTCATATAGTGGAGGTGATGGTAGACATGGCAGACATGATGGTAGCATGGAGGATGTCAAACTGGCAGCAGGCATACCAACGATAGAGTGGCCATGCAAATGGTGGCAATGCTGAATCAGTGGTGTGTTGATGTGGTGGGAGAGAGGTAGAGTACTGGAGGTAGTGATGGTGGAACTTGAAAGTGGAGTAACAGTATTTTTTGCGATGGCTATGAAGAGATGGAGATGCTAACAGTGGTTGTGATGATCATTATTACTTAAGAATACTGGATGAGTTGAATGCAATAACAATCACAATACTGGATGTGGAATTGGAGGTGGCAGTGTAATGGTAGTGGTGGCATAGGTCGTAATGGTGGGATCATGTGATGATAATGACTGATGACACTATAATCCTCTCCATTATAAACTGCAGCAAAAACAGCACTTAATCCAAGTTAATTGATCAAGTGGGTGTCCGCAGGGTTTAGGCTAAGGTTGATTGATTATGGATCATGTATGATCCATGTCTCATTAAGCCAAAAATAGAAGTCGAGTGGGTTATTTAGGTGAACCCTGCATGCAACCCGCACATCCCTGCACTAAACCGTCCATTTTCCACCTCTAATCAAAGGGCACTAAGAATTTCGAGCTCCTCAAATCCTCCTAAGATGTGTATTGAAACTTTTACAAGATCTGCCTTGCTTCATGCAAGCTCCAAACACTGAAATAGTCCAACCGTAAAGAGCTTACCAACCTTCCAATTTTTCAGCGTTTAAATGCTTCCGCATCTTCAGTAATGCTGCAGAGAATGCATCCTAGGACAATCTTCTTCCAGCCTGCAGTAACTTCATTAATTAACATCTCAATTGTTGACATTGCTGTCATAAAGTTAGCAGCTCCTTCGTCAGTAAAAATACCTCATCTTGTGAAAGGGAAAACCCAAAACACGTCCATGAATCATCTGAAGAATTTTCAGATTGACCATGCAGTTGAAGGAGAAGAATCCATGATACACAAGGTAGTAGACTATCCAGAGGCTCCTCAATGACAACTTTGCCATTCTCCAAGCCAACACAAGGTTAATTCAAGTTGACCATCAGCGTCCTGCAGATAGAGAGAGAGAGCACATTATCATGGATTAGCAAGAATTTGATGTAAAAAAGATAGGAGCACAACAAGGATTAGGAACATTGCGTGGTGATGATAACCACTTAAGAATTTGAACTAAAATAGATGCATTCTATTGAAAAGGGAATAGATGCTCTTCACAAGTTGAATTGAACTTTTAAAGTTCAGATTCGTTGTCATCCATTTAGAGCATAAAGAATTGCTGGAAATGCCTCTGCCAACAGCATCTTAAACTGTCATTAAGAACACAGAACGGAAATAAGTACCTAGGTACAAGTTCCAATTAGATAGGAACTCCACAAATTGTGCCATGCACCCTTGTTATCAAAACTAATAGGCACAGTTTTACTAGTTATAGAATCAGTCCCACAACAAAAGACAAAATCAAGCTTCACAGAAAAGGCTGAACAACTAAGCTTGATGCCACTTCTGCAGTATAATATGTTCAGGGCAATATATTGGTGAACTCCTAGAAAATTTCCTCAAGCGACTTTACAAATTCATGCAAACCAAGAAGCTACTTCTAGAAAGGACATGCATTAGCACATTTTCAACAGATTATGCAGGCTAAAGATTGAAAAGAATCATGAAACTCAATAAAGTAGGTCAATTGAATAGGTTTGACTTTGACACTTTCAGCACTACACTCATGCCCATAATTTAGTAAAACTTAATTTCACGTTCCAAGAAAAATTAGACACTAATACCTCTTTATAATAACGTAGGAAATGAGGCAAGGGAAGATCAAGGACCGGCCTAGCAATTGATTGGTCCACTAGGACAAGCTTTACAAGTCCAGAGTACATGACTTTTTTTACTTTTGCCTGAGCACAAAAATTCAACTTTAGTTAGAAGTGTAATCAAAGGACAAATGAACTAGAATAGAAAGTAAGGGCATGTTTGGCAAATTTTGTTTCTGTTTCCCGGAATACAAATTTCTGTTTTTTTGTTCCGGGGAACAAAAAAAGAACAGAAACGCGTTTGTTTGCGTTTTTGTTCCAAATCTATTTTTTTGTTCCCGGGAACACTTTTGGAACAGAAACAAGAAAAAAAAAACTCGTTTCTTGTTTCTGGAACAAAAATTAAAAACTCATTTTCTCTCTCCTCTCTTTTTCTTCTCTTTTTTCTTTCTCTTTTTTCTTTGGCCGGTCACCGGCCTCGGCCATGGCCGACGACCGGCCAAAGAGGGCCGGCGACCTTGCCGGGGCTTCGCCGGCCCTAGGCGAGGCCGAGCGTCGTCGTGGTTGGGCGAGGCTCGGCCTCGCCTTAGCTGGGCGAGCTCGGGCGAGCTGGGCGAGCTCGGGCTCGCCGGATCCGGGCGAGCCCAACCTCGCCCAGCCAAGGCGGGCCGAGCCTCGCCCAACCACGGAGAGGCTCGCCCATGCCGAGGGCCGGCGAGCCTCGCCGTGGCTGGGCGAGGCCGCCGGCCCTCGTCGGCCGGTCGCCGGCCATGGCCGGGCCGGCCGGCAACCGGCCAAAAGAAGAAAAAAAGAAAAAGAAAATAAAAATATTAAAAATTAAAAGAAATAAAAAAAGAATACAAATTTACCAAACGTGTTTCTATTCATTTTTATTCCCGGCACAAGTTTACCAAATGCGTTTTTTTTAAAAAATTATTCCCGAACAGAAACACTTTTTTCTATTTCTGTTCTCTGGAACAATTTTTAAAGAGAAGTGTTACCAAATGCACCCTAAATAACTCTAAAAAAAACAAAGAGGATTAGCCAACACCTGCCGATAAAGGCATCTCTGGAGCAAACCAATCGGCTCTTGGCAGAGAGTTGCACCCATACAGCTGAATGCCTCAGCTTGCCGGCAGCAACTAGCCTGGCTTGATGAATCTTGAAAGGGAAGACTATCATTAGATTGTTTATCTACCAAGATGAGATCAAAAATGGCATTTGTTGCTGCAAGAAGGATTGTATCTTCTCGTCTAAACGTGGCCTTGCAAATAACTAAAATCATATAATCTTGCAACAGAGAACTATATATCTTCAGCACTTATATCTCATTTTTGGAAAACAATGCATAGCTTATCGAAGATAAATTATGAACTTGCAATGAGACCCAAAAATATTAAGAATTACACCCAAAAATAAAAATAAAAATTGTTTTTTTCACGAAAGTGAAAATGAAGGACGCGTTTAGTAACGTTTATGTTCAAAAATTGTTTCCGGGAATAGAAATAGAAAAAACCACTTCTGTCCCGGGGAACAATTTTTGAACAGAAAAACGCGTTTGGTAACTACACAAAATTTCTGTTCCTTGAAAAGAAAACAAACAAAAACACATTTGGTAAATTTGTATAATTTTTTTTTGTTTCTTTTGCTTTTTTAATATTTTTATTTTATGTTTCCTTTTTTTCTTTTTTATTTCTTTCTTCCTTTTGGTTGGTCACCGACCTCGGCCATGGTCGGCGACCAGCCAACGAGGGCCGACGACCTCGCCTAGCCACGGTGAGGCCGAGCTCGCCCAACCAAGGCGAGGCCGAGCCTTGCCGGGGGTCGGCGACGCTTCGGCAAGGTCGCTGGCCCTTGACGGCCGGTCGCCGGCCATGGCCGAGGCCAGCGTCTGGCCAAAGAAAAAAGAAGAAGAAAAAGGAGAAAGAAGAAGAAGAAGTGTTTCTCGGAATTGTTCCTGGGAACAAGAAACGAGTTTTTTCTACTTCTTGTTTCTGTTCCAAATCTATTCTTGGGAACAAAAAAATAGATTTTCGTTTCTAGGAACAAAAGTATAAACAAACGCGTTTCCATTCTTTTTTTGTTCCTTGGAACAAAAGAACAAAATTTTGTGTTCTGGGGAACAAAAACAAATTTAAACAAACGGCCCCGAAGTCATGCTCTGGCCATATCATATCAACATAATTTCACACCATAAAAAAGAAATTAAATTTCAAATTGTTGTCCTGAAGATGGTGTGTGTTTCTACGTATAGTCATATATTATTGATTCTCTCAAGTGCTCCACGTTCATAAATACCAAATTGTAAAAACATAAAATATGAAAAAAATAAAATAAAAGAAGTCAAAGTGAGGGTTATCTCAAACAAGATCTTTAACATTAAACTTCCTAATTCCCATTTCTTTTCTGCCAAAATAAAAGGAAATACTTCAATTTTAGGAAAGATTTTGAGAATCTGGATATATACTGATCTACATGGAGTTGAAGATTGGAGTAAGTATTGAGTAACATGTAATCCTCGAAATTTGAACAAAGAGCTAAAGCCACTTCAATATCAACCCAAAGTTTAGTCTCCCATTCTTTTTCATGGCCAGAAAAATCCCTCTTTTCATTTGATAAACCAGTTTGTAGTGAAATGAAAAAGGGTCATGCAAAAATAAAGATTCGTGAAAATAGGGCCCTCATAAGGGAAGTGACAAAAAATGAGACAATGAGAAAATGAAAAATATAGCAAAAAGTACCACTAAAAACCTAAACTATATCTGCCGCAAAACCAAAATGACACAAATTGATCATATGGGCGGAAGAATGCAATTTTATTCACTGTATCTTCTTGTACATGTATCAAAGGTCCATTTAAAGTGGAAGAAAAACAAAAAAAATTAGGAAAGAATATACAATACAGCATTTTCCTATTCTAAAATTTGTAAATCTAATCTTGAGGATTGATTGAATCAATTAGTCCACAATTAGAACAATCTCAATAAAAACATATTATCAATAGTATCTCCACCAATCTCTCTTAAGCCGGCGGCTTAGAGATATCGAAAACGCCTGGCTTGCTTAGTAAATACTTGTGTTGTCTTTGATATAGTGGCTTATCGAAAACGCCTAGCTTACTATCCCTTCTTGGATTTTATCTTGAGTGAAATTACAATCAATCTTGATATATTTTGTTTTTTCATGAAATACTTGATTTGCCATCAATTTGAGTGCAGCATCATTGTCACAAAACAATTCACTTGATCCATCTGCTTGCACGCCAAGATCTAATAGTAGACCCCATATCCAAGCTATTTCATAAACTTTTTCGCCATGGCTCGATATTTCGACTTGGCTGAGGATAATGAGGCAGTCACTTGTTTCTCTGTCTTCCATGCTATCAAGGATTTTCCCAACTTTATGCAAAAACTAGTGATGGATCTCTGGGTCATTAGACAAGTGGGGTAGTTCGTATCACGATAAGCTATCATTTTCATGTTGCAATCATGAGATAGAAGTATACCAAGTCCTGGACATTTTTTTTCAAATATTTTACAACCTTCAATACTGCATTCATATGAGACTATTTTGGGGTTATGCATGGATTGACTGAATATATGTACTACACAAAATATGTCAGGCTTGGTCATGGTAAGGTAAATCAACTTACGACAAGTCACTAATATCTTGATGGATCTTCAAGAAATGCATCTTCATTGGATGATGATGAAACCGCATTATATTCATGTGTTGTTAGTTTGGCATTTTGCTCAATTGGCATGACATATGGCTTGCATCCCAATAGTCCTGCCTTTGAAACAATTTCCGAAACAAACTTCTGCCGTCTGAGACAAATTTCTTTGTCGGATTGACTTATCTCAATGCCAAGAATATATTTTTGCGGTCCCACATCTTTAATGCGAAAAGTAGAATGCATGTATTTTTTTAAAATTTCCAATAGCCAAATCATCATTTCCCATGATAAATATGTCATCGACATATATCAATAGATAAATTGATGAGGTACCTTGGGTTTAGGTAAATAAGGCATAATCATGTTTGGAATATTGGAAACTTGCATTCGTGAGTGCATGCTAAATTTTGCATATCATTTTCAAGAAGTCTACTTCAGTCTATATAGGGATTTACGAAAACAACACACTCGAGACTCCCTCGGTCTTCGTAAACCCTATGGGAGTTCTATATAAATTTCCTCGTCAAGGTTGGCATGAAGAAAAGTATTGTGAATGTCCATTTGATGCAATTGGCAATTATGAGATACAGCAATGGATAAGAAAGAATGAACAATTACTTCATCAATGACTGGGGACAAAGCTTCATGATAATTGAAACCTTCCCTTTGTGTAAATCCCTTGGCAACTAAGTGAGCCTTGTAACGTTCTACATAGCCATCTGCCTTGTATGATTTTATATACTCATTTGCAATTAATTCAATTTGGAAGTAGATGCACAAGATCCCAAGTATATTCTCAATGTGTGCCTGCAACTCAGCTTCTATGGTCTCTTGCCATCGTGGGTCATGTGCCACTTCATTATAGGAAAATGGTTATTGTTCCTCTGATGGGCGACTAAGGCCCTGTTTGTTTGTGTTCTTTTTTTTTGTTCATAAACAGTTTTTCTGTTTTTTTGTTCCGGGGAACAAAAAAAGAACAGAAACTCGTTTGTTTGCGTTTTTGTTCCAAATCTGTTCTTTTGTTCCCGGAAACAAAAAAAAGAACAGAAACAAAAAACAAAAAAAAGTTGTTTCTTGTTCCTGGAACAAAAATAAAAAAACACTTTTTCTCTCTCTTCTCTTCTCTTTTCTTTTCTTTTTTTTCTTCTTTTCTTCTTCTTCTTCTTCTTCTTCTTGCTTTGGCCGGTGGCCTCGCCCAGCCATGGCGAGGCTCACCGACCCCGGCGAGGCCGAGCTCGCCCGGCCACCGGCGAGGCTCGGCCTCGATGGGCCACCGCCCGAGCGACGCCGACCAGCGGTGGCCCGGTGAGGCCGAGCCTCGCCGGTGGGTGGGCGAGCTCGGCCTCGCCGGATCTGGGCGAACCCGAGCTCGCCCGGCCGGCGCGAGGCTCGCGAGCTCGGGCTCGCCCAGATCCGGCGAGGCCAAGCTCGCCTAGCCGGCCGCGAGGCCGAGCCTCGCCCAACCACGGCGAGGCTTGGCCTCGCCGGGGGCCGGCGAGCCTCGCCGTGGCTGGGCGAGGCTGCCGGCCGGCCATGGCCGAGGCCGGCGACCGGCCAAAGCAAGAAAAAAAGAAAAAAGAAAAAGAAAGAAAAAAATGAAAAATAAAAAATAAACATTAAAAAATTAAAAGAAACAAAAAAGAACATAAATTTACCAAACATGTTTTTGTTCTTTTTTATTTCAGGAACATGTTTATCAAATGCGCATTTTTGTTCAAAAACTGTTCTCCGGAACAGAAATAATTTTTTTTATTTCTGTTCCCTGGAACAAAAAAAGAATAGAAACACAAACAAACACACCCTAATACAACACGTGTTCTGGAGATAGTCTAGTAAATGAGACATAAGATGATGCATGGTAATAAGTACTTGGAGAATCCCAAGTGGGACATGTGTAAACCTTGGTCCATGTAGGGGGACGAACATGGTGTCTAGAATGTCGAGGTGGTTCTATAGGAGTCTGTTTAGGAATCGGCAAACAAGCATCATTAATAGATGGTTGTGGGGGTGCCACTAATGAAATAGGTGAATCATTCTCCTTAGTTGATAATATTGGTGATCCAATCTCTCGATCCAAAGATGGAGAAATGGCTGGCACAAATAGTGGAGACTCTAGTGCAATAAAGATATATTGGGGATTCGCCAAAAAACCTTCTTTCAATGAGAACGAATGGTAGTCAGATGTTGTGACAAATGATTGAGATGAAGACTCCAACTCCTTGAATGGAAATACATCTTCATGAAGTCAACATCTTGATTGACAAAGAAACGCCCTGTGGATATCGCAATAACTCGATAACATTTATGTAAAGAAAGGTATCCCATAAAAATGTATGAAATTGCTGGAGGATCCATCTTATTTCGAGGACCACAGTTGCTACATAGCATAAGCAGCCAAACTCTTAGATGATGAATTTCTAGCTATTTCTCAAAGAGCATGTCAAATGGGGTTCGTTGTTCAGGAACATGATTTGGCATGCGATTGATTAGATAATCTACCGTGACCACATAATCCCCGAAAAATTTCAGGAATGGAAGCTTGATATTTTATTGCACGAGCAACTTCCTGACACCATGACATGAATTGTTAATATTGGTGGAAGAAGTAACTGTAGCCACCTGTATCTTCTTGTACATATATTACAAGTCCATTTATAATGGAAGAAAAAACAAAAAGTAGGAAAGAATATACAAGATAGGATTTTCCTATTCTATAATTTGTAAATATGATCTTATGAATTGATTGAATCAGTCAATTCATGATTAGAACAATTAGAATAAAAACATATCTCTAATAGTATCTCCAAAACAAAATTTCCAAACTTGTACCTTGTGATAAGAATACAATTCGTCTACCATTCAAAGATCCTAAATCTTATCCATGTGTACAAATATACCCTCTATCTACCATGAAAACCCCTAAACTTTCTTTAACGTGACCCAATGCTCCAATCTTTTTTTTTTTTTTTCAGGTCATAAATACCCCAAATTTTAGGGATGATTAGGTCCAGGGTGGGTAGGGTCTAGACCCTGTACCTGATCATGTTATAACCGGTTATCTTTTTTTGGACCCTATACTCTATCCTGTTTGCATTAGACCCTATTCCCGACCCACCCTGTTTTTCCGGTTCGGGAACAGGGTTAGCCTTGTCTATATTGGAACCTGTTTTGCATAAAAATTGCTGTACAACACTCATATATAAGATAAAGCGTTAAAAATCTCGATCAGCATAAGCACATCCATAATGATAAATAGTCCCCAATTTTAGCCAACCATCATTTAGATAATCGCATAAATTGCCCCACAAATTTTGCCAAAAGCATTAGTTGTTCGTAGCCACAATACCTGTAAAAGATGCATCGCCAAACACGTGCTTTGATACATATAACCACGACACAGCTATAGAACTACTCCAGCTGCACTAAATAGCGTCTAATAGCAAAGTAAAATTAGAATGGCGCTCAGGATCAAACTGAACTCTTCCAACTCACACCGAGCTGCAAAATATGCTTTTTCAACAATCTTCTTGCAAGAAACGAAAAGAGGTCCAACACCAAACATGTATCCGTAATGCGACTCTTAATTCGAGGGCCAAGAAAGAGGCATAAACAAAATTCTCTTTCAACTCAATTCCAGATTTCAACAAAGGAACCTGCACGTAGAGGACGCTTTGCGCTTGAGCCCTGTATTGTGATAATAAAAGTATTTGTTCCCTCGCCTGAACGGTGCTTCATACGGAGGATCATCAAATAGCTTCGTTATCTTTTCATTCAGTTTATCCCTTGCGTCACACGTCTTCAAAACGGTCTGCGTCAATTCCACCTGATTTTGCACGGACTCCTTTGTTTCTTCACTGTCGGGATCTTCAAGCCTAATGATCCAATGGAAAAATTCAAATCTTAAGCGAACAATATATCTCAAAATCTATAAGTTAAAAGCAAATTCTAGAGTCTCCATCAACCATGCGAGCACTGTTCTATTTCAAAACCACAAAGAGATTCAATTAGAAGATCCATCAATTAGCAGCAAGACTCGAGACTTCATGGAATTCATCAACAACTATTGAGAGAACTATATATCTGTTGGGCGTCGGAGCAAATCTGTCTCGCATCGAGCGGAGGAGAACCCAGTAGCAGGGCCAGCAGCGGCTTTGCAGGGGAGGGCAGCGAAAGTGAGGCGCTGTAGAGGGGGCTCGGTAGGACGCAGCGATGACGCGGATCAGCACAGCAGCGGCTTCGACGGGCTGCTGGTATCGCAGCTGGTGAGGGTGGTAAGGATCGATGCGGCTTTAGCGGGTGTCAGCGAGGGGGCTAGGCCATATCGTGAGCAAAGCAGGGGGCATTGTTTGGGCAGCGGTAGATCAGCAGCAGGGGAGCTCGGGAAACAGCACGCGGTGAGAACAGGATTGGCGGAGGGCTACCGTGGGTTGCTTGAAGATGTGACAAGGTGGGCTTGCGGATGCGAGATCTACAGGTTAGGGGTGTCGGCGAGGCAACAGTAGCAGGTGGAACAACGAGATCAAACGGAGGTGGCGTCGGCGCTCGGGTGCGAGCTCGGCGGGGGTCAGCGGCTTCGCGGGTAGAACCAGTGGAGCGGAGCTTCAGATGACCGGTGAAATGGCAGCGGTGGTGCGAGCACGAGGGGTGCGATGAGAGCGGCAGAGGCGGCGTAAGCTTCGCGATTTCAGGAGGGGAGCTCAAAGCAAGGCTAGCCGGTCGCGATTTCAGGAGAGATAAAGATAGAAAGTAGAAACTAGGGTTTTGCGTTTTGGTCTTTTTGGTTTTAGGGGTGGCTTAAAACTGGTTCTCCAACCGGTTCCCAAACCAGTCTGGTCGATCCAGTTCCTGGTGGATAATCCCTCGGAACCGGTTCCTGGACCGGTTTCAACCGGAACCAGTTCCCGACCCTATTTTCCGTGTGGGTCGGACCGGAAACCGGGTAAACTCGGTCCGGTTGCACACCGCTACCAAATTTATACCAACAAGATACGAACAAAGAAAGAACTTTCGTCATAGTTCTGTCCGAGAAGGTTGTTTACAATTCGATGGAACGGCTTGTGTGGACAAAACGGGCAAATGGAGCAGGCGTGGAATCGCCGTCGCGAAAGATGTAATCTAAGGATTTTGACGGCACAAAAAAGTTTTACGCCAAAGACCCATGTACATATTCAAGATTTTTTTTTTTTTTTTTTTTTTTTTTTCTCGGGTGAAAGATATTAATATATTGAGCTTGAACCAACGATACAAACAACATTCGGTACCACAAAACTTGTACTCAAGAAGATAACAAGTCAAATTGAGTGTAAGGGAGCCGAAAGCAGCGAACCAACAATATTCAAGGTTTTTGGTAACGAGGAAAGAAAAAAAAACATGTTTCGGCGCGAGCCATTGTCGGAGGAATTATCTGGTTTGTCCCCAGATCAAACTGTCGCCATTCCGATTTGACCCCTCCCCCATCCACGTTCTCGGGGGCATTTGGCAGTGCTCGTTCCAATTCCACAAACCGTTCAGCTTCCAATGACCGTACAATAACCTGCCCGCATTTTCATTTCGACCGGAATTCATCAACCTCTGTTTTCTCCCATCTCCAAGTTCAGCGAGAGAAAAACAGAGGGAGAGAAACAGAGACAGAGAGAAACAGAGACACACAAAATGGGGAGCTGGGGAGCGATCCTGAGGCACCCGGGGGATTTCTACCCGCTGATGAAGCTGAAGATGGCGGCGAGAAATGCCGAGAAGCAGATCCCCCCGCAGCCCCACTGGGCATTCTGCTACTCCATGCTCCACAAGGTCTCCCGCAGCTTCGGCCTCGTCATCCAACAGCTCGGCACCGAGCTCCGCGATGCGGTGAGCGCCGGTTCTCGATCTCCACGTTCTCGTGATGGGTCCGTGTCCATTCTTTTCTTTATTTCTTTATTTCTTTCGTTTTTTCGTTTCCGAGAAATTTGGACGATCGAGACGTGGTGATGATACGTGAATTGGATTGCGGATCAGGGTGGATGAGCATTTTTGAGCTTTTGTGGATGCGTGATCGCTGAATATGTCCGTTTGTGGTGTTTCAGCAATGCCGTGATGAATTTTGGATGCATTGACTCCGCCTTTTGCTGCTAAATGGGAACGAAGTTGTTTTCTGTTTCTTTTCTTCTTTTTTTTTTGCTTATCTGTCGGGGCCAAGAGGAATTTTTCTATGGCTCAGTGAGCAGTGCATCGGCGATCAGGAAATGTAAGCAAATTTGCCATATCATGAAGGGAGGAGCAATATGAGAGAATCAGGAAAAAAATTGCTAATTCTAGACTACCTGCCGAAGACAGCCGGCACAACGGCTTAGATAAAGTCAGTGATCCATAAATATTTTGCAAAGATGAATTCGGGTACATTTCTCTGTATGTTGTGGCTTGAGTGGCGTGCCCTTACTTACCGAAAGGCCCCGGAACAGTTTAATGAGGCATTCTAGTAGAGGGTCAATGCATGATCTCGATGCAAGACCGTGATGTTAGGAGTATTCCAAGCTTACGCTTTTCTCTCTCATCAGCTTAAGCACAAGGTTTCCATGATTTTGGCATTTAGTTGATGGGAGGAGGTTCCTTGAGTCCATCCTCCTCCTCCTCCTCCTCCTCCTCCTCCAAGGGTTTTGCTGTTTTAGTATTATTGTTACTGCATTCCTAGCGAAATAAATTATAGGTTTCTCTCTCTCCTTCTTTCTCAAGAGAGATTCTGCAGGGAGGATATATCATGTGTCAATGTTTGAATGTTTCTTGGCTGCCCTTGCTTTACTCATACTGTTTGATAGCATGCGTGCGGCACACGTGGCAACTGGAGATCTAACAGTTCTGATGAACTGGATATAATAACAATTTAGTCATAGAAGATGATACAAGTATTAGTGAACCAGCTCCAGGACCTGATATTTGTCTAATCCTAGAAATCAGAATATCAGCTGTGGAAGTACATATTATTATCTAACCAATTTTACATGGTCATTGGAAGCTAGTTACTTTATCCTAGACAACTGTTGATATTCAAAAGTCATAGGAAGCAATATAGGCTCTTATGGCATGAACCACATCTAAGTATGATGTTGGCTGGAATGTCGTGATATTAGTTTTGATGCCAATGCTGTCATCATCCGTAGATTCATGTGGTTACTTCTTGTTTTCTTTTTATACTTTCTCCTACTAACTTCTGTTGTCTGCTACTCCAAATGCAAAACTGTGAACTGTTAGATTAGTTGATGCAAATGCTACTAGTAGCCAATGCAGATTCCAGTGGAATTATTATATTAGTTTCTTGCAATGTGTTTTATCTGTTTAAATTTCTTTCACATTTTTGCAGGTGTGCATATTCTATTTGGTCCTTCGAGCACTTGATACAGTTGGTTTGTCCCATAACTCTGTATTTATTCTCTTTGTCTTGCATTTGCAAGATATTATGCTGTCTATCAAATATAGTGCATCTGTCCTATATTGCTGTCATTTCATTTTGGGGACAGTAAACCTTAGCAGTCGTTTATCAAATTGATTTCAAATGTATCTATCCAGTTGGCAGCTCTACTTTTCCCATCAAACTTCTACATAACAGGGAAAGGAAGTGGAGGTTTTGAGGCTACATTTTCTTGTCTGTGTGTTTTCAAAGGCAAAAACCTATTCCTCTGTGAATCTCGATAATTCTGTATTTTTTTAGCTATGGGAAGTTGCAACACTTATCTTTAGCACCTTTGGTTGGCTATTTTGTGCGAGCTGTCCTTTTTCTGTCAATGACTAGCCATAGCGTGAATGCATTTGAGTTTCCTTTTTATGCTGATAACGTTCATGCAAATATTATTATGTTGGTCAGAGCGAGTAATTCATATCTAGATTTGATTTTATTTATCACCACTGACCATCATAAATGGAAGTGAAGCATGCTAATGCTCTAGTTGTTAGGGCCCCTGCTGATTTATTGGATGATAAACATTGATTTATAGTTTTAATCTGTTGAATAATCCATAAAAAATCAGTTTTGAGGATTAGTCCTTAGTTCCCCTGTCTAATTCTCTTTAACATCGTGTTGAATAATCGCTTCCAGCTCCATAATGACAGTAGGATGTGTTTTGGTGCTGGAATCTTATTTCTTCTAATGTAACCTTTCCAGAGGATGACACAAGTATACCTACTGATGTCAAAGTGCCTATCCTGAAAGCCTTTCATCAGCACGTGTATGATAAGGAGTGGCATTTTTCATGTGAGTAAACATGCTGTTCAGTTACCTCTTTCTTGCCAGTTGAAGTTTTTGGTAATCTAAAGACTGGTCTTCATGTATTTAAATGCTTGCTTAAGTATTGTTGCCCTCTGCTAACTTTTGCAAATATTTCAGAAAACGTGAATTGTATGTATATTGACAAAAATTTTGTTGGACTCATATCTCTTAGCAGTTTCCTTGTACAAGTATGTGTGTCTCTATGCGTAAATAATTGGTGTGCTCCACATTTTGCATTAAAAATGGTCTTCGGAGCTACCTGGAGATTCTATCTTTAACAATATCCTGTAGCAATTGTACATCTTTGCCACAATGTTTTTCATAGAGGAGTAGTTGTGTCTGTGACTTTATTTGAATTAACTTCAAATTGACTGAAATCATTTTCTTAACACCACCACTCGTAGAACAAGATCCTCTATGTTATGATTCTACATGAGGAGCTCTACAAATAGTATCATCTACTTTTCTTTTTTTGTGCATTCTTCAACTAACTTTTTACGAACCAATACTAAAGTACGATAGATGCTCTCTTGCTGTGACAAGTTCTTGTAATATTTCTAGCATATGGGGATATTGGACAACCCCGTGTAGGGTTAAATATTGCTAAATTACATCTAATGTCAAGTTGGGAAATAAGCTGTTTCTAAGCTATTTAGATTCCATCATGCCACTAATTCCCTCAACTGGCAAATTTTGGGACATGCAGAACTTGGTTAACAAAGCTGTCTTAAGTTGCGACTGTTGTTACCTTGAAATTCTTATTATTGTAAGGTATAGTCTTTTGCTGTTTTAGTATATGACAATCTGTAGATGGTGCTTATTTACATCTCTGTGTTACCTCATTTGAGAAGAAGTTGGAGCTGGACTATTCAGTGGCCCAGAACTTTAGTGAGTTTACTGACTTGAATTTTCTAATGTTGTGTTAAGGTGGTACAAAGGAATACAAGGTTCTAATGGACCAATTTCATCATGTTTCCATGGCTTTCCTGGAGCTGGGGAAAAGGTTACTAACTAACGATTTTTCTTTGTAATCTTGATGTGAACGCCTTTTATGACATCAGAATATTCTCTTCTTCTAGCTGATCTTTAGCCACTCACTTAACCATATGTGTTTCCTTCACCAACATATCTAAACATCATAATGTCACAACTGATACTTGATAAAATCATTGTCTACCAGATGTTTCTCTAACCAGTTTTTTTCTGTCAATGGGAATGCAAACTTGAAATTAGAATTTTCCTGCAATTAACACAACCTTGGCAAACTGTTTCTGCTGGTTGATAATCGACTGCTTTTGCTTTATAAACCGTGGCTTTTGATTATACTTGCAGGTACCAAGAGGCTATTGAGGATATTACTAAAAGGATGGGAGTAGGAATGGCAAACTTTATTTGCAAAGAGGTTTGTGATCTATGCTATGTGACACTTGTGATATTTTCCAAGACCTTACCTTAACAAGTTGCCAAGCCTCTTACAAAGATTACAGTACTTGGTTGCACTTGGACTAGTTCGATATTGAGCAAGTGCATATACTTCACATGAGGAGAATCCTTGCCTCCAATGGGTAGCCCATCCTGCCTTTTACTATGACCGTGCTGGAGTAAGGGTTTGATCTTAGCTCTTTGGTACAACTCCTTGCGGGGTTCACTTACTCACAAAAAAATAAAAATAAAAATTCGGGCATCTAGAAGTTTATCATTTGGCCTAAATGACCATTCTTCCATCTTCCAAGGTCCACTGGCTTATGAACTCACTATTGACTCTACTATTCGCCTGCTTGATGGTAACTGATCAGGTTGGATTGAAACAAGTTTGATCAAAAGAGCTGGCAATGTTCTTTTGCACAAAGCATTTCAATGCTAGTTGTAGTCTTGCACCTTCCGGAAGAGCTGCTTGAGTGGAGATTAATCTGTTTATATGTCATTCAATTACCTATCCTACAAAAAGTTAACTAATTTCTTCCTCATCGCAGGTGGAAACAATTGATGATTACGATGAATATTGCCACTATGTGGCAGGACTTGTTGGTTTAGGTTTGTCAAAGCTTTTCCATGCTTCGGGAGCTGAAGATCTGGCACCAGATTCTCTATCTAATTCGATGGGTTTGTTTCTACAGGTGGTTAAAAAGACGACTAAGTTTCATGTGTATTGCCACCTTTTTATTTTTTGGATTTCTGACATTGTTTTTGAATGCGAAAATCAGAAAACAAACATTATTCGAGATTATTTGGAGGATATCAATGAGATTCCAAAGTCACGCATGTTTTGGCCTCGTCAAATTTGGAGCAAATATGTAAACAAACTTGAGGTGTGCCTCTTCAACATAATTAATGACTATTAAGTGCTTAAGTAGACTGTTCAAGCCTTTTGCTATATGAAGTCGATTTTCCATCACCCAGTTTGTAGGTGAATTGAGATATTATTCACCTATAGTGCTGAATAACATGCTGCATGCACATCCTTATTTTCTCTATTCTGTGATTGGCCCCGTCTATATAGGACTTGAAGTATGAGGAGAACTCAGAGAAGGCAGTGCGATGTTTGAATGATATGGTCACAAATGCTTTGACACATGCTGAAGACTCTTTGACCTACATGTCTGCTTTAGGGGATCCTTCTATATTCCGGTTTTGTGCCATTCCTCAGGTACATGGTCAATTCTTCAAGGCAACATTGTGCTCCTCTTCGACCAAAAGTTGTTGCCTTACATCTCTTCTATATTTTTTAAAATATAGGAGGTAGCTATTGATATTCAAATTTCGGCTCTATAATAAGATCTCTGTTGAAAGTTTTTCTCACGAACATACTATGAGCTCACTGTGTGTACTACTCCCCACCCACTCTCTCATGCACATTTGCGCGCACAGCGTGCGCTCAGACACACAAATTGTCCCCTTCTCTCTCCTTTCACACATGTTTGTGCATCCTACACTAGTTTGCATTAAAGAAAAAGGTTGCTTCTAATATTGGTTTCGCACATTGATTCTGAAAACTTTTCCTACCATAATGAATTTTTGCTGAATTTGCTCTTCATTAAGACTTTCTGTACATGGTTGTTTTGCTTTCATGGTATTTAAGATTGCTATTTTCTTGTCTATGCCATTAATCTTTTTATTATCTAGGAGAAGCTACTTTGCCAACATTTTGTACTGTTTCTAGATAATGGCAATTGGAACATTAGCTTTATGCTACAACAATATTGAAGTTTTCAAAGGCGTAGTGAAGATGAGGCGAGGTAAGAAAATGATTTGCTGATATTTTCTTTCATCGTTGAAACTATACCTATCCTAGACTAGATGAAATGATTAGGCATGCTGAAGAACTTCAATGGCACTAGGCATTCGTAAAATAGTTTTACTGGGCCATTAGACACGAGGAAATAATGAGGTTTACTGAAGAACTAGATCAAGGCAATACGGAAATGGCTTCTGAGGCTCACCATTCATTAGTTCGAGACCATTCATAGGGCCTTGCTTCCTGTTCTCATAATTCGTCATTTGTCATGGCAGTGTCTATCCATGACTCTCTCTACTTTTGTGTATGCTCCAAGATAATGGTTCCTTAGTGATTCCATTTCTCTACCTATACTTTTCAGGTCTTACTGCTAAAGTTATCGATCGTACAAGAACAATGACTGATGTTTATGGTGCATTCTATGATTTTTCTTGTATGCTGAAGTCTAAGGTATGAAAGTCAAGAAGTAGCATGCACATCTTGTAATCTATTCTCGTGCACTTATCATATTTAATTTTTAGTTATTTCTTCTTGAAAATGCACTAGACCTTATAACCTGTATTAGACTTGATTTGTTGGAAGCAAACTGCTGAAGGCCTGCTCAGGACATGGCCAGCAATTAAAAGGGTGAATCTTCCAATGTTTTAGGGTTGTCATTGGACCAACCCCTGTATCTCTAGATACTTCTTTCTCAGAGGGCTAATTCCCCTATGTAGCTCTAGGCAAGGGCTAATATCCAAGTTGCCCCTCAATGCTGGACTTAGACTGGTGGGAAGTGACTGCAGTATGAGGGACACGTTAGGAGTTCTCATTAGAGATAGCAGTACCGATATACATGTGAAGCATGAAGGGGAAGTAAGTCAAAACAGTTTAGAGGCTAAAAGAAATAATTTTAATGACGGTTCAGATAGTGAGGAAGGAGTAAAATTCTTTCAAGTAAAGTGGCTTTTAGATGATGAAGATGAAGAGTTTTCAGCTGTTAGAAAATATTTCAGAGATTCCATAAGAAGAACGTCAAGAGAAGTAGAGTGGCAGAGAACAGAGCGAAACATCTGCTTGTTGGTTCCACCTACAGGAGATACATTTATGGAAAGATCTAGATTGGTGGAAGAAATAGCAAATGGTGGCAATGAATCAGTGTATTTTGACTCAAGCGACCGTGGGAGCTTTATACATGGAAGTAATGGGGATGAAGGAGATCATGCAAAAAGCAGGAGAAGTGGGTACCCTGCTTATGACACTCGTGCACAATCACCTTGCGTTGTGCTCGGTATTAGTATGACCTTTGTGGGCCTCAAACAGTTCGGGAGGCCGTTACTAACTACTCAATTGATCAGCATAGAGATATCAATCAACTTTATAAAGAATGACAGAACAATAGTCAAGGTTGTGTGCAATGGGGATGGTTGTCCTTGGTTCATTTATTGTTCACATGATAAATACTACCATCATTTCCATTTAAAGACGTTTGCAGATTATCATAAATGCTATCAAACAATTAGAATTACTTGGGTTACTTTTTCACGGATTGCCAAAAGATATGCAGCTAGGATACTAAACTCTCCTAGGTGGAAACAGAGGGACAAGAAGGAAACTTTGAAGCAGGAATATGCTGGGGATGTTACTCTTAGCCAGTGAAGGAGGCAAAAATGCTTGTCTTTAAGCAACTAGAAGGAAATCTGATTGATAAATTTTCTATGTTGAGGGATTATGAGGAAGAACTTCTGAAAACTACCATTGGTGGCTCTAATTATGTACTTAGGATTAAAAACGCTTGTAAGTCGAGAAGGCGAGGAGATTTTTTGGATCATCCATGCAGCCAAACAGAAACCAATAAAATTATGGTTTTCTTATGTTTCCTTTCTTCCTTTTCTACCTTGGGGGTAGCACAGCTGTTAGGAAAAAATGGGAGGTTTGTTTAGAGAGAGAGAGAGAGAGAGAGAGAGGGTATTAGCGGGTCTGAACAAGAAAAAAATGAGACCGCATGTTCTCTTGTGGTGATATCCGTAACAAACATTACTGTGCAATGAGACCACATTGTCTTTTGTGGCAATATCTGTAACAAACATTACTCTGCAAAATCTTTGGTGATTAAAATTGGGGCAGAGAAAGGGTAAAGAACACAGTAAACCAGATTGTAAAAGCTATCTCGAATCTGTAGTGAGCAGGACGGCGCCCCCTTATCTTAAATTTTTCTTCACAGTTATCTCCATGCCTTTCACACTATGGTTCGTTAAATATGGCCTTAGACATTGCTCACTATGTTACACCTCTGGCTCATGTAGGTTGATAAGAATGACCCTAATGCTACAATAACATTAAGCAGAATCGAGATTACGCAGAAGGCTTGCAAAGATGCTGGCCTTCGAGACAAAAGGTTCCTCTCTCTCTCTCGGTGATATAGATACTGAATTTGTTTTTTCCACTATAACATTACTTCTTTTCATGAATTTTGACCGGATTTTTTTTTTTTTTAATGAATTTTGACAGGAAATCTTACATCCTTCCAAGTGATCCCAGATATGGCTTCGTGCCGGTGAGTTTACTGCCATTTATCTTGCATTTATTTGGCTGGTCTAAAAACAATATGCTGGGCAGTAACCCAAACAAAAGAAAAAGAACACTTGCTTATCAGAGTCTAAATTGCAGGTCGTTGTTTTGCTCATTATACTGGCAATAATTCTCGCTCAATTCTTAGCAAGAAGATCAAGTAACTACTGTGAGTTCCTTTCAGCATAACACGCGACCAATGATTGCTACGAACTTCTCTTATCATTGTCCTATAACTAATATTCCTTTGCTTTCTCTTGTGCAGGATGGAACTTTGTGGGAACATCAGCAAGTCATAGAGATTGTGTCAGATGCACATGTACGTACTGAGGAGTTATGCTTTTATATATGATTGTAATTTGCTCTTTGTAAGGGAATTTCGTTTATCCTTCCCCTTCAAAAAAAGGGAAATAAATGCATCTCATTTTTCAAAAAATTTATTTCAGCCCCAACCTACCAAATTGTCCCTTACTCCCGGCAGATCCATCTTTGAGCCGATGCAGGATTAGATGATATCTCTTATGCTATAAAAGCTGCTATAGGATCAATATTACACTGAATCTCTTCTCAGCTTTAAGTGTTTCTAATAAAATAATTAAACATTAAATCACGCCTTCATTTAACAATTGTTATTAGACGAAGATACGATTTATTCTTTAATTATTTTATCATTGCAAGATTTTGTATGAGATTACTGCCAATTGTTTTAAAAACTTAAGCCGTTAGATAAATGCACAGTTTAATATTTAATTATTCTATCAATTTCGTAGAATTCTGACGCAATTTTAGTATACTTTAAGCTACCACATGGGGCTTGGAATTATTAGAGAGTTAGGTATTTGGCACATTCGAACTTTCAATCTTTTGTAAAATGGCTTGAAATACCGTTCTAACATACTTGAAAAATTTTCTTAACAATCCTTCATGGCTGTGAAACTTTCGGTTAGACTAATCTCTAGAAATGCATACAAATCACTTTGCCCATATGCATTTTGCAAGGAAATGATATGGTTATCCATAAAAGCGGTGAGTGAGAATACTTAAATTAATGATGTGATTAAATATGAAATATCACCCCTCCCCGTAAATCAAGTAAGACACCAAAATCCAATGAATAATATGACCACAAAAATGACATGACTAGGCGAAAAAACCAAAGGCCTTGCACAGGGCCACGTGGAAGCACCATTTTTATTTATTTTACTTAATTATTTTGAGTTCATGCCCTGTGGGTGTAAACCCAACACTCAACTAATATACTGTATATTTGGCTCTATGTCTCCTTTAATTGGTGGAAGAATCTTTTTGCCGGCAGTGGATGGGGAAGAAAAGGATTGAACGCATTTCTTGGCGTCAGGAAACGATGACTTGTTTCCTGACTTCTCAACTAAAGTCCCACTCTTCATATCGTTAAGCTTTTATTCGACGTGAGTAGATGTTATCGCGTTTAAAAAAAAAAATTGAAAATCAATAGTATTAGATAATCAATCCTCTAGCATGAGCCTCCTGCTCATACAATGAAACCCGTATGAAAAGAAAGTCTGTATCATGCTAAACCACACTGATCAAATCGCCTTTGAATTTTGTCTGATGCATCTAGGCTTTCATATTAAATTTCTATTTTTTTCTATTTTCTTTTCCGGGTTAAACACTTCATATTTTGAAGGCGCAACAAGGGGAGAAGATTGACTAATTTCAAGCTCACACAAAAGGCCAAAGAGCCAGCATGCAACACGTAATCTAAAACAATATTTGGTAGATAATTAGGCTATGATCCTCATTTATATACTGCAAGGGAAGATGATTCCACAATTATTAACAGCAATTCAATGCAAATAAAATGTAAAATTAGTCAACTTATCTTAGAATGATTTTTGTTGTTCATCCACCAAGAAAGATAAATGGGTCATATAGAGATAAAAAAAAATGACAAGAACATTGGAACATGAAAGGAAAGTACACTGGGAAATCCTAACTTCCTACATCTCCCCCCGTGTCTCTTTTCAGTCAAATGATATTGAAGTTTTCCGTCAAGATTTGCATCATCCTCCTCTTTCACCCTTCGAAGTGTGATAGAGGAACTTCAAGAGTATGTTTTTGATATCTTTCATTCTATGCAAGAGGATCGTCGGGTCAATAGAACTTCAACTTGCCGCAACGGCGGAAAACTGCGTGATGCAGGTCGAGCAAAAGGGAAGGTGGAGGTGCGGCTAGCTTTCCGAAGCTCCTCACTGTGCTTCTTGAGCTCGTGGATGGAGAAAATGTTGCCGGAGTGAGGGATGATGGAGGTGGTGCTCGCCGGGGGGGAAGAAACAAGGAGTGGGAGAGGCATTGAGGAAGAGGGACCGAAGAAGAAGGGAAAGAAGAAAATGAAGAGAGGGGGAAGCAGGAGAGAAGGCGGAGGAAAGGACGAAGGAGGGGAGAGAGAAGAGGTCTTATCCCTTGGTGCATGGAGGGGATGGGCCCTGTGGTGCCACACAGCCGCTCACTACTGTTGGATGAATTCTCTTAAAGTATTTTGAAGTTGACAAAACATTTTTATCAGTTTAGTCTGAAGACTTACAGACTCTATTGACGAAGTCTGAAGCTAGCAAGACTCAAGAATTATATTTCAAAGTCTACTCACATGGACAGTTTCCAGGACGACATTTATTATGATCTTATATGATCTTTATTCTAACGACTAGTGGATATCTTTCTACTGGATTTAGTACTAAACGATCTTACTTTCATATGGAATATGTTTAGATTCTCTAAAGATTTCGCAACTTATATTTGGAAGGATCTACTTATGGAAACCGAGATCCTGATTGTATGGGCGAGCAGGATTGATGGGTTATCAACACTTACCTTAAAGAGCTCGAGATCTCTCTAATTGATTATGTCCAACGGGTTGATTGGAAGAACTTCTTTGGAAGGTGCCAACGGTATTAAAGGCATAAAGAAGTATATAAGAGAGATGCTCTAGTTGTTGAAGGGTGCGGATAGAAGAATTCCAAAGTCTGAATCTCCTTTTTCTATTTTGCGATATCATTCTTCGAGCGATATTTGTAATCAAAAGAGAGATCATATTATAGTGAGACCTTGAGGAAGTGTAGTAGAGTTTTCTACACTTTGTGGACTCAAGAGCATGAGACTGTAATCACTCTTATTGATTCTTAGTGAAATCCAGCCGAAGGGCTGTCCGTGCGGGAGAGTGGACGTAGGCTTGATCTAAGCCGAACCACTATAAATCTGGAGTCTTGATTCTCTATCCCTAATCATTTATATCATTAACTGTTTTCATTTGCTGCAATTGTTGGTTTTAAGTTATTCGGATTTAATTTATTAAAATTGCTTTAAACACCTATTCACCCCCCTCTAGGTGCTAATTCTAGTCATAACAATTGGTATCAGAGCCTGTGTACTTGTTTATAAGAAGTGTCTTTACTTCTAAGTAAAAGATCTATGGCTAGTATGTTACTTACAGGGTTGGTTGAAGGTCAAAACAATTCCAGACCTCCATACTTTGATGGAAAAGATTACAGCATATGGAAAAATAAGATGAAGGCATTCCTAAGATCAAAAGATCCTTTGGAATGGGAAGTGGTTGATAAGGGAATCATTCCTGCTGCTGCATCAGAATCAGAGAGAGGAAAAGAAACTGATGTTTCTACTCGTTTGACTCAAGAAGAAATCACCAAGAGACAGACTCTTGACGCCAAAGCTATTTACTCTTTATATTGTGCTTTATCCCCTACTGAGTATAACAGAATATCTTCTTGTGATACAGCAAAAAAAGTATGGGATAGGCTTCACATTACCTATGAAGGAACTGATCGTGTGAAAGAAACGAGGATCAACATTCTCTTGGGACAATATGAAGTCTTTAAGATGAGATCGGGAGAATCAATAAGCCGACATGTTTAGTCGCTTTCTTGAAATTGTGAATGGTCTTGAATATCGGGGACATCCAATCTCGGGACATATGAAGGTCAACAAACTCCTTTGAGGACTCTCAAAAGACTGGAATTATATAAAAACCTCAATAAGAGAGACACGAGAGGATTGCTCCACTTTCGTAGACGAATTGGTTGGGACTCTTCAATCCTATGAAGTAGAAAGGACCAACGAAGAGGAAGACTCAAAAGGTAAGAAATCTATTGCCTTAAAGTCTAATGACTATTCGATGCTACGAGACTCAAGAAGATCTAGATGATGAAGAATTAGCACTCATGATAAAGAGATTCGAAAGTTGAACGAAAAGGAAGGAAATTCAATTGGAAGAAACAAAATTCTCAAAGGTTTCAAAACAGTCGATAGAGGAAGATGATTCTAACAAAGAAGTGACTTGCTTTGAATGCAAGAAAAAGGGACATATCGGACCCAAGCTAACCGTCCTTTGTTAAAGAAGAGAAAAGGAAAGACGAGAAAAACGGGAAGGCACTCAAAGCGAGACTTGGGTGATACGAATGTGAAGAAAGTGACGATGATTATGCCAATATCTGTTTAATGGCAAAATCAAACTCAGACTCAGACCTTGATTCAGACACAGACTTAGACAGCGAACTCGAGGTTAGTAACTTGAAAATTCCTGTTAAAGTTTCTAAATATATTGATGAACTTTGTCTTAGTCTGAAAACCTCTCTTAAGAGGATCTCCGAATTGAAAAGGGAAAATTCTACATTGAAGCAACAAGATAAACTTATGAAAGAAAAGTTTGAAAAGCTGGAAAAAGATTTTGTTGCTGTAAAAGAAAACTCAGACATTATTTCAAATGAAAATAGTCTTTTGAAAAATGATATTATAAATATATCAAAAAGATTTTCAAATGGTTCTGAAAAGTTGGATAAGATTCTCTCAATACAAAGACCATACTTTGATAAGTTAGGTCTTGGTATGACTTCTGAAACTATTCCACTAATTGATTTCCCAAAGGTAAAGGAAAGAATCAGACAGAGACCAGCCAAAGCTGTCTATAAGAATCATTTTCAGAAAGTCTTTGTAAAACCTGTTGGCAGAAATGCCTTGAAATGTTCCAAGTGTAAAAGCTCAGAACATTTTGAGAAAGAATGTCCTTTGGTTTGGAGACTTGTTAAAAAGAGCTGGGCTAAGACTGTCTATTGTTCTAACAATTCTGGACCCAAGATGGTGTGGGTACCAAAAAAGGCTTGAATTCTTGTTAATTGTAGGTTACTATCAAAAAGAAGATTAAATGGTATCTTGATAGTGGCTGCTCAAGACATATGACAGGAGACTCAAGCTGCTTCATAAGACTTATCCAGGATAGACGGAGGAAAAGTTTCTTTTGGTGGTAACAACAAAGGAAGGATTACTTGTCGCGGAACAAGTAAAGATTGGAAGTTTGTCTATTAATAATGTTTCCTTAATTGAAGGATTAAACTACAACTTGCTTAGCATAAGTCAGTTGTGTGATTCTGGTTTCAAGATCAACTTTCAGGAAGAAACATGCTTTGGAATCAGTAAAGACTTTACTCAATCTTTTACTTTTTTGGTCGAAGACATGGAAATATCTATCTTACGGATGTAAACCAAGAAAGATCACAGTGCTTAATATCAGTACAAGATGAAGCAAATCTATGGCACAAAAAGCTAGGCCATATCAATATGAAGCAAATCAACAAGATCTCTTCAAAGAAACTTGTTTGAGGATTGCCTATTCTCAATTACTCAAAGTCGATCTTTGTACACCATGCGTCTTGGGTAAACGGTGAGAAACTCTTACAAATCAATAAATAAAGTTTCCACTAATCATGTATTGCAGCTTTTGCACATTGACTTGTTTGGACCTACCGAACGAAAAGCATTGGTGGTAAAAGGTTAAATGTCAGTAATAGTGGATGACTATTCACGATTCACTTTGGTCTACTTTCTTTCAAGTAAGTCGAGACCTTCTCTCTCTTTTCAAAATTTGCTAAAAGGTGCGAGAATGAGAAAGGTCACACTATCTCAAGCATTCGTACAGACCATGGAGGTGAGTTTGAAAATCAAGACTTTGCTAAATTTTGTGATGAATTTGGTTTTCAACACAAATTCTCCTCTCCATATACACCAGAACAGAATGGGGTTGTGGAAAGGAAGAATAGGTCTTTACAAGAAATGGCAAGAACACTTTTAATTGGAAATCAAATTTCTTCAAGGTTTTGGGCAGAGGCTGTTTCAACTGCTTGCTATATTATAAACCGAGTGTTTTTAAGGCCAATTCTTGAGAAAACCCCTTATGAAATTTTTAAAGGAAAGAAACCAATAGTTTCTTATTTTCAAGTATTTGGTTGTAAATGTTTTATTCTAAAGAATGCTAATGATCGTGTTGGTAAGTTTCAAGAGAAATCGGATGAAGGATTTTTCTTGGTTACTCAACTACAAGCAAAGCCTACGAGTTTTCAACAAGAATACTCGGACTGTGGAAGAATCAATGAATGTCAAATTTCAAGACTCTCCACAAGTTCGGCGGATACGATCGAAGATTCAGAATCTGCTCCAGGACAACGATAGATCTAACTCCACTTTGAAGCGATTACTAATTCGGAATCGGTACAACAAGCTGCGATGAAGAATCTACTCAAGTAGAAGATCAACAATCTATCGACTGACCCCGAATGCTTGGAAGCACAAGTCCAGTCATCTGAAGAACTCATTATTGGGAACATTAATGAGGGAATTCGAACAAGATCCAAAAGGCGAGAAGAGTCTAGTGCTTTGTTGCTCTTATTTCTGAAATAGAACCCAAAAATATTGAAGAAGCTTTAGCTGATGAAAGCTGGATTGAAGTAATGCAAGAAGAGCTCGAGACAATTCAATTATTAACGACGTATGGGAATTGACTCCCAAACCAAAAGGTAAATCGGTTATTGGAGCTAAATGGGTTTTCAGGAACAAAGTTGACGAAAAGGGTAAAGTAACAAGAAACAAAGCAAGACTCGTGGCTAAAGGATACACGCAAGAAGAAGGGATAGACTATGATGAGACTTACGCTCCAGTAGCAAGGTTAGAAGCAATCAGATTACTACTTGCTTTTGCTTGCTATAAGAATTTCAGGTTGTTTCAAATGGATGTCAAAAGCGCTTTCCTGAATGGATTTATTCAAGAAGAAGTCTATGTGGAAAAACCTCATGGATTTGAAGATTCAAAGAAACCAGACTACGTGTTCGGAGTGAAGAAAGCTTTATATGGATTGAAACAAGCTCCTCGAGCTTAGTATGAAAGGCTAAGTAATTTCTTAATTCATAGTGGTTTTTCTAAAGGAAAGGTAGACACTACTTTGTTCATTAAAAAGGAAGGTAAAAACTTTCTACTTGTTCAGATTTATGTTGATGACATCATATTCGGATCATCTAATGAGACTTTGTGCAAGAAATTTTCTAAGTCTATGCGGGATGAATTCGAGATGAGCATGATGGGTGAACTATCCTTTTTCCTTGGTCTACAAGTCAAACAACTAAAGGAGGGAATATTCATTCATCAAGAGAAATATGCAAAAGAACTTGTTAAAAAGTTCGGTCTAGAAAATTGCAAAAAGACTGACATACCAATGTCAAATTCCTTGAAGATAGACAAAGATGAAGCAGGGAAGAAAATCGACCAAAAGTTATACAGGAGTATCATTGGTTCTCTTCTATATCTTACGCATCCGGACGACATATTATTTAGTGTTTGCATATGTGCTAGGTTTCAATCTGATCCTAGAGAATCTCACTTAAGTGATGTTAAACGTATTATTAAATATATTGCTACTACTGCTAAGATCGATTTTTGGTATCCCAAAGAAGGAGACTTTACACTTCTTGGCTATTCAGACGCAGATCTTGCAGGTTGTAGAGTTGAAAGAAAAAGCACTTCAGGTACTTGTCAATTGCTTGGAAACCGGGCGTATCTTGGTTTTCAAGGAAACAAAGTACTTGTGGCTCTTTCAACGGGCTGAAGCGAGAATACGTAGCCCTTGGAAGTTGCTTTGTTCTCAAATACGTGGATAAAACAACAACCGCAAGACTTTGGCATTGAAGACTCTTGCACGAAATAAGATGTGACAACACCAGCGCAATCAATCTTACAAAGAATCATATCCTACATTCAAGAGCAAAACATATTGAGATTCGACATCACTTTATAAGAGATCATGTTCAGAACAAAGAGGTCTTGATACAGTTCATAGACTCAAAGAATCAACGCGCGACATCTTCACAAAGCCACTTGAGAAAAGCTCATTTGAGTCTATTCGCTCAAGACTCAATATATTATCTCTTGAAGAATGTTGAAGCTCGACTCGAAACTAAAGTCCGCAAGTATCGACTCAAAAGGTTGAAGATCGAGAATACCAATCGACACGACCGTAAGTTCATATCGAAAAGGTAAGATCGTCTGTTTATCTCTAATTGACTTATTAAGGCAGTTTTATTTAAAAATGGTGGTTATCGATTTATTAAGGCAGTTATTTTTTCAAAAAGGAAATTCTTAAGATTTCCAAAAATTGCGACGCTTGGATTTCCCCCGTATCTGTTATCTTTTATACTCTCTTTCTCCTTCGTTTTTACATTACCCAGAAACCCTAGATCAAAAGCTTTTCACTTTGCTCTGTATTTTTCTCTCCAAAACTTCTTCGTTTCAAAATTCTCAACTTTCTTGCGACACAAGTGAGAAAGCTTCTCCAAAGAAAGCATAATGTCGTATCAAAGGAAGTCATCCGAATAGCAAACGGGGGACCACAAGGATCTAGTGAGGGGCCTACGCACTTCGATCGGCGAAGAAAGCGACTTTCCTTCGAGCAAACTCCTCAACGATCTCAATTGCGGTCTTCCCCAACTAGACCTCAAGAACTTCGTCCTCAAAATGCGAAACAATTTTTGAAGATATTGAACCAGTAAGAACTCTTAAGCCTGCCTTTGTTTATAGGCTCTACTCTGTATTAAAGGAAGGAGGTTCTGCGATGACCTTTATTGATGAGTTTCTGAAAGAGAAGGGTTATAAAACGAGACGCAATTTCTTACTATCATGGAAAGGTCTGGAGTTGTGCCTGAGGGAACGGCTGCAAAAGCATTTGCAAATTTTCCTAGTGACCCTAGGTTTGGTAGTATGAATCAGCCTGAGGGAAGAAGGATGAACTGTTCCGCTCAGACGGACACAGAAAGAAGTATGAGAAATTGCTGAAGCGTGGGGTGATGAACCCACGGACTGTGGATTTCGATTTTCTGGACCTATTGAGCATAAATCTGCGAGAGAAATTTTAAAAACTGCAACTTTATCAGTTCTGCACAGACTGTGACATGGCACATTCTGAATTAACGGCGTATTTCTACTCCAATCTCAGTTTCATTGATGCAAACAGCTTTTCTTTCAGCGTGAGGGATAAAGAGTATGTCGTTGATAAGGACATTTTGGCTTATGTACTTTGTGTGGAAAGAGGGGCTTTCCAATCAATCGGTGTGTCATAAGCCATGCTACTCTTGAACTAGCAAGGGACGAGAATTGCGAAGGTCGACTCTCCTACTCGGAATGAATGCAACAAATACTTTGCTGCACAAGATTGTGATCAACTGTCTGAGACCCAAATCGACATCCAAGACAGATGTATCAATTTCTGAAGCTAAGTTGATGTTTGTCATCAAGACTGGTCTAAACTTCTCTTTGCCGCATACAATCATATTTCACATGTACAAATGCATGGCAAAGGACAAAGGAAAACTTCCTTATGCTGCTCTCATTACTCGTCTCTTCAGACATCTTAACATTCAACCTCCTCATATTCTCACAGTGAAGACTATTGATAAAATGGTCATCGGGTTACCAAGATGCGTCTGAAAGAGCTTAGCAAGAAGCTGGAGCAATTCAAGGAAAAGACTCCTATCAAGCTCAGACCAGACTCATCAGCAGCCAAAAGGAAAGGGAAAGAACCTATGGTTAGTTCTACCAAGAAGAGAAGGGCAATCATCCTGAAAGATGAAGATGATGAGGATGCTATACCCATCTCTACTCTGGTTTCTCAATTTGCTGCATCTATTCCAACTATTCCAGAACATCAAGTTGCAGAGGAAGAGAAAGAGGAAGAGAAAGAGAAAGAGAAAGAGAAAGAGGAAGAGAAAGAAGAAGATAAGACAAAGGAAGAAAGAGAGGAAGAGGAAGAAGGAAAAGAAGAAAAAGCAGATGAACCAGAACGAACAGATTCTCCAGCAGAAAAGGAGGATCTACAACAGCCTATCACTGAGGACACTCCTCAAAAAGAAGAGTTCTTTTCTCCTCCAGAAGACATGGAAACAGGGGGAGATAAAGAAAGAGAACACACACATCTTCTGTTGACTTTTAGAGAAGAGGATGCACAAACAGGTGTTAGTCGATCACCTTCTGATGCTGAGGATATTTATGCTTTACGCTTTCTGAAGGAGAGGCATCATCTCCACACACTGAACTTCCTGCTGATATTCATACTGGCTTGACTCCACCATCAGACCGAGCTGAAACAAGCACTCAGACTGACAACTCTAGAGATTTTCAAAGGCTGCTTGAAATCATCTTGGAACTCAAAGGCCAAATTTATGCCATGGGAAATGAATTTCAGAACTTGCAGAATGAAAATCATGCAATGTTCATCACTTTGCATGATCGGCTTAAAGATGTTCAGCGTCGATTCGGGATACTTGCAAAGGGCACTACTCTCACCCAAGTACAGGAAGATTTGAGGAAGTTGGAAGACACTGTCAAGTCTATGGAGGACTTTCAACTTGTTCGCATTCCTCGAGCTCCATGATTTTTTTATGCTGACAAAAAGGGGGACAAGACTTTGCAGATTTTCGAAGATTTTTTGTTTTCAAAACAAACCAAATCTTATCTTTTTGCTATCTTGACTTTGACTTGAGTTTTTTTTTTTTTTTTAACGTGTGCAGTTTTTGAATGTGTGATCACTATGGCAATACTTTAAGCTTCGTAAATTAGATAGTACTGTCTGTTTATGACTAATGAGGTTTCAGTTAATGCAGATCTGTGTACAGGGAAAGTCTGTGTACAGGATATCTGTGTACAGGATAACTTCTACTATCTTATTTAAATCTTTTATGATGCTTGCTTAAAAGTTGTATTGCAGGGCGATAATATTCAAATCTGCAGGAAAGTTTTGTCACCATAAAAAATGGGGAGATTGTTGGATGAATTCTCTTAAAGTATTTTGAAGTTGACAAAACATTTTTATCAGTCTAGTCTGAAGACTTACAGACTCTATTGACAAAGTCTGAAGATCAAAGTCTGAAGCTAGCAAGACTCAAGAATTATATTTCAAAGTCTACTCACATGGACAGTTTCCAAGACGACATTTATTATGATCTTATATGATCTTTATTCTAACGACTAGTGGATATCTTTCTACTGGATTTAGCACTAAACGATCTTACTTTCATATGGAATATGTTTAGATTCTCTAAAGATTTCGCAACTTATATTTGGAAGGATCTACTTATGGAAACCGAGATCCTGATTGTATGAGCGAGCAGGATTGATGGGTTATCAACACTTACCTTAAAGAGCTCGAGATCTCTCTAATTGATTATGTCCAACGGGTTGATTGGAAGAACTTCTTTGGAAGGTGCCAACGGTATTGAAGGCATAAAGAAGTATATAAGAGAGATGCTCTAGTTGTTGAAGGGTGCGGATAGAAGAATTCCAAAGTCTGAATCTCCTTTTTCTATTTTGCGATATCATTCTTCGAGCGATATTTGTAATCAAAAGAGAGATCATATTGTAGTGAGACCTTGAGGAAGTGTAGTAGAGTTTTCTACACTGTGGACTCAAGAGCATGAGACTCGTAATCACTCTTATTGATTCTTAGTGAAATCCAGCCCGAGGGGCTGTCCGTGCGGGAGAGTGGACGTAGGCTTGATTTAAGCCGAACCACTATAAATCTGGAGTCTTGATTCTCTATCCCTAATCCTTTATATCGTTAATTGTTTTCATTTGCTGCAATTGTTGGTTTTAAGTTATTCGGATTTAATTTATTAAAATTGCTTTAAACACCTATTCACCCCCCCTCTAGGTGCTAATTCTAGTCCTAACAACTACCCCATTTGACGCACCTTCTCCGCCACTTGACAGAGGAGAAGAGAGGAGGAGGGAGAGTTGGGTGGCGATTGTCACGCCCTGGACCTTTTCTCTGTCGTGGGAACTCTGACATCCACGGGAATTAATTTGGGATGTTCCTTTGCCGTTCCATTACTTTTATCTTTTAATTAAGCACACGCGGAAGTGTGCAACTATAACACCCAATCAACAAACAATAAACGGATAGTGAGGAAAACATGTACACAAATACACAACTTATTTATTGCTTCATTAGCATTGGAAAGTTTCATTTACAAGTTCACTTCGTGACATCTTGAAAATTTAGTTTTGTTTTCAATTAAATGAGTCAGTCTTTTTATCGACGTGACTATAATGCTTTTCTTTGAGATGACCACTCATGAGATAACTAGCATATCAGGTGAAGTCGTTAAAGGATTTTAACCGCAATAGACTTGAGAATTCAATCAAGAATCGACTGCTCAATCGTGCTAGTCTGTAAGGATCATTACAGCACAGTTAAAAATTAATTAGAGATCAGAGATAGGTCGGTTCGACTGAGATGTGTGGCTAAACGTGGTTGATTCCACTAATTTGCAAAATTCTCGTCGATCGACACTAGACTGATTTTTTTGTCGTTTTGGCGTCCTATGTCCGTATTTGAAATCTTGCGATTTTCACGACAATCAAGGGCCGCCAATGTGTCGAAGAGGTACGTGTGGCTTAAAGAAAATCGACTACGGGTCAATTGCACCAAAAATTCCTAAAAGCTACTCGGTAGGTTAGGTCACGCTAAAATCTTATCAGATCGAAATTAACTGCGAATTTGAACTCGATTTCAGAAATTGAAACTTTTGTTATGTCACAAGTCATTTTAGGAACGTCAACTCATCTTTTGAGGCATTTTCGACGAGTTCGAGATTTTTACGGAAAATCGATTCGGATGATTCGGAAAACGAACGGAAATTCGAATTGGCCAAATTGAAGGGATTTTGGCCTCCTATGTGAACCACCTGGTGAAAGGAAGTTGTGTGGGCTCTTTCTTCAGTAAAATTGGACCTCAATCGGAGAGGTTTGTTCAGAAATCAGATTCCGAGAAAAATAAAATAGAATTTGAAATTGAAGGAAATTCGTAGATTTGAGGGACTGTCTCATTTTGATCTTATTTGGGTCTTCAATTGGACTTCAGATTATGCAAGTTAGTGTTGAAATTGGCATTGGGTGACCAATTGATATTGTTGTACGAAGTTGAGCCAAAACTATTTTGGTTTGAATTATCTTTTTTTTTTCCCTTTTTATTTTTGCTTGGCCGAAGCCCCTCCACGATCTCTCTCTCTATTTCTTCCTCTCTCTCGTTGCCTTCAGCCGACCAACCCCGACTTGATCTTCTTTTTGTTACTCATTTCCTTTGACTTTTCACTCATGCTTATCCTCTCTCTTTCTCTCTCTCGTTCCCCCTTGGCCGACACCTCTTTCCCTCATCCCTTTTACTTTTCTACTTTTTTCCTTTTCTTCCTTTTTGGTTCGGTCGAACACCACAACTCCTGCCATTCTCTCTCTCTGCCGGCCCTCCTTCATCTGTGATGCACCCAAAACCGACAGCCCCCACCTCCACTTAAACAGCCTCACGCCTGCAGCTCATGCGTGCCCGCCCCTCCTTCGCTTCTTGTTTGGCCAAGCATCTTCCACGGGTCAAATCCAACGAAGCCAAAGCTGCTTCTTCGGCTGATTTGTTGACCACCAACAACGACATCGCGCGTCCTCTCCTCGTCTCCGATCAGCCACGCCGAGGGCCACTCAGCCCAGCCCAACTGAGTAGGGGCCAGCCCTCTCAAAGCCGCGACCAACAAGACCCGCAGCCAAGCTTGAGCAGAAAACCCAGCTCAACCGTGGGCTTGCGAGGCCATTTTCGGCCCGATCTGGACCCTCGTTGGTGCTGCCGCTTCGGGATTTATCGCCCTTTGTCACATCCCCGTTGTTTTGGTTTGCGACCACAGGCCAATTGCATTAAAAATTCTTAAAAGCTACCCGGTAGATTAGGACACGCTAAAATCACACTCAGTTGAAATTAACCATGAAATTGAACCCGATTTCAGAAATTGAAAGTTTTGTCATGTCATTATTTATTTTAGGAACGTCGACTCATCCTTCGAAGAATTTTCGGTTAGTTCAAATTTTCGGCGAAAAATCAAAATTGGACGATTTTGGATCGGTAAATCCGGAGGCCCATTTTTTAGCGCACTTTTAGCTGTCAAGTTGGATCGTTGGGCAAGGAAAATTGTGAAATTTGAAGTGGGCATCCTCCTTGGCATTTTGGCCTCTGATTTAAGGCCAATTGAAAGTGGAGGGGAAATGTTGAAATTCGTATGCCATGGTGGTTAGCAACATTTGGACCACCTAGAGTGGCTTGTGGAGGAAGATTGGTGAAGGAAATTGAGTAAGGGATAAGGCTGAAGATGGTGGGGCAGCCACTTGAGTTCCAAGATTTTTTCCATTGACTTATGGGGCTTGTTGTCCTCCTTCAACCAGTAGGTCTTCATCATCTTCTTCTTCTTCTTCAGCATAAGTCTCCATTGTTGTTAAAAGCAGAAGAAGAGAGCCAGAGAAAGCCGAGCTAGCGCTTGTAGCCGTCGACCACCCGTCCGAGCCGCCACCGTCGCCAGTCCGCAAGCCCGCGAGCGCCCGAGCCTACGCATCCAGGCCGCCGGTTCCACCTCCTGCTTGTGTCCGTCCACTTGCGTCCCCAGCCCTTGTCTGTTGAAGCTAGGCCGTTGTTCGCCGTCACAGCTTTGCCGGAGCTCTTCTGTCAGCCGTCCAAGCCGACGTCGCCCCCTGCTCTCGCCATTGTCCCACCGTGGCCATTCCAACGCCATTTCGCCGCTCAACCAACCCCTTCCTGCCCTTGGATAGAACCGAAGTTCCAGCTCCAGCTATGAGCTTTATGGCCCATTTCCGACCTTTTCCCGGCCTCCCTTGGCGTCGCCAGTGACTCGAGTCTCGCTCGCCATCGCGCCACCGTCGCCATGAACTCACCGGCTCGCTAATCCAGTAAGTTTGCTAGCTAAACCTTGCTTAAGAGGTTAATGATGCTTAGTGGATAATTGGATTAGGCTAAGCTTGGATTAGGTTGTTAATTTAGAATAATTAGCGATTTAGTTGATTAATTAGGTTTATTAGGTGGTTAGATTAGATTAGATTAGTTAAGGGTTAATTAGATTTTATTATTTAATTAGCATAGTGCATTATTTTTCTAAGTCCAATTAGGTGGTTAGATTAGCATATATTAGCTTAATTAGGCATTTATGTAATTAATTTGCATTTATTTAATTACTTTTGTAATTTATTTAATTATTTAATATTTTCCGGAAATTATACCGGGATAGTCGGTCGTTAGAATTCCGTACTGATTGTCGTGGTGCAATTAGTTTATGCAATTGATTGTTAAATTGTGCAATTGAGTGATGATTGTGATTTTTGAGTTATTATTTCAAAATTATGAAATTTTGGTATTTAATTAGAAAATATCAGGTGTCGGGTTTTGACATTAAAAATGTTTTTAAGTACTATATCAAATAGTGAGATTTTAAAAGGAATGATATCAATTTTTATGACTCAAACTGACCGTGTATCCACACACGATTATTTTACCGGATGTTTTTAATAGGAAGAAAATAGGTCATGTACATTATTTTAATTGAGGCATATGTGTGCAAAGGATGATATCCTTGGCCAGGATTGGATATATATGGAATCGCTATGAGAACCCGTCATGAGCTTTTGAGCCAGACGATACTCTTTCGAAAATACCCCAAATCAATGGATGCCAATCATAGTGGATGTTGGACCGATACTCCTATAAGGAATACCGTCTAAATATAGACGTTGCCATGCTCGATAATGCAAGACAACACCCGGCTATGCCAGAAGATCGCTAATTGTTGAGTCAGTCGTGGCTGTTGGGTTGTAATCAATTGGGACGCATGAATGATTGAAATTGACATGCTTGATTATGGAACAAAATTGTGTGGCACGGAATGAGACGTGTCATAATGATTTGACTTTATAATTGGGACCTTGTGATTGATTGAAATGTGAAGTGAGGCGTTCCAATTGTTGAGTGTTATTACTTTATATATTTGGTATATGAACTGTACTGACGTGTAGGAGGGAACTGAGGCAAGGTAAGTCTTCTGTGTTGTGTGTATAGGCTGCCTCTAGGTGTATTTCCTTTCTAATTGAGGTTTAGGGCATGAACTCGCTAAGACATTGTTTCACCCCGTCGTGAGCTTAATCTTTTTAGGTCCTTAGATGGCAAAGCGTCAGTTACAATACGGGGTTCCGCAGATGATGGAGTTTGAGCATACTTCCTTCCCTATTCCTAGGACCACCTTGACTCGGGAGCTAGTCAAGTCCGTGGTATGGGTCAATGAGGGTCTACCTCAGTTGGTACCTCACTGATACATAGCATGGTTCATTAGCTTTTGACAATGGGGTCGGGAGGGTCCCCTGCTGGGTTTCGACGGGCCTCCCATTGGGACCGGGCAATGGGAAGCAACTCACTCGATGGATCTTGACGTCCCAAGGCACCACCTTGCTCTATCAAACATTATTCTATAATTTCACTTATTACACATGCGGAAGCTAAAAAATTAAAACAATAATCAAGAACAAGGATATAATGCAATACAGACATAAGACAACGACCATTTTGAATTTCATCTTCTATCTTATTTATGTCCATGGGTGACAAACATTACGGCATACATCTAGGAGGCTATGTATAGGTACTGCTCCCTACCCAATCTCCATATGATGCTCCATCATCTACACTAGCCAAAAGCTATCATCCTACCGCACGACCATATCTCAAAAAGTGGCAGGTCATGCCTCTCAAAAATGGTACTTCTATCTCCCTGCTCGATCGGCCCACCGTGCACGCGCGACCGTCAGCACCGTCACCACTGCCGCCATTCTTCGGCTAATTGATGGGCCCCACAGGTTCCTATATATATCCCAGAAGACCGAGATGAGGTGGATGTGTACCCTCTGCCTTGGCTGACCGACATCTTAAGCTTTCTAATGACACCTAGTTGTTTCAATTTGCCCACCATTTGCCTTGTTTTCCATTTTTTTTTTTCAAATTCAAGTTTGAAATTTGGAATTTTATTAAATCGATATGCTTGTCGTGCCTTCATAAATCTGATTGTTTGCTAATTTCATATCCTATCAAATGATGCTAAAAAATTCTTAAATTTTGCATGATTTTATGCACGCTGATTTTGAGGTCGATTCCTCAATGAAAGTTGTTCATAATATCTAGTTCTATCACATATTAAAATTTGAGAGTTTTTTAGCATTATTTGATAGGATCTATTGACTAGAGAACGTACGTTTCACTGCTGCCTTGTTTTGTCCCTAATTGACCTATCTGTGTTCTATGATTTTTATAAAATCATGTGTTGGGAAAATGGAAATACTTCCTTCATGAAAATTTTACCTTACATGTTGTTATACTTGCCATAAAAATCCTAGACTTAGACAATCATTGATTGTGCTTTTATAGACTTCGCATCAATGCCCTGTTTTTGTGGTCTTTGTTTTGGCTGATTGACATGCTCTTACTCTTGAATTTTTAGAAAATCATGTGAGATGAATTAGGTCTCGATGTCTTTTCAAGAATTGATTTTGATATACTGTACTTTGTCGTTAAAAATTTTCACAAAATAAAAATGTGGTTTGGTACTTTTAATATTTATTCGAAAGTCACAAAAGTTTTGAAATAATGATTCCCCCATGGTTTCAAAATCATCATGAGTTTTGATAGCCCATGTGATGCGCATAGTAAAATTCGGCATTTTTTCAAACTATGATTAGACATGATTTTATTGAACTCTTGATTCATATTTATGACATTTGTGATGCTTAATCAGTTGTGCTCTCGATGCATCCAAGCTTACCTTAATGACTAGACATGATTCTTGATTCGATAAAATTATGTCCCTATTTGGCACTTTCTTTAAAAATCATGATTTGACATAAAATTTGTTAAAGTTTGGATTATATTTAAAATGTTTGCGACGCTTGATCAGTTGTGCTCTTTGATGCACCCAAGCTAGCTTTGATAGCTAAATGTGCTCCGTAATATTGACAAAATTATGTCTCTTTTATCGAATCTTTTTTGAAATAACGCATATTCTTGCCAATTGTCCATAAAATCTTTTTTGGGCATCACATGAGTCATATATTGATTGTTTCACTTGCCATGAAATGTATGCGGATATGTTTGGCGCATGATGATTGAATAAGTGATCCATTGTTGGATCGCTCAATTGGTTGATTGATTGAGAAATAAGGTCATAATGATTGAATAAGTAATCCATTGTTGGCTCACTCAATTGGTTGATTGATTGAGAAATAAGGTCAAATGGCCAGGTGCATGCTTTCTTACGCGCTTTACAAGTGATTTTTACATGTATGATCTAGGTGCGATACATGATCATGTGTGTTACTTTGGGATGACATTTAGAACTCGCATTAGGGACTTTTAGCTTCAGTCACCATACGAGAACACAAATGGTGGCTAGTAGTTATAACTCGCATTTGGGGTAGGTGTCATAAGTAGGCCGTTGCATGTGCAATCCAAAGGCCGACGCCGAGGCCATTCACGATTGATTGGTGATTTTTTTAATGCCCTGGATGTTATGTTTGGTTGCTTGCATTGTATATGTAAAATGTCCTCTTGAATTTCCAGTTTAGTTCTAGCAATAGACTAGAATTGAAATAGGTCCGTGGAGATGGCGATCCTGAGGACTCAAAGACAATGAATGGTCAATGTCCAATCCGACCTAACCATTTTTACTATTCATTCTCCGACATATGTCTCGAGTTTTTCATGCATTAAATAAATATCTGACGAGTTGCGGGTTTATTTTCTTGCATTTAAAATCGTATGGATGGGCTTTACTTGTTTTTCCTAAACTGCTTTGGTTGTTTACTTTTACGCATTGTTTTTTTTTTTACCAATTAATTGTCTATTTCGTTATTGTTCCCATTAGAATAGAATGGAATGGCATGAACGAATCATCCATGCACGATCACCTTTACCTCATAAATTTGCACGAAAAAGTAAAAGGAGATGCATGATAACGTCAGATGACACATTGACTATTAGGTATTGAAAGGGCACTAATAACAACATTAGCATAACCCAAGTCCCCAAACTCTAGATCTCTAGTTGCGTAGGTATTAAGGGATTACTCCCAACTCTCGATTGGGCACTTTAGCCAACTCTAAAAAATGAGGCTAGTAATGACTCCTAGATACCATTTAGCTTGTTTAAATAAAACTTTAAAATGAATTTAACCGCCACGCGAGGTATGCGCTTTGGAAAAGCTCATGACTATGATTGTAACCTCAAGCGGTTGTGACTCCAACAAAAAGATGAGGTGACAATATCTTGTTGGGGGGAAGTATATTAAATGAACTTTCATAGTGAAATACCTCTAAACTTTATCTTGACGCCTTTTTGCCAAAAATAGCATCGTGGTCAAGTCACAATAAACCCTCCTGCCACACGAGGTGCGAGCTTGGGAGAGCTCAAACCATGACTAAGAGAACTCGTGGTACCGATCCCAAAGGATGAGGTGATGGCATAATTGGAGTTACATGCTATGAGGACACTCTCATGGTTAACCACATATAAACCCTACGTTTACATTGTCGCTCGCTGATGTGGATGCTGAGGTCGGGTTGCAACATATGGTATCTAATTATCATGCAATTCCAATTAATTCTTTTTGAGTTCTTCTTTCTAACGAAAACCAAATCAATCTATTCCAACCTAGGGTAAACATGTATGACTCATTATCCTAATGACATTGACATACAATTTAAATGACCTAACTCTAATGACAATTAAATGAACTATTCTAACATGGCATGCAATTTTAATTGAAATTCTCTAAACATGCAACCACTAAATGACGTGGCAGTGATATAGTGGAATGATGATAAAGCATAGTATGACGTCATTGCACATATGAATGACATGGGATATGACGCGGAATTAATGACACCTAATCATATATCACATGCCCATGATATGGAGACTATTTATGACCTTAAAATCTTAATTGACCAAAATAGAACCAAGTCCTCGATTATCTAACGACAAAAAAATTAAGTCTGCTTTTGCAGTATGAAAAACTTATCAAAATGGAGACAATCTGTATGGAATAATTACATGCCCTTAAAGTATCTCACATTACAGCATATTGCCCAGAAAAGAACTCTAGAGATTTAGATATCAGATTTGCATGTACTTTATATGGTATGGCCTCACCTTCTTAATGAGATGGGGTTTGCAGTGGTGATTGTACTGCCTATATATATATATATATATATATATATATATATATATATATATGTAGGGATTTTGTTTAATTTCATACAACCATTTGCACTATCTCATCTCATCGTAGCTTAAAGAAAAGTGAGAAGAGGTCACAAACATGGCTTTAGGAAGAGTTTCTTCATCCGTAGTCATTCTTTGCCTGATATCTCTCTGCTTCGCAGGTATGCCTTAGCATGAGAAAAGGAAAAATACAAATGCCATCACTTTCGTACTTCCATATGATGCTCATTTGAGAGCAATGGCTTTTCAATCGATAATTTGAGTACTATGACTTTCGTATGGCCCTCACTTGGCATTCGCAATGAACATTTATTTTTTGACAAAGTATGACACTTAAGTGATCGTTTAAAAAGTTATTATGGTACTCAAGTGAGCGCCGTACAATGATTCACTTTGAAGTTAGACTATCTTAACTTAGTGAACAACTTGAAGTCTATAGACCACTCGCTATGGGGAGACTGCGCTTCCGTGGGCTCTTGCTTCTTTTCTCTAATTTGGAGATGGTTCATTGGAATAGGGCCTCTAATAATGTAGCTGATTGGATTGTGAAGTCCTATAAGAAAAAGCCCTCCCCCATAAGTGGTTGACAAGCCCTCCGCAGGCCCTTTGGGACATGCTTCGTTTTGATACTTCGCTAGTGGGTTTTGTTTCTGCAAGCTTTAAAATGTATAGATGGAGTTTAAACCAAAAAATAATAATAAAAAATAAAATAAACGCCGTACGAAATATACAGCACTTTCGTTGTCCTTATACCATTTAGCTTCATTAGAGTTTATCAAGAAATTCAATCAAATCCAGTAAGACTTTGCCATCAGAAAATTGAAAGGACACAAGGATGAACAGGAAGCAGAGAGTATCAAAATTCAAATGCAAACGTTATTTGACACCCTCTTTTTTTGTGCAAATCATGTGGAGGTGCTATGCGATTTGGGGAAATTATGCCCACATTAGCTAGATTTTTCAAATTATGTCCCCATCATTGTGCTAAGACATACGGATGTGGAAACAATATCCTCAACTTGAATATTCTAAATTGAAACACCATGTCTATCATCTATATTGTGTCTCACATTGTTCACTGAAATTTTGCTGAATTTTGGTGCATCTCAGGAACATCAGTTTCGGAGGGAACGAATTGGGTTTTGGACATAGGGTCGTGTTCGTTGTTCCCGAATTGCAACCAGACTTGCACCCAACAATTCGGTGGAAATGTGACAGGACAGTGCCGGGCCAAAGGACCCGGAAATTTTCATTGTTATTGCACATCTGCTTAGATGAAATTACATAATATCGAGCCATGTCAAACTGTTTGTTATCATGGATTCGATTTTTATGAATAAAATTCCATTTTCGTATAACTTTTCTTAAGGAACGATGGATATTTGGTGCAAGTTCAAATTTCGCTTCACATGCTTACCCTCCTCTGTGTCTTTTTCTCTTTATTGCTCTTTTTCAAATTGGTAGATATTACAAACTTTTTTTTTTTTGGTCTAAAGATACGTAGCTTTTCATTTATGTCGTGAAATTATTACAACCCAACTGGTGGGATTTAGTACATAGTTTTTCCAGCAGTATTATAGGAGGTGATGAGGCCCAATTTGCAACAAGAGTTTCCCAGCCATGGGCCTTGGCAGCCCAGTCTGCTATTGTATTAGCTTCATGTCTGCAATATCTGATAGTCAGATGAGAAAAACTTGCGATCAAAGTTGCGCTCTCCGCAACCAGCGTTCGACATTCCCACGGAGGCGATCAGCGACCGTTTACTACTTCGATGAGCATTAAGCAGTCCGATTCAATCTGTAGGTAAGTTCCTCCCATTCCTTTTTGTAACTGAGAGTCGTATTTAGGGCTTGAGTTTCCGATTGCAGTGGAGATCGAGCAGGCATGATCCGAGAGAATCCATCAATCAACTGTCCAGCATGATCTCTGCAAACGCACGCCATGGATCCTGTTTTTGCTATTACGGGGAAAGCCCCATCAATATTTATCTTTATGCTACCTGGATCCGGAGGAGTCCATCGCCAAGAGGTACAAAGCTGCACTGGCCCTGTTTCTGTCGCTGTTGCCATTTGCGGAACGCGCCGTTGAATCTCTGCCTCTTCAAACGCCAGATCTACAAGTTGGGCAGTCGGAAATCGTTTGTCCCTAAAGATCACCTGATTTCTAGCTTTCCAAATCTACCAAAGAAGCGATGCTATTGTCTCCAAATCAAGTACGGTAATTTCACTTGCCAAAACATCTTCTATCTAGGCATCCATACGATTTGTATTGTACATTGAGGTGTCGAGGTTCACTTTGGGATGGGACCAGACACTTTGGGTCCATGGGCAAAAAAGAAAAAAGTGTTCTGTGGTTTCAGGGGTTTGAGCTGGGCATAACTGACAGACCGGATTAGGAAGGATGTTTCGTCGGTATAGGTTATCCCTTGTAGGTAGCGCATTGTGGCAAAGGGACCACAATAAAATTCTAATTTCTGAGGAAGTTTTTGCGTTCCATACCTGTCTCCATAACCGAGATGGTGTATGATATGATGTAGAGGCAGAGTTAGGATCGTTAGGGGTAGTGGTATGGCGAAGGTAGTGATAGTCACTTTTCACCGTATACTCTCTTGTTGTTGTGCTTGTCCAGATAATTTGATCTATAGTTGACATAGGGCCTATGTGTATATCAGTAATATCTTCAACTATCTGATCATTAATGCTTCTCTTGAGAAGAGGAAGATTCCAAGTAGATTGTTCTGAATTTATAAAGTCAGCCACCATCTTTGGTTCCCCTCGATTTGCAGGTCCCTTAATGATTCCATTAGGCAACCATTTGTCCTTTCTCATGAAAATATTCTTCCCATTACCTACAAACTATTTAAGTTGAGGTAGAATGGAATCGCGACCCAACAGGAGGCTTTGCCATCCCCAGGACGGTCTGTGTCCTTTAGTCGCATGCCAAAAGTCAGTTGAGTGAAAATATAGTCCCCTGAATAGTTTGCTCCACAATGCTGATGGGTTTTGAAATAGCCACCATGCTTGTTTACCCAAAATTGCTTTATTAAAGTCAAGTAAATCACGAAAACCAAGCCCCTCATTTTCCTTGCGCTCTTTAAGTAGGTCCCAACCCTTCCAATGGATTCCCGATCTAGTACTCTAATTTTGACACCAAAACTTAGCTATCTTTTGTTCTATGGATTTGCATATAGATACGGGAATCTTAAAGATTGACATGGCGTACTATGGGAGGGCCTGAACCACAGAATTTAACATTACTTCCTTCCCACCCTTAGATATTAGGTTTTCTTTCCAGCTTGCCACCTTTGCACTAACCCGCCCTAAAATCCAAGCAAACGTATCCTTTTTTGATACCCTCCAATCCGACGGTATTCCTAAGTATTTTCCAGTTTTTTCAAGCACGGGCACTCTCAATTCTCTAGCTAGGTTTTGCTGTAAAGTTCTTGGGCAAGCTTTACTAAGGAAAAGACCAGATTTGTTTCAATTTACAGCTTGGCTCATAGCTAGACAGTATTGTTGTAATATATTCGCTAAATTTTGGCATTCTATGAGATGGCCATCTAAGAAAAATATTGCATCGTCGGCAAAGAATAAATGAGATAGGGTAGGACAGCACCTATTAAATGTTATCCCTTTCAAATTTCCCATTTCAACTACTTGCTTAATGAGGGTAGATAGGAGGTTTGCTACAAGGATAAATATATAAGGAGAAAGAGGATCTCCTTGTCGCAGTCCCCTTGTAGGATGGAAGTAGGGTAATGGCTCACCATTGAATTTGATGCTTAAGGATACAGTAGTTATACATTGCATTACCCATGTAACCCAAATATCATGAAAACCCAGCTGTCGCAAGTAAGCGTCCAGAAAATCTCACTCAACCCGATCATATGCTTTCTGCATATCCAGCTTAAGTATTGCCTGAAAATGTTTCTTTCTTGACCTGATTTTTATCTGATGCAGTACCTCTTGGACGACCAAAATGTTATCTTGGATTTGTCAACCCGTCGCAAAGGCACTCTGTTCCTTGGATATCAACTCAGGAAAGCAAGGTTTCAAGCGATTAGCTAGCACTTTTGAAATTATTTTATATATGAAGTTGCACAGGCTGATGGGACGGTATTGCTCTAACCTTTCAGCATGCGGTGTCTTGGGGATCAGAGTAATAAGTGTTCTATTTAATACTGGGGGCATCACACTTGAAGTGAAAAATTCTTTCACAAAGGTAAATATGTCTTCTTGTATAACTTCCCAGTAAGTATGATAGAACAATCTGTTAAAGCCATCTAGTCCCAGGGCTTTAGTTGCCCTAGTTGAAATGTAGCTTGCTTAACTTCCTCCCGAGTTATCGTTGCTGTTAGGGCTAAATTCATCTGTTCTATGACCAGCTGGGGGCATTGCATTAGAATAGGAAGATAATCTTGTTGTCCTACAGAACGATAGAGATTGCGAAAGAAATCCATGGTTATGTCTTTCAGTTTTTCAGATTCTCTGATCCACCCTTGTTCCTCATCATGAAGCATACTTATACGATTGTTTTGTCGTTTTTGTATAGTCATCGCATGGAAAAACTTTGTATTCTTGTCCCCCCCCATCTCAACCAGTTAATACGTGATCTCATTGCCCAATACTGCTCTTCCTGTTGCCAAAATTGTTGAACTTCTTCTTTGAGGCAATTCACCCTTGCTTTATCATAGTTATTTCCTGTTTGATTGATATGCTGCTGGATTTGCTACTGTAGGACATGGATTTGACGACGACTATTGGAGAATGTTGCTCTGCTCCACCTATCAAGTGCCCGAGAAGTAACCTGTAGCTTGCGAGGTAAAGGAGAGGCCAATAGCTGTTCAGAGGCCCAAGTCTCAGTCACAACCTGTCGGCAGTTCTGATGTTCAAGCCAAAAGGCTTCAAAGGTGAATACTTTGCACTTGCTCGGTGGTTTGGGAGCAGTGTTCAATAATAACGGGCTGTGGTCAAAACCTATAGCTGGTAATGCAAAGACTTCGGCGGTCAAGTAAGACAATCTCCAATCCATCGTACATAATGCCATGTCTAATCTTTCCTTTACCACATCCTCCCCTTGTATGTTGTTCACCCATGTGAAAGCACATCCCTTACTCTCAATATCCATTAACGAACACTTATTTATAAAATCCTGAAAAGATTGCAGCCTGTAAGGATTAGCCATTCTCTTGCCCACTTTCTCCCAATGGTATAATATCTCATTAAAATCTCCAATGCACATCCATGGCAGGTTATTGGCGTAGCTAAGGTGACGCAATTCAGCCCAAAGATTATATCGTAGCTGATAGACCACTGGCGCATGGAGGCAGGTAATTCTCATTGGGTGTCCACACGGGCCAATAGTACATATCATATCTATGAAATGCATGCTATGTCTCTCTATGCTTACTGATACCTGATCAGTCCAGAAAATTACCATCCCCCCTGCCAAACCCATTGGACTCACCATAAAAGATTTTGGGAATTTCAATCTCCGCTGAATTTTTTGGATTACTATGTCCTAGTTTTTGGTTTCCATTAAAAAGACTACATCGGGCTTTTCATGGACCACTAGGGCCTGTAGCGCTTGAACTGTCAGGGGATTATCCAAACCCTGACAGTTCCAGCTAATTAGCTTCATTTGACACCTAGTGGCTTTTTGGGGCAAGCCACCACAGCCCAACTATCAACCCTTTCAACCTCATAGATCGGATTATCCGTAAGATGGGAGTCATCAAGTTCTTTAGTGAGCATAGATCGCACTTCAAAAGGAACATACCTTTTTGCTTTCTTAAGAGGATTTGCTCTGATATGCAGGCTGGAACTCTTCAGTTTCTTAGATTTGGAGGATCTAACGTCATGATCCTTGCTGGCTTCATGTGAGTTTGGAATAGGAGCCTTTAGCTTGAGGGCCATATCTTCTCGGGGAGCAGCAGTAAAGGTCGAGTGATCACTAGGTTGAGTTTTACTGACTTCCTTCATTGCAGCAACAGTACAGGGAGCACGATCACCAAGTATATTTTTACTTACTTCCGAATTTGCTTTTTGCTGATTAGATTTGTGAGGAATGGGAGGTAATAAAAGAGTGGAATTCTGAGGAGTTTCCGGTATGACCTATTCTGCTCCAACTTGAGTAGGATCTGACTCATAAAAAGCTCACCAATATGGGCTGTGCTCTCGTACTTCTGCTTTTAACCACTGACCATAGTTGAACTTATCTTTCCCTTCCAATTTAGTCTCATCAAAGGGAATAGTTGTACAGTACATTGCATAATGGCCTAGAACACCGCAGGAATAGCAGTAGTAGAATAACCATTCATATCGAAAATCAAGCCATAAGTTCTTTCCATCTAGTCGGATCAGTTTTCCAGGTTTCAACGGTCTTTTAGGCAAAGTTCCACACAAGCCTTGGCTGTTCTTATTGCTATGCCTTCTCTATTACCACATTTCACTTCCAGCACCTTACCTATGTTCCTCACCGCTTTACTTATCATCTCCTCTGTGCATTGTTCTAAAGGGAGTCCAAAAACTTACACCCAAAAAGCATTGTGGAGCAGACTATTCAGAGGACTATGCTTTCAATTTGCGCATGATATTGCTAATATATAATCTATAGTTGTAAAAGTTAACTTGGGATTCTATGAGCTCTGCTTCCCGCAATTTTTCACTATTCTCATGATTGATATAAAAAATAATGAAATCATTAGAGGCGAAACTTTTTAGTTCAATCATTCCAAGATCAATTTCATAAATGAGAATTTTTAAAGATTTGTGATCTTCGAAAATGTAAAGATTGTGATTCGTTGTTTCCATTGCGACGCTAGCATGAACATAGAATTACAATTATCTGCAATTGTGGATGTTCAATGAACAAGACTAAGTCAACTCTTGCATGGGCTCGCGAACAAGTCCTTTCATGCCTCTCGATGGAATAATTATTCACCTTCTAAATAAAGAGCATATTTATATCATCTGGTTCTACATAGTTGTTAACCTTTCTTCGATAGACGAATAGGAAAATGTTACCAACATTTGGCATGAGAATACAATGAAAAGAATATATAAACACGTAGAGAAAGAGAACAAAGTATGTAAGGACATGGGCCTCCCACCGTGTAATATTGTTTACTTTGGGCCTTTGGCCCTCACAGTTTTAAAACGTGTTACATAGGTTAGAGAACTCAAGCCTTATAAACTAGCCCAGAACTCCCTCCTAAGCAACGTGGGATAAGAGACGCGCCCCCTTCCTGCCCGAGGCGTGGACGCACCTTCATCCCTCCTCCCCGCGCACCGCCACTTGAACCGTCACAAAGTAAAATACGAATATTTGATCTATTTTAAATTTATGAATTCCAATTCCAAAAAATTGGAGGAGAGATTTTATAAGTCAATCTATAATTATCTTTTTAACTTAAAAATAACGAATTATATCGATTAGTTAGTCAGGAGTTACAAAAATGCAAGAAAAATTGTCCAAAAAGTCTTAAACTTACTTGCACAACGGCCAATTCAGTCATAAACCTTTCGATTGTACTAATTCATTCATGAACCTTCAAAGAATTTTCCAATTTAGTAATAAACATTTTCATTATACCAATTTAATCTGAGAGAAGTACACTAGAAGAGCTAAAAGTTGCGTATGATGCTCACTTTTGTGGTCGACTCACTTAAGTATCATATTGGAGAAAAAAACGATCATTCTCCTATGAGAATTTATGGTCAAAATAAGTACATCGCTTTTATAATTAAAATTTAATCTATGTTGGCTTTTAATTTTAAAAAGAAGTCGTCATTTCCATGTGTACATTTTTCCCTCCTCTCCCTTCACGTCATTTTTCCTTTTCTATTTTTTTCTTCTCTTTACTCCCTTCTATGCCCTTCTAGCTCCACACTGTTCACGTGACGGACTACTCTCAACGGCGCCCTTATCAACATCCAGACCTACGCAGCTACGCTGCACCACAACCCCTGAAAAACCCTCCGCGACTTTGGCTCCTTGTCACCATGAGGGTGTCGAAGGGCTCAAGCAACCCAAGATCTCCGGTTGTGCGAAGACGAGGTTAGAATGGGACTTAATGATGTTGAATCCGGTGTATCGACTCTCTGCATCGATCAACTCACCGCTACAGCCACGACTGACCATCGCCTTTCGTCATCCCGAAGCAACAAAGGAGCGACTCTGTTATACCCCGTTTCTCTTCAATGTCAACTTAAGAGAATTTATTTGAAATCTATAATGAGAAAATTTCAGAGATTTGAGGGGGCAAAATCGTTAAAGAGAACATGGCCAGCCAAGCGGAGAAATCAATGAGATATTTTCTCTCGAAAATATGGCAGGCAAGAGGCAAGTTTGGCGGGAGATTTAGCGGGGGGTTAAAAAGAGAGAAATTGAGGGAAGGAATCAAGAAGTTAATGCTCATGGAATGATTTGGCCCAGAAATCGTGGAGGTGATGAGTGAGCTTGAGAAAGGAATCGATGGAATTTGCAGCAATATGAAAGGATATTCATTCACTCGGCCAAATTTGGGCGTTCACATGCAGAAATACAACCGAGAAAAGTTGAATGAAGCAAATGGAGATTTGATGGCAAATGACGACAAAAGGATGGCCAAAATCCTAGGATTTGAGTGCATGAATGAAGTTTTGGCCCAATGAAATGAGAGGAACTTTCACATCTTAAGGGTGACTTTTGGCTGGAGTGGAGGCCAATACGAGGAACCCAAATAGAAAGAGGGCGAGATGTGAAAGGACTTTCATCTTTTTGCCGGGCAGTTCACGATTAGCATCCCCACACATTAATGCATCGCAAGTTTCTCAAGAAAAGCTCCTCCCCGGCATGATCTCACAAGGTATGTCTCCGCCGGCTTTTTTCCTCCACACTCCATGACCATCCACCATCTCCGACAGCAATGGCTTAGGTGATGGCAGCTGCGACGAAGACAGAAGCAACTCGAGACACGGTGACAATCACTTCCGGAAAACCACTCCAAGGACTGAGGATGCCATCGCAACTGCCGTTCTTGTTGGTAGTTTGCCTGTAAAACAAATTAAGATGTGCCTTATCCCACGTCAAAAAGATGTGAGTGTGCATGAGGAGGAAATTTGGTACTAATCAATGATGATTATTTTTATTTATTAAAATTCGCATTTATAATGATAAAAAAATTAACCATAGTGTCCTATTGAAATAGTGCAACTGTTCACAAAGGAATTATGATTATTTTTTTCTTTATTTTTAAATTTTATTATTTCTTATAGTGATTATCTCAGGGTCTTCTTCACAATGCCTTCCTCTTTCATCTTTGACATCAATTACAAAGGCTTCCCTTCCATGACCATGGGCGCCCAAGAGATCAAGGCATTGTAGGAAACCACATCTTTCCTTTCCAGTTCCCGGAAGATTCGCTAGGCATCTTCAATGCTTCCACATTTAGAGTACATGAAAATCAAGGAATTGTAATCTGTAAGTGCCAAGCCTAATATGATTTTCTAGAGAAAAGCCACAGCCCAGTTGCCTATCTCTAGGGTGCCAAGATGCCCACATGCTAAAAAAAAACACTTATTAAGAAATCATGGAGTTCCAAGAGGCCACATCCTTTTCCAACATTCAATCAAAGAGTTGCCTAGCCGAGATCATGGCATTCCATGTGACAGTGCTCTTGTGGGGGCCCATATCATCAAAAATTCGCCTACAGCATCCACATTTGGCGTACATGTCGCGAAGCGCTGTCTTGAAGAAGCTGTTGAAATCGATTCCCCTTACCTAATGAAGCAACCTGTGTTGGAAAGACATCTTTAAGTGATTTTGACGATGTTCAAGCTATACTTAGTATAATATTTGCTATGAGTTATGCAGATATTTGGACTAAAGGACTGTGCAATATCCATGGTGTGACCGATTGGAAAGAAGTTTGCAAAATGTCCTTATAAGGTTTTTCCGTAAATAGTACCAATGGACCTAAAAGATAAGTAGTTGATGTTTGTGTTGAAACTATAAAGATCGAGTCGATGGTGCTGTGACAACTACAAACATTTGACGATGTTCATTGGGTCAGCAAAGTAGTTGTTGTGGCATTGGCTTTGCACAACAACAAAATCCAGATGAAATATGTCACACCCTCGCCCCACCATTGGAATGAAAGCATGAGCCAGCGGGTTAGCATCGACATCCCATGCACGTTGAACGTCCTAAAATATTTTATCTTTGATTAAGCACGTACGGAAGCGATTTATAAATAATCCCCATATACAACAAACATGGAAGTCGGGCGAAACATATACAAGTCAAGCAACAAAGTAAACATATGTTTATACATACCAAAAGCCATTATAATTACATGCCTATCCTAGTCCATTTTCATTACCACACATAGTCGATCAAAAGGCTAGAGTAGCCTAGCTCCTCCATCGAGCTCCTCCAAAAATGGCCCCCATCCAAGACCCAACTTCCTACGGAGCTCCCATAGGATCTTCCGGAGGAATGAAGCCATGGATGGGATCGATGATGTCCCCGTAAAAAATGAGGCACCAAACCTCATACATGTGGGGAACCAATGTGGACCCATATTGTAGTAGTATACTTTTGTTAAGTGACGTCCCCTTCTAAGTCTACTATGTCTATCACAGTAGTAATCATATCAATAGGAAGGCTGAGATGGATGGGCAGTAAGGTTGGCTTCTCCATCACACATTTAAAATGGTGAAAGCAAGAAGAGTGAGTCAATGACTCAGTAAGTAGAAATTCCCAATTCCTCTATAGGAGGAGATCTCACCGTCAATCTTCAAGTACAAAATCACCACCCACTTGTCAATGGCAAATCAATGGCAAGGCTCGTGCCTTGCCTTACTTATGCATATGAAAACCTCTTAATCTTCTATGTGCTTTCGAGGATTAAAGACAAAAAGTTAGTGCATAAAAACAAGCTTTTCAAAGATTCGTGGCTTACTACCATTTCAGTTCTAGAAGGATGCGTGCAACACGCAAGACTTGTTTATGCACCAAGTGACCCAATGCAAACATATGTTCAAAATGATGCAAGGACTCAACAACTAATATCAAACAAACCCAATTTTTGCAAGCATCAATTCAAACACCACACATGTATCAGTCAAGGACCACACATGGACTTCCAATTTATTTCAATCACATTTAGTTAGTCGAAATTCATTGACTCTTTCGTTATCAATTGGGCATCGGTCCCCCTCTTGGCAATCGGTATCGTCTCGATCTTTTTATTAAGACGACATCCCAGGTGACCCCCATGCATCGACCTCACCCAAGCCGGCATTGTCCATGATCTCAATATCGGGATGGCATCCGGGGTTTTACCCTAGGCAACGACCTGACATTTCTCAGCATCGGCGGTAAAAGTCCATCATGTGTTCATGTATATCAAGCATTAATTAATTCATTTTATCTTGAATCTTTAACCGAAAATAAAGGCATGAAGGTGTGCCATGCAAAGTGAATCAATGACTTTTATGTCCTATTAAACTAGACTCATGCCGGATGCAATTCGGGCTCATAGTCTTGACTTGGAATCATTCACTCCGGCTTCAGCATCGACCCGATGCTTGTCTCGAGTAACAACAAGCCTCAATGTTGTCCTTTGCCATCTGACGCCTGCTACCGGTCACTGGACGCCAGCCACTACTCCTCTAGAAATAGAAATTGTATTATGTTATCAAATAAATTTTTGTTCCAAAAACAAAATTTGAGTTGTTATCAAACATGTTTTTTTGCTTAGAAACTCGTGCAGAAAACCGAAATTGAGAAATTGATTTATGGCTAGAATGTTGTCATGCACGCCATTAGTGACCAGTGGTAACTAATGAGATTGTGGCCGACAGACTTGCTTATTGGTAAAAATTTCATAATATTTTGCATATTTTTCCCCGGGATCGGACCGGTCCGGTCATTGCTTGGATTGGTTCAGCTAGACCCACTACGGTTCCCGGCACCCCGAGCCTTTCCTTTTGCCAATGCCCAGTTGACGCTCCGTGAGTAACTAGGAAGAACACGAGAAAAAGAAAGAGAACGGGAAAGAACTTAGTGGTTGCATGGTACCACATTATAGGCTCGCGTGGTAAGTATTTTATACCAAAATCTAATCACAACTTGACATGTGCCTATGACATGACATTAAAAACATGAGCCTTTTATTCTCTCTTCTATCTCCGCTATCGTAGCACCTCCTCCATACGTAGTCACTCGCGGAATTACAGGTGCTACATCGGCCGCTGCTTCACGTCCCTGGCTGTGCCATCCCTCTGTCATTGTGGCAGCTCCAGTCGTTGCCCATCCATGGCCAGGTTATCCACTTCGTCATCGCTCGCGGCCGGGCTCGTCCACTGCTAGTTTTGGAGTTATGGTCCGTGGAGGAGCCACCTTATTAGTTATTGTGGCGGCTTGCAGTCATTGACCCTCCATGCCGGAGCGACCCATTTGTCAGTGCCCGCGGTCGAGATCATTTGTCGCTAGATCTAGAAGTGGTAGTACTTGCCAAGTCTTTTCATAACAAGTCTCATCTCAGTCATCCATATCGAGCAATATACGTCCCTTTCTTCCTTTTATACCTCATGGGTAGCGGAGTTGTTAGGAAAAAATGGGATGTTTGTTTAGGTATTGCTCTGGAAACCATCGGACCATGCGCGCGCGCGCGCAGAGGGTGTTAGCGTGTCTGAACAAGAAAAAAAAATGAGACCTCATGGTCTCTTGTGGTAATATAGGATCGGTATTATACTGAATCTACTCTTCTCAGCATTGCATTTAACGGGATTATTACGTAATTTCGGTCAACTCTAAGCTACCATATGTGACCCATTCGCAATTAATTACTAGAGAATTTTGTGTTTTAAAATTTGAAAGTTCTATCTTTTGTAAATTGACTCGGAATACTGTTCTAACTTACTTCAAAAAATGTCCTACCAATCCTTCATGGCTGTGCAAATCAATTAACTCATATTAGAGGACGGATTAAATGATACTATCGATTAGTAATTTACTTTGAACACGGTCATATCTACTCCGAGTTGGATTATAGTGGATGAGTCATCGTTTCATGATGCCAAGAAATGCGTTGGATACTTTTCTTCCTCATCCACCGCCAACCAAAAGATTCTTTCACCAACTAAAAGATGTAGACATTTGCCAATATACAATATATTAGAGTTTCGGATTTTAGATGCTTGTGTATGGCCAGGTCCTTTAACACGTTATTCTCGTGTGCTAAATAATTAATATCGCAACTTTGAAACATCATGAATTTTCAGCAAGACCTGTTTTCAAGCAGGTAACACATTTTTTTTCTTCCAATTTTTAGTCGTAGTGATAAAATGAATAAATTATTCTTAGCCTTACTTTTTAGGCCACCAATCAAAGCCTTTTTCAATTTATTATTCCGACCCACTTATTTTATTTTCGCCCGAAAATCTTCCATACACATGGCGGGTCAGTACAAATTATTGGTGCTAAGTGGAGCCCACTGTTGGCGACCATCCAATCTTAAATTTCTTTTTATTCAACCCAATTGCATCCTGAAATTCTTTTCCATGACAAATAATTTGTCAATAGGTAGACATGACTCGTCTAGTGTAATAAATAAGTACCATACTCAATGAGGTCAAACGAAGATTGTTTGCAAGTTACGTATAATATTCGCAAGAGTTTAAAAAAATCTAGCCCCCTCTCCATATTCGCAAGATCCGAATTTGCTCCAACAATGTAAGACATGGACTCACAAAAATAAATAAGTACAATAGATAAAAGCTGGCGCTTCCACGTGTTGTTGTCTCTATCTTTTCACATATTCATGTCATATTCATAATCATGTCAAACATTGGATCTGGGGGCTTACCTGACTTAGGAAAAATGGTGTAATATTTTATATTTAAATCATAGCATCACTCGATCTAAACAGTCTCACTCATCACTTTTAGTAATGGAGCCTTTCATAATGCATGCAGACAGAGTAATTTATATGCATTTCTAGAGATTAGTCCGACTAAAAGTTAATTGAAATTTTTTATTTTAAATACCCATTTGTCCTATTCTATGTGTCAGTTTCTAGTCTCCACTTTATTAAACTCTTGGTTTAGTCAACCATCGGCTGTGGCCATTGGTTTTTGAGTCCCTACTCCTTTACATTATTTTGGTAGAAGATATTTTTTTTTTTTTTTGTTTACACAAAATTCCAACGCATAATTTATACACCGCCGTTCACTTTATGTGTGTTTCCGGTTTCCACGAGCAACCACCAAGTTATTTGTGCCTAATCCATTTATTAATCGGTAGTGATCAAATATCGAAGTGTTTCATATCCCGAGTAAACGATCCAACAGATGGCTCCATGGGAGCTTTATGCATGAAGGATTTTCTATTACTTGGCCTCCTATCTCTGAAGGACTCCTTTCACAAATTACATTAGAAAAATCGCGATCAATAAAGTTGGAGAGAGTCAAAACAAAGATGCCATGATTATCTTGCTCCCAGCCAATAATCTCCCAGCTCTCTTGATGTTCACTTTGAAAGGGCTGCTACAGTAACTTCCGTAGGCATCAAAGTAACTTTTCACTACTCTTACTTTCTTCATACGGGAAAAGCAACAAAATTTATGTCTACTATCTTTCATCCGTTCGTGGTACTCACATGCCATTGGTAATTTTCACGCACGTTGAAAAAACTTACAATTCGCTTTGTCGGCACGCTGCATGTCCACCAAAAGGAAAGGGCACGTGAGCATATAAATGGCCAATGAAATCCCACGCCGCACCTCCCGGTTCACCGTCGCAGCTCAAAGTAAAACGAGACAACAAATGAGTCGCGAAGCGAAGAGGACGACAGTTTTGGAAGTGGGCGACGATGGCGTCGCTCTCATCACCATCGTCAACCCTCCTGTCAATGCCCTCGCCGCCGACAGTACGTCCTCTGTTTCCTTTCCGACATCCTTCGATTTCTCGAAAGTTGCTGCCTTGACTGGTTTTGCTGTCCTCGCCGACACTGTTTCCTTTTTTGGGTCTGTGGAGTTTCTTCATGTTTTTCAGTTGCTTGTTGTGGATAAAGTAATTTCGAGGTGATCATGATCAACTGACCTTGCTTTCATCAAGTAGCTTGAGCTTTTTGAGTTTTAGTTGAGAATGGAATGCATCTCTTGGCCTCACTTTGCTTGCAGTCAAAAGCTTTAGTTTCAGTCATTGGATGATGAACTGAAGCACTTGGGTCGCTTTTATTCCCTATATGTATCATATGGAAATATTTCAGATCGTGTCCGGTTGGAGTAAGCATAGCCCAATATTTGTTGTGTGAAGAGTTGACTGAAAGTCCCAAACCGTCGGTTCGGAGCCTGATTAAGTACCGAATCGTTCAATTGATGCGATCAAGTCACGAACTTTTTACCAAACATGGCAAATGAAATCTGTCCCTTGCAAATCACGCACTGGGCAGAAGAAAATTTCCTGTGTGGTGGAGGTTGCCAGGTGTTAGCTATTGGAGAAGTGATGACTGGAATGATGTGATTGTAACATATTCAGAAAAAAGATTTAGGACTTGATTGTGACAATTGAAAGGTTCGGACTTGATTGCACTGCGTGTGCAAGCTTCAGAAATTCTAGAGTACTTTATCCCGTTTGTTACGTGGTTTGATCAAGTATGGTAGACTTGAGTTGAAATTTCTGCAGAAGAGAGATAACGATAAAACTCATGCACTTGCATCAACTCAATTCACTTCGTGGCAAACAACTCGCTTATATTGAACATTAGCGGACAGGAAGAGTGATGGGGAATAAGTTGTGCCTGTTGAGTAGAATGTGGCATAACATCTGACCTTCATGTACTTTCACTAAAATCTGTGTATGGAGCTTCCTGTTGGCACATTTCAAGTCTGTCTTTAGGATATGTGTTTTTACCAAAGTTCATATTAACATTTAGATCTCTACAATGCCTGGAAAAGTCTAATTGATCGCTTCGTTTGACTTTCCAGTATTCCGCAGCTTAAGTGAGAGTTACAAGCAGGCTTTGGAGAGAGAAGATGTGAAAGCAATTGTAGTAACAGGTATTCATCAGGCTTCTTTTTTCCTCTTGTACATCTTGCATCCAGAAGGATTATAATGCTGGGACATTTCTTTTCTGGAACAGGTGCAAAAGGCATTTTCTGTGGGGGCTTTGACGTTAGCGGTTTTGGTGGACAAAAAAGTATTTTAGCTGCATGTTTGTTTCATACTCTATTACTTGACTCTCGACATTGTAACGTTATCATGTCCTTTCCTTTGTCTGAATTCTGGCAGAACAAACCCAGCCTGGTTATACATCAGTTGATTTCTTCACTGATGGACTTGAAGGTATGTGCTTGACTTTTATTGCTTTCTACTTCAGTTCTTGCTTATTCAATTGTGTGCTTTCTATTTAGGGGCTAAGAAGCCTTCCGTTGCTGCTATTGACGGCGTCGCTTTGGGTGGAGGATTAGAACTTGCTATGGTGCTAGTACATTTTTGTTTATAGATCATTTTTGTTTTGTGGGTTGAGAACATTATCTTTCAGTTGTCAATTTTTATTTTTTCTCAATCAGGTATGCCATGCAAGAATATCGACTCCTACTGCGCGATTAGGCCTCACTGAACTTAAGTTCGGCGTCATTCCTGGACTTGGAGGTATTGCCATAATTCAAGTTGAGCATTCTAGATATGTGTTTGACTGGGTATGCTGTACATCATCTGTAAGGTGAATGTCAATGCAATACTTCATGACCCGAATCAGCTTCCCTTCACTAATTTTAACTGAATAAACATCATTTCTTCTAAGCATGTTCAGTTATTTTTTAATTATTTAAGTTCATGCAATTCTCGAATGCGAACTGAGATTGGGTGCATATGATGTTTTTATTGCTCATGATAATTATCTGACTCCACAATGGTTTTTGATACTTGTAAAGAATGAATAATAGATGAAATTGCAGCAAAATCATTTTACAAAATGTTGCAGATTGCTTTTTTTTTTTTCCTTTTAACTGCCATGTTGCCCCAAGGAATATAAGGTCCTCATTCTAGTGACTCGTGCATATGAAGGTAGCTGGAAACTTAGAAATAGCCAACATGTCAAGGTGCAAATAACTAGTTTTCTAAGCCTATAGTGCCAAATTCTGAGTTTTCCATATCCATCACACTTGAGTTATATACGATTTCTTTGGTGTTTTCCCCTTTGGGACCTCAGTAAATTCAATGGAATTTTAGCCATAGAGCAAGGGACCTAAGCAACAACAGAAGAAGCATTGGGCAATGGAAGTTTTTATCCAGAACCTGGACTTGGGATAGATGTGTATAGGATAATACAATGTTCATCTGTATGATTTTGTTTCTTTGAATTTAAACCAAGCTACTTCTTGATCTATCTTGCATGTTGGCAATCCAGTGCCACATCATGCGTGGATCTTGACAGAGAGCTTGGCACATTAATGTAGTGTGCTTATTATCAGTCTGATCAAGTGCTTTTAGTTATTAAGGTGTGGCATTAGACTATTTGAGGATGATAGAGACCGAGATTCTAACTTAGCATATGTCTCTCAATAAAGACTAGGATCTGTTCTTTGCACTGTTGAATTTCTCTATTTTTTGGGTATAAGTTGCACTTATTATTTTCTTTGTTGAGATACCATGATCTCACATTACGCAAATCACTCAAAAAGATAAATACAGATAGATATGCATTTAATGACCCATGCATTGAACTTTCATTTCTTTGCAATCGATGCCCTTTAACTGGAACCCAGCCTCTTTTCCAGTAAAATAATGACATTTCTGAAAACAGGCAAATTTTCTGGACACAACGCCATGTAGCCACTACACCAAGCTTGTCATGGAAAAATTGACTGGATATCAGTCAAAGTGCATCAATTGAAAAAGTACAAAAAAATGAAAGTTTGTGCATCGAGTAGTGACTTAAACGCGAAATCTACTAAACTTTAGTGACCTCCAATGAAACTATAGCAGGAAAATAAAGACGGCTATGTTTTATTTCAGTTTTTTGCATCTCTTTACTTTTGTATATAGTCTTCCATATTTAAATGGTCCATTAGCAAGTGAATGTTAGAATTGACGATCTATGTTCTCTTGGTTATAATCCATGATTAAAATGCTAAATTCTGGACTGGGACATTTTTTTTGTTACAAAGTGAAATATGAAGGTGCCTGAAGAACAAGGGTTACTGCATTTCCTGAGTGGTGGTACTATAATGACCTCTTTAGTACGGCATACAGTTCTTACGACGGCTTAACCTAAGGCTTGATCTTTTTACATGCACTAGCATACACTTATTGTGATTTTCCATTTTTATCTATTTATATATTATTAAGGTCATGCACCTGAACTGCATCAGGAACACAGCGTCTTCCACGCCTTGTTGGTCTCTCCAAGTCGCTTGAGATGATGCTGGTACCCTTTGGCCTTATGGGTTTTTTATTATTTTACTTCTCTACTTGTTCTGAATATGTTGAGTAACTTGCTCTAGCTTCCCCAATGATTTACCACATAGACCTCAAAGGCAGTGGAAGGGACAGAGGCGTGCAGTTTGGGCCTTGTAGATGCTGTTGTATCACCAAATGAACTGCTACCAACTGCCCGTAAATGGGCTCTGGATATCTCACAGTGCAGGAGACCATGGGTTGCTTCTCTTTACAGGACTGACAGGCTAGGATCCCTTAAGGACACAGGACAAATACTTAAGTTTGCAAGATCTCAAGTCAAAAAACAGGCTCTTAATGTCAAGCATCCTCTGATCTGCATTGACGTTGTTGAAGAGGGTATAATCTCTGGTCCACAGGGTGGACTTTGGAAGGTACTGCCTAATCTAGCTTTTGTAGCCTTCTTATTGGAGCAAATTGTGAAATATTGTGAACCAGATCCTATATTTGCAGGAGACTCAAGAGTCTCAACAGCTTCAAAAATCTTACACCACCAAGTGCTTGGTCCACGTCTTCTTTGCTCAACGTGGAGCTTTGAAGGTTTGAACATAACTACTGTTTGTAAGACTGTTGATTAGGCGTAGAATAAAAGGAGGATACAACAAAGCTTTTGGTTTTGAATTTGGAATTTTACACGCTTTGGGCAATCGCAAGGGTTCATGAATGCTATATTTTTTACCAAAACATTCTGGGGCAATCTTCATGAATTTCTATCCATATCCTTTAGAACGGCTAGTATGAATTTCAAAATTGGCTTTTGGTTACTTGAAGTGGTTTAATCAAAGATTGTTTTATGATTTGTCACCTGGTAGTGTGGATTACCTTCATGCAAAAGATGTCTGATTTTTTAATTCATGTGAAGGTACAATGGTTAGACTTGGCAACTGAGGGGATTGGGTTCTGGGTCAATATGGGTATGACTTATAAAGTGGGCCCATTAATGGGTCGAGATTTGATCAGCCCATACTGGGTTGAACCTTTTTTGACCTATTATTTGATCTTCCTTAAAAGACATGCTCTTATTATGCAAAAACTTTAGATGATAAATATCTTTGCCAAACTAATAAATAGAAAATTCATGTGTTGATTGCAGATCTACAATTGCTTCTAAATAACCGCACAAATTAGTTAGCTGCACACATCATAATATTTGAGAAATTTGATTTCACAATTCCTACAATCAAATAAGTATAGCACTATTAAACAAAAGAATATCTTTAAAACTATAATAAAGCTGATCCTGTTAAAGTGTATATCGTCAAAAGCATTTGTAGCAAATACTATATTTTTTAACCAAAAAATTTAAAACACAATAGAGCACTTATGAACCATCCAACTTAGCTTCTAATGGAAAAAGTGACACCTCTTGAAAATTACAAGAATCGCATATTTTGTTATGATATTATGCATATATTAGCTTACGAGACTGAATATTTCGTAATTATGACTACTCCAGTAACTATGATTTAAGCTAGAAAGATTTTTCGCACATCAAGTCAAATTGGGTTAAATTAGGTCGATCTGACCTAACTTGTAAATTTTTTGAGCAACGCTAGAGGTATTAAGATTTGTATTGTAAATTAGTTTGTTAAGTAATGTGAAAATCTGCAAATAGTTATTTGAGCTAGTATGCCCATTCAAGTGTCCAATTGAAAAGTTATCACATGACTTAGCCAAGCAAATTTTCTATGATTTTTACTATATCTAGCATTATTCAAATTATTTTGATTCATCCATCCGATAAATGAAATATATAGATTATATATAATCTATATTTCCTCAGATAATATTCAAATGTTAAGCTAACAAGCCCAGATATTGTATCATTCTGACTCTTCAAAAGTTTCAACTATGATTAGAGGTGTTAAATGGGTTGTGCAACCCATTTATTGACCCATTTATGGTTAAATGGGTCGTTAATGGGTCAAGCTTTATTTCCTAAAACACCTATAATGAGTTTTAATGGGTCAAGATTAAGATATATAGGTCTTAAATGGGTCGGTTTTCTAACATATTTAAGACCCATTTATCAACCTATTAAAAATGAACCCATTTATTTCAACTCAAAATCTCACCATCTTTCTCTTCTCTCTTTAACTTTACAATTTTTTTTTTTATAAAAACCAAAACTATAAATTTTTTTTTTTTTCTTTTATTTTATTTTCTCTTTCTTTTCTTTTTTTCTTTCTTCTTCCTCCGATCGCCGGCACGGCGATGGCCGACGACCGGCCGGGCGAGTCTCGAGCTTGTCGGCATCGGGCGAGCTCAAGCTCGCTGGATCCGGCGAGGCTCACCTCGCCGACGCCCGGCGAGGCTCGAGCCTCACCGGATGTTGGCGAGGCCTCCGCCTCGCCAAATCTAGCGAGCTCGAGGCTTGCCGACGTCGGACGAGCTTGAGCTCTCCGGATCGGCGAGCCGCGAGGTTGCCGGCATCGAGCAAGCCGCGAGCTCGCCGGATCTGGCAAGCCACAAGCTCGCCAAAGACGGCGAGTTCAAGCTTGTAAGATTTGGCGAGCCGAGAGCTCGCCGGCGTTAGCCCGAGCGAGCTCGAGGCTCACCTATGGCCGACCCATGGCCGTCGTCGTGGCCGGCGACCGCCAAAGAAGAAGAAGAAGAAGAAAATTAAAAATTAAAAATTATATTTAAAAATAAAAAATAAAAATAATTAATTTTAAAAAAAAAAAAATAATTAAAATTAATTTTTTAAAAATAAAAAATTAATTTTTTTAAAAATAAAAATAATTAAAATTCGATTTTTAAAATAATTATTTTAAAAATTATAAAAGTTTCCATTAAATTTGTGTTGTATAAAACTATTTTAATTTTTAAATAAATATACATAATTTTTTTGAAAAATTATAAAAAATTGAAAAATTATTGATTGGATTTGTATTGTTTGGAAGTTTTTTAGTAATATAATTTAAAAAAAAAAAAAAAAACATAAGAATAAGTTTTCCCAAATTAGTTAAATATGAACATATTTTATTAATATGGGTTGGGTTTGTATAGGTCGAGTATGGGTCGGGTCGGGTATGTGTTAAAAAATTTACATTAAACATAAATGGGTTAATTTGGGTCGACCCATTAATGACCCGACTCAAACTCGACCCGACCCATCCATTTAACAGCTCTAATTATGATCAAGCACAAAAGAAAAAAAAATGTTTCTTCACACGTTGGGTCATATCGGGTTGAACCAGTTTGCCCCAAACCAACCCTGAAATGTCCTGGTCAGGTTTGACTTGGTTTTTTGCGGATTTTCGAAAAGTCCACCCTTACCCTATTTTTCAGGGAAGGTTATCGGTTTGATTCCAGTTTTTCCAGATCTAATAATGATTTCACCATATTCTTTTCTCAATGTAGTACATGTCTCTCTCCATTTTTAATGACATGTTACTTTTTCAGATGTGGATTCTACAATTCTTTTGACCATTAAACTGTATTGGTAGAAAAAGATTGTGATTAGCTTCATCAAACCCGTCTGTGTTCACGGAAGCTCTAGGAGTTATTGCTTTCTCTAAACATAGAAGGAACTTGATTAGATGGCCCTTAATGATGGTATATGGCCCTGGCTGGATTGTAGTGGATGAAAGCTTTTGAAAGTCAATGTTTCTCATCTTGACTAACTGGTTTTTTTAGAAACTCGGGTATATTGACCCTCCACAACTGTGAAATAGGTCCCTGGTATCACAGACAGAGGTTTGATGCCTAGGCCACTCAACAAGATTGCTGTTCTTGGTGGAGGACTAATGGGATCTGGAATAGCAACAGCATTGATACTTAGTAATTATTCTGTGATCCTCAAAGAAGTAAACGAGAAGTATTTACATGCTGGTATAGGACGGGTCAGAGGTAACAATAGTATTATTTTGGTGCATCTTAGTATTCACATTCAAGCACCTTTGTGTTGCTGTTAGCTTTTACTTTTTTAGGCCTGCCATTTGTTAACTTTTATGTCCTTTCAGCAAATCTGGAAAGCCATGTTAAGAAAGGTAAAATGACCGAGGAGAAGCTTGAAAGAACAATGTCCCTTCTAAGGGGTGTGCTTGACTATGAAAGCTTCAGAACTGTGGACCTGGTTATTGAGGTAGTTAGAAGATCTTCTCCAACAGTTTTCATCTTATGTAGGACTATGGGAAGATCCTTAGGTACTTGTATCTGATGCTCTAAACAGGCTGTTATCGAGGATGTTTCCTTGAAGCAACAAATTTTTGCTGAGCTCGAAAAATATTGCCCTCCATATTGTATACTCGCTAGCAACACCTCCACTATTGATTTGACCACCATTGGTGAGAGAACCAATTCTCTAGATCGGATTGCTGGGGCCCATTTTTTCAGGTGATCTATAGTGTGAGATTTTTATTTTTGTTTTCATTTTCCTACCTTCCATTTGCTAAAATACTGGGAGCTACTTCCAATGCAGTCCTGCACATGTCATGCCTCTTTTGGAAATTGTTCGTACTCAGCATACGTCTCCCCAGGTTGTTGTCGACTTGCTTAATGTTGGGAAAAAGATAAAGAAAATCCCAGTGGTGGTTGGGAATTGTACAGGCTTTGTTGGGAGCAGGATGTTCTTCCCATACACACAAGCTGCTCTTTTGCTTGTTGAGCGTGGCACCAATCCCTATAGGATCGATGATGCAATTACCAAATTTGGGATGCCAATGGGTCCTTTCAGGTCTTAAAGCATTCTAGAATTTGAATTATTTTCGTTTTGCTCTCCAAAATGGTCTAATGTTTGACTGAGTTTTACTGTATGCTGGCAGATTAGTTGACCTTGTTGGTTTTGGGGTTGCAATTGCTGCTGGCATGCAATTCCTGGAGAAATTCCCTGAAAGAACGTATAAATCAATGCTTATCCCCATCTTGCAGGAGGATAAGAGAGCTGGTAAAACTGTTACTGATGCATCATGACCTGAATCTCAATCTTTTTAGGAAGTCTCACCCAAAAAGCCTAAAACCATTAGGTGGAGGGAGATTTCATGCATATAAGCCCTTTCAAACACTGTAGATGAGTGATGTGAGATATACTTTTAGCACCCTGTGTAAACCAGACAAAGGACGACACTGCCAATTATCAAACCAAAAATAAGACAAATAAGAACCACACATGAAATGAAATATTTAATGGGGCATAAAAAATTGGGAGTTGGCTTTTTTCAGCCCTTTGGTTTTCTTTTCTACTCTTGATTCTTCTTGCTTTTGTTGCAGGAGAATCTACCAACAAAGGTTTTTATCAGTATGACCAAAGGCGCAAAGCTACCGCTGATCCTGATCTAGAAAAATATATTGAGAAGGCCAAAAGTATTTCTGGTGTTACTGTGGACTCTAAGGCCTGTCTCTGTCTCTGTCTCTGTCTCTGTCTGTCTGTCTCTCTCTCTCTCCCCCCTCCCCCCCTTCTCTCCAATTGATTGACCACATTTGCTTGTTCCCTACAACTTGGAAGGGGATGACCATTAACCCATATCCAGGAAAAGAAAAGAAAAGAAAAGAAAATTGATGCCTGTCATGTTGGTTGAGTTTTGATAGCTTCTTTCTGAAGTTTAAATCATATCAAATCGCTCAAAACTGATTGGTCATCCTTGCTTGTGCTCTAAAATCTTTGAGTGGATAACCATTAATCTGTACCCACAGGGAAAAACAGGAGTAAAGAAAATCAACACCATTTCAAGCTAGTCGAGTTATGATATCTTCTTTGTGAAGTTTATTCTGTATTTCTGTGAAAGCTCAGAAGTAGTTGCAACTTTTTGAAGTTGCGGTCTTATCCTATTGATGACTATCATTCTTCTTCCCTAATATTGCGTCTGTATTAAACAGCTAGTAAACATAGCAGAAGACGACATCGTAGAGATGATATTCTTCCCTGTGGTAAATGAGGCCTGTCGAATCCTTGCCGAAGGAATTGCTGTCAAGGCGGCGGACCTTGACATAGCTGCTGTTATGGGCAGGGGCTTTCCACCTTATCGGTGTGTAATTTTGAGTGCTCACATGTCCTGCTTTATTCTATTCATGTAAAATCTAAAGATGTGCCGTGCAGGGGAGGCATTATCTTTTGGGCCGATTCATTGGGTTCCAAGCACATTTGTTCAAGATTGGATGAATGGTCAAAGATGTATGGAGATTTCTTTAAGCCTTGCCCTTATTTGGCTGAAAGAGCGGCCAAAGGGATTCCCCTGGTGAGAAATTCTGAACTACAAGCCTTTGATTATGTTTGCTAAGCTCAGATCAATTTTAGTTCAATTTGAAGTTGCTAGAGATCCATCGAACTTAGGGCACTCCATTGCATGGACCTAGAATTGTAGATGCGTGATTGGTCATCCTCAGAAGAGCATTACGATATATGTAGATAAGTTGCAATCATCAGTGTATAAGAACATGGTAGCTTTAATTTTCATGCACCCGCATCACTTCTCAAGTATCTGTATTGATTCCGTCGCAGAGTTTGTCGTCGGATCAAGCCAACTCTCGATTGTGACATCAAGTTGCTCATTCTCATTTCCTTATAGACATGGATGAATTCCGTCTTCTCTGCCTTGTGAGTACAAGCTAGACTACCACGAGCTCGAGTACTATTATTGATGTATTTGATGGATAATTAGTAGACGATGCTAGACATTGTATGATAAACTCCACGATTTCTATAATGTAATCTCTTTAAGTAGCATGAATTCTCTATCGAAACCTTTTACTGTCTTGAATTTTTGTATATTGTTTTGTCGGATGATGAGCGTCCCGATATGCACGTTCGTCAGTGGAGTAACTGAAGAGTGTAGATTCATGAGTAACTTACCCAAAAACATGGCGGAAGTTTCTGCATTTAGACATTATATTTTGTCATCATCGAATGAGTTAACTATAACATAAAAATATCAAGCTATGACTTATACAAAAAGAAAACACAGAGACGTCAATTCGCTGAAGTCGTACACGGCATTCATTTATGATGGAATCTACTTCAATTTTTTTTCCGCAAGCTCTCTAAGTAATAACATAATAATCAAAAGAATACTCATCCTCCGCAGTCAGCCCTGTTGTGTGTGTATTTTCACTGGACGATATGCCATAGATTTTACAGATTTCATCGATCCTTGACATGGCTCGGAAACTGTGGAGAAATTGCAGAATTTGGGACATCGACGAATGCAAAACCCTTTGGTGCTGCGCAAATTCTCATACGCATGTTATCCCGTTCGATCAAATCATCGGGATATAATTTGTATTACTGATCTAGAGATGAACTGAGAGTAAGAAACTCTATGGTGATCGCATATGATCCACTGGTAAGTTATTGCCACTAGTGTAAATGGCTGGGATGAACAAACTAACACAGATTTATGGCATCATCCAAACTAACACAGATTTATGGCATCATCCAAGTAAATACAGACTGAGATCGTTGAACAATGATGTCTCAATGAAACATATTATCGAGTTTTTCCTCTTTCCACAATAGAAGGAGGATTCACGTCTGGTGTTGACACCTAAATTTTGACAACCCGATTAGTCGTTTATTGCATTAAAAAATCAGGGATTAATTTTTAAGTCCTAAAAAAAATGTTAATTACATATAATTTTAGGTGCATTCATTTTTTATTGCATTCGCATTGGATTGACAATGGTGGATGAACTCAGGAGAATGAGACTCTGAATATTTTCTTACAAGGTTGTGGAATATACTTCATCGATTCCTTTGTGGTGGCGTATGCATAATCTTGAACTTTTAGCAATTGAAAATATGAATCTTTCCTTTCATGAACAAAGCGCTTATCCTTAGCATAATATATGGAATAAACCAACTCGTGAGCTGATATTTAGTTGAAAGAAATAAAATCGATAAAGATTATTCAGCATACACGATCAAAAGGAAAGAAATATGCACGAATCGTCAAAAGATGGATTCACGGTCAAAAGGAGGGAAGAAAAGGACAAATCATGGTATCATTTAAGCAATCAGAAGATGAAATACGATTTGCTTTCTTTCTTCCTAACCCTACCCATTGACGTATAAAAGGAACGCTTCACGACCAAAGCGAGGAGGAGGTCAGATATACAGAAAGACACGGCCATAGTTCTCGAAGAAAAGGGGATTCTTCTCTGTTTTTTTTAGGTCAGAAATTTAAACATAAGAGGAGAAGAGACCTTTTCCTTTTATTTTGGTTCTTTCATCAGGGAGCTTCGAAGGAGCAGCAAAAAAAAAAAAAAAGTCAAAAGGGGAGGGCTTGAAATTCTGAAGGAGTGCAGAGAGGGGACGTGAGTGGGAACACGTGAGAGACAAAAGTGGAGAATCCCTCTTTTGCGAGTTGGACGTCTACACATTGAAGAAGTCTTGAAGGAGAATCCGCAAGAATCATCGACACGCACTTGGGAGAGAACGAAATATTCTCTCTCCACGACGTTGCCCGCAAAACCTTGACTCCATCTTCATTGCAGCGTCTTCACGTGACCACCGCAACAACGTCCAAGACCCCCACAAGTACCGCAAATCGGATGCCACCCTTGCCGACATATTCCATTGCCTTACTCGAGTCCTTCGTGACGCCACCGCTGCCCGAGGCGTGCCACCCCAATGTTGAGTCGCCCCCTGATTTGTGTCGTGAATCACCACCACCAACCGGGATCTACTCCAGCTACTTGTGAACAACAGTCCAAGAGTCCCTCAGTTGGCCTTCTCAACGTCGACGCCGATCCTTGCCTCGTTTCACTGAGTTGTTGTTTATTGCTGAACCGTTGCAATTCCGGCGAGTTCACCGGGATTAATATCCCAAACGATTCCTTGTGTTCTCGCTCTCTTTTGCAGGTTTATCGGTGCTTTTGTCCACGACCAGCAACAAAACCGTGGCGTCCCACGAATTCAAAAAGGGAACAAAGTTGAGAAAAACCACGGGTGTAAACGATTGATGAGCTTGAAGAAAGTAATCCGTTCTGGTAGAAAAGGTCACAATTCGGCCAAATAAGGGCAGGCGGTGGATTTGTCTTCTCTTGAATTTTGTCTAGATTTGACAATTTGTGGGTTTTGTGATTTTATTTCATGCAATAAGAAGGATTACTTTTTGGCCAGGAGATCGTGAAGATGTTTAATCACTATCATATTCGACACGAGGACCCAGGAACATGCTTCCTTCGAAATAGTGGGTTTTGTCTCCACGTTCAATAACCTAGGCGGAGCTCCTGCACTCGTCCGAAGCCCCGATGCTGCCATTCCCGCTCGTGTCTGAACCGAGTTGATTTTACGAACTTTCTATTCTTGCAGGTTCATTGGTCGTGAGCCCGTCATCGTCCGTCTTGACGCAAACTGTTATTCATGAATCCTTCACGCTAGTCCCATTGCGGAAACTAATCATCCGCCCATGGCTGCCCGTCTCTGCATCTAGCCGAGCACAACCATGCACCGCCGTCACCCGTTGAGCGGATTCTGTTCGGTTCAAATTTGGTAACATTATTTGCGGAATCAGGTAATTATCTTATCTAAATTTGATTTGGATATTTTCTTGCCTAATACATGCTTTTCAATATCTTACGTGCATATTTGAATTATGAACGTATTTCCGGTTAGGATTTATTGCATAATTCGCAACCGCACACGGATTTTTTATTCCATCTATAAGGCTTTAGATGGAGTAATTAATCACGCGGGAATATAATTGATATCTTGATCTTTAAGGCTTAAGATCAATTTATCGATTTTATTAGCGAAATAATCAAGTTTGATTAGATATCGTTTCCAAATTTGAACGATGGATAATATCTTTGATGACCGTGGATGATTTGGTGCTTATCTTTTAACTGTTTTATTTATCCCGAAAATACGAAAAGATTGCATTTGCATTCCATGTAGGTTAGAATTGATTGCATGATAGGTTGGTTAGATTTTTTTTTTAAATGCATGTTTAGAAGGTATTTAGAATAGATAACATTTCCTTTAGTTTTCACTTTAGTTAGATCTTTATTTTTTAGTGATTTTAATTACAAATTTTCATAAAAAAAATACAAAAAAATGTCTTAGACTAAATTAGTTTCAATCTCTAGGATAGATTGCATTCTTTTAAGGAAAAATGAATAAAAATGTCATTACATGTCATTTAGAATTACATTCATGACATGCATGTCATTTAGTGATTGTTGCTAGGTCCGTTTAATTAGAAATTGCATGTCATTAGAATTATGTCATTTAGTTTAGACTGCATTGCATATTGCATGATTTTCATTAATCAAGTGAAAACAAAAAAGAAATCGCGTGTTAATTTGAAACCATATCTAGCTTTGTTGATGCTGATTCTAATTTAACACTGCAGATGCTTTCGTTGCTTTGAGGTAAGTTTTTGCAATTTATTCATTGTTTATCTAGGTGTTAAATTGGTGGATTGTGCACCCGCATGATCACCTCACATGTTAGGAAAATAGATTTAAAATCAATTCAAGCTGCTTGCCAAACATTTTTTTTTTTAAATAAAAGAATGGTACCGAAAGGGCATTAGAGAAATCTAGTGTAATCAAATCCCCGTACCCATAGTCTCTGGTTCGTAGGAGTAAAGTAAAACTCCCGTTACTTTACTTGGGTTTCTAATCGACCCACCAAAAATAGATTAGTGGCGACTCCTAGTTAAAAATCAATTGCATATTAAAAATTTGAACCTAAGTCGCGAATTGGTATGGGCTTGGGAGAGCCCGAGCTAAGCTTAAAGGCTTAGTAGTCCATCAACCTAGTTTTAGGTGGCAAACCCGAAAAATTGGTCACGACATCTGGGATCGACCGCATCACGTTTCGTACCAAATAATTTTACTTCTTTGTAGTCGATACCAAACCTTTTTTTATTTTTTTGGGTCAAAAGTCAATACCAAGCTTACTGCGATCAATATGTCTGGAGTTTTACGTTGTAAAGCTAGACGAATATCATGAGTAATTGTTGAAATGTCTCTCAAAATGAAAGAGAAAAACAAACTTAAATGACTTCTTCTCATGTATACGCCCTAACAGGATCATATGGTCCTATTAAAATCAAGTACCTCCAGTCCAAAAGTAAAGGAAGAATTTTTGGATGTCACGTTTATTTTCTGCTAGGGACACGGCATTGTTGTCTTACATCATAGCATAACAAGTTTTGCAAATGTCTACAGTATCTTGATATCTATATTAATAATGAATTTGGAAAGTCAATAGTAACAAACATACTTATCAACTATATAGTGGTAAGTTTAAGATCCAAATGCATGTTGCTAGCTACTATGTTAAAAATAGCTGCCTATCAATGCTATCTATGAATTTCGATAGCCACCAGCATAATTGATATTGAAACGAAGGTTCTAATGTATTTAACTACTACTTGGATTTTTGAAAACATAAGTCGAGAAGTAATTAACACATAGTCGGTCGATTATAATTACTATAATGCATTGTGAATTCAAAAGAACCCAAATTTCGTGACTGAAAAACTTGGTCAAGATGCTTTTAGAGATAGAAGGTGATGAACTTTTTCAACAAATAACTGTCATAACCCTATCAGTATTTCGTCTCGCTTCAGTGGCAAGCTAACCTGAACTAATAGAAGATTTCGAAAGATAAAATGGATGAAATGTAGGGTGAATTCAATCAGAGTCTCTTTCTCTTTCTTTTTCCAAAGGATTAAAGAAAAAAGAGGAGCAGAGGGAAGGGGTAAGTCTACCTATCAACTACCTAAAAACCATGAGAACTGTGATGACGTACTAGATCCCTTGTGATCTATTTGACTTCAGCCTTAGAGGCAGGCAATTGAGTATGTCATTAAAACTCAAGTCAAGAATACACACCGGCTCTTATCGCTACTTTAATTAGAATCCCTTTCGTTCTATGTTCTTGTGTTCGGTTGTATGTTTCATGAGGTTGCGTTGTCATTTTGTTCATATGTAAGACTTCACGGACACTCGAGTGGTGGTGCCAAGGGATACGATGCTTGATAAAGGCTTGTCAATTAATAGCTTAAGCCTTTTGGATAAGGGATAAATTGTAGTTGGGTTGAAATTAACTAAATACATCCTCTCCATCTAGTTTGTCTCTGACCCACGATTCCAAGAAGTCGAAACATTCGCCCAAATTGGTGTTTTTGGGCACTGCAATTACGATGAGCTGATAAGTTCTTCGGAGGAGGGTTTTGGTCGATCAGATTATTTTCTCGTGGGGGACGAGACAAACTTTCCCAGTTACATCTCCTGTCAAGAAGAAGTTGATGAGGCATATCCAAAAGGCGATCGATGTGCAAAACCATTTTTACGTACTGGTCTTTGGAGTGCATTATGCAAATGCTTTCTAACGCGTAAGTACGGTTGGCTTGTTCGCTTTTCCTGCAGAGATGGACGAGGATGTCAATTCTGGACACGGCAGGATCATACAAGTTCGGCAGCGATAGGACAACCCATGAATACGCCAAGGACATATGGAACATAAAGGTATCAAAATGGGTTGGACCATGTTAAACCCGACCCAGCCCACCAATTAACAACCCTAATGGAACATTATACCACGAGCACTTGACTTGCAATGGTCTTAGCTCCTGGCCATTGTGGTCGAATACCGGCGTGAATACTGATGAAGAAAAAGCAGAACATTTGAGTGCAAACACTCAAAGATAGTAGCCATCGGTTTGTATCCACAGTATCGGCACCTCAATCCACTGGTCAATATGAGTGGATGCTCTACTTCTCCAATACTCTTTCTCAACATCGGATGCGTTTGGGAGTAGCTTCTCAAGGCTACTTTGAAGCCCCAAAGATCTTTGAGCCAAGGATGGGGTGTTTGACAAAAAATTTTCAAAGCCCCTTTGCAAAATGTCAACCTTCACAAGGCTGAAAACCCAGGGCAGGTTGGTGGTTGCCTTAGGCTTTCGGCATGCCGAGAATGCTGAGCTGAGGGGCTAAAAAAAAAATTTCTTCCCAAATTATCCTCGTTGATTTTTCGTTTTTCCGATTTTGCCCTCTCATCGTCTTCTTCTTCTTCTTCTGAGTGGATACTGTTCATCTTCTTTGCAGAGACAACCTTGCCCGCGCTGACGTCGTGCCCGCACCGGCCACTGTGCCGGCAACCCTCGACCACGCCAACACCACCCGCACCGGCACCCGAGCTACCGACCATCGCGACGCCAGCCCTCGACCACGCCAGCACCACCCGCACCGGCGACCCGCGAGCCCTCTCTGCTCCATCGCCATTTTGCCGACCCCGCTAGCCACCGTTGCTGCGCCTCCACTAGATCTGAACCCGAGCTGACCGCTGCCCCTTTCGAACCGAAGACCCTATAGTAGCCCCCTACAGCAGATCGCGAAGCTTGCCACACCGATCTCACTCGACAACCGCGTCACCGCTGACTGCTACTCGCCTCCGCCCAACGCCGTCATCACTCAGCAACTCGCAACCCAACGCCTAAGGCCCTAACCGCTCGACTGTTGCTGTCCTAATCTCGCTGCTTGAGTGCCCCAACACCTACAGATCTGAGCTCACCTCCGCCCGACGCCATCGCCGCCCAGCAGCCCACAACCTAGCGCTTGACTCCGCTGTGCCGGCCAACGCTTCCACTCACCGTTTGTAGGACCTCTGCCTTCGCAACTCACCTCCGTCGCGCCTCTGCCCACCGTCCTCCACTCGATCACCGACCCCCGCGCCCCACTGTGACGTTGGTTTTCCCCCTTCATCGGAGCCCGACACCACCGCGCCTTGGCACCACCGCCCGTGAGCGGTCGTCGGCGAGGTCCTCCCACGACCTCGATGCCCTGGATCTAGGTCGCAGTGGGGTCACCGGAGGTCGAGGCGGCGTCACGCGACCTCGTCGCTCCAGATTTGGGGTCGCCGGAGGTCGCGACAGTGTCGTGCGACCTCGAGTGGCCTTTGTCGGTGGTCTTCGGGGGTCGGCAGGGTCGCCAAAGGTTGTGGCGACGTCGTGTGACCTTGGGCGGCCTTTGCCAATGGTCTTCAGGGGTTGCTCAACCCCGGGCAACCCTCCCAGTTGTCTCCGAGATTGCCTGAGTCAGATGTCGGCTGCTGGTGGCAAATTTCGATCGCCGGCGGCCGCCTGCTCTTACCGGTCAATTTTTTTTTATTTTTCTTTTGATTATTTTTTTTATCACAAAAGTTCTTTGTAAATGTAATTCCCCTAAACACCAATTTGCTCAAAGGTACTTCACAAAGGGCTTTCAAACTACAATTTACCAAATACAGTTTGCATTTTGGAAAACACCTTTGACTCAAAAGTTTTTGTATTTTCCTAAAGACTTTCTCCAAAAGCCTTTCCAAATGCACCTATCATCACATATCCTATTGCTCTCTATTTCACTTGTAAATTTCTCCTTGCTTTCTATTCATTCTAATAAATCAAAAGGGGATAATTTCAACCGTTGATTTTTGAAACGATTCTTAGATCTACCCGAAATATGTGAAATTACTTCATCTCGGTCATTACATGATGTGAAAGACAACATGCTTTCCAGGTTCGGAAGGAATGAGCTCACGTGCACCGGGTGCGTGCAAGGCTTGCTTTGACTTTTGGCCTTTTCTCAAGCGGGGCTCTGTACTTCTATTATTATTATTATTATTATTATTATTATTATTATTATTATTATTATTATTATTATTATTATTATTATTATTATTATTATTATTATTATTATTATTATTATTATTATTATTATTATTATTATTATTATTATTATTATTATTATTATTATTATTATTATTATTATTATTATTATTATTATTATTATTATTATTATTATTATTATTATTATTATTATTATTATTATTATTATTATTATTATTATTATTATTATTATTATTATTATTATTATTATTATTATTATTATTATTATTATTATTATTATTATTATTATTATTATTATTATTATTATTATTATTATTATTATTATTATTATTATTATTATTATTATTATTATTATTATTATTATTATTATTATTATTATTATTATTATTATTATTATTATTATTATTATTATTATTATTATTATTATTATTATTATTATTATTATTATTATTATTATTATTATTATTATTATTATTATTATTATTATTATTATTATTATTATTATTATTATTATTATTATTATTATTATTATTATTATTATTATTATTATTATTATTATTATTATTATTATTATTATTATTATTATTATTATTATTATTATTATTATTATTATTATTATTATTATTATTATTATTATTATTATTATTATTATTATTATTATTATTATTATTATTATTATTATTATTATTATTATTATTATTATTATTATTATTATTATTATTATTATTATTATTATTATTATTATTATTATTATTATTATTATTATTATTATTATTATTATTATTATTATTATTATTATTATTATTATTATTATTATTATTAATTTCTCAGTGAGTAGAATGTGCATAGGGAATTTATGTCTTAATCAAGCCTAAATTGGTTATAACGTGAGGATATCTACCGAAAATGAGGTCATGTCGACCTGTGTGCCTCGTTACTTAGAGATATATTTCAAGTTTAAAACTGTCGCATATTGTTAAGCCAAATCAGTTTAGGGCACTCGATTGCAAATTACCCATAAACAAGACATAAAATCTCAACCTCAGCGATCTTGAAATTTTTCACATTGCCTTCATTGGAGTCATTACGTACAGCCTTCATGAGAACCCTACCTTATATCAGTCGAGATGGATTTTGATGATCGATTTCCAAAATTTATCTTAAAACAGCTCTTTCCTTTTTTTTTAATCTCTCTGTTTCATTCCCAATTCGATTATTTGTAGTTTTGTTTTAGAAAGTTTATCCTTCTTTTAAACCCAATTATTGATATGATACAAAGCTTTTGACTTAAACTTTATATAAATTCCGACCAAAAAACCTTGAACTTTATAAAAATGACTATGAATAGGAGAAAATTAACAAATTTGCCGATATCATTGAGGTTGGATAGCTCATTAAAAGACGTGATATCTCGTGATTCGGACATCACATTTGGGCGAATTGGGATATCATCGAAAAGCTCTCTGACTTATATTGTCCAATAGCATTATTTGATCGGGTTTTCATTTTCAATTAAGTTTGATCTTGGGACAAGTCGGTCAAATCTGAAAATTCTAAAGTTAAAATTGAGATGTCATTGGAATTTCAATACTATCTATGGCAAGGCAATCCAATTCCACATTTTTTTACGATTTTTCCGTATCCACATTTAGATTCCTTTCCAAACATGAAAAAATATCGAAGAGTTCGATAATTGAGGAATTCAATTCGCATTGAACCAAAGGAGCCATGTACAGGTACTTAACCAAATGGCCTTTACGAGCCCTCGTTGTTGCATGGCTGCCACCACATTTGGCCCGTTACTGCTGTTACTATCGGCCCATTTTACTCGTCAATGGCCCCTTGCTCGTATATTTAGACATCATGCCAGTGATCCTAAAATATTTTATTATAGAGGATTTTATATTTGTTAAAGATCTATTGCACTAACTATATTTATCAAGATTATGAGACCAATTATGAATAGCCAACACGCAAAAAAGAACAAAGCGAATTAGAAGGGAAATGAATTGGAAATTTTACTTAAGAAACCATCAGTGTATTAAATTTCAACTGTTGAATAATTTTTGCTTTAGCATTAGTACCAAACTTCTGTTTATATGCCAAATTAAAGCTCAAGGATGCCAATAAACGGAACAAGTCAAAAATTCATTCTTTTTGGTAAATTAAGAAAATTGATATCATTTTTTTTTCCATTGGTAAGTGTTACAAGTACAACCCAAAAGACAAAATAAAGGAGATTAATGTTCAGATTATATTGGTAAGCTATAACAATTAAGAAGTATTGGACAGAAGACCCATTCCAGCAGGAAAAGCATAATGAAAGGTATAGTAATACCTAATATATCCTATCGAATTAATCAAAGTTCAAAGATTTTTCTGAGAATTTCGGCTAAAACATATGTTTGAGTTCAAAATTGAATCAACATTAAAGTTCACAAATTAACAGCACAATTTATTCAAATATAGTTTCTATTTAGCTAAAAGAAACCGAATAACGGTATCATATGCGAGAGATTCTAGGATTTTCAGAAGGCCATAGGGCTAAAATGTAATTGTTTATTGGAAACTTAAGCATTTTCTATATTATGTAAATCATTTTCTTTTTCATTAAGCTATTTTCCATTCGAAATATCATATCAACTCCAAAGATAATTCATCGTTAATAATATTATCTATTTACTTACATATCTTGAGTCTTGGAGTTGTAATTTCCTTCGCGTAACAAAAATGTAATTATTTTTAATATGTTTTCCAAATGATGTCCTAGATTTCTTTGCGTTATCTTTTTCCAAACCATGATGAAACTTCTTCATGTGCATAGAACAGGTTACCAATCGAGGGCATGCGTAAGTGGATGAGGGATTTTATCTAGCAATCGAAGATCACATGGAACTCTGGGTATGTAGGGGGCAAATGGGGGAACAAAAAGAGGTGAGAAGAGGGCAGAAGCCAGTTTCTGCATCACCAATTGTTACGTAAATAGCTGTATAATTTGGCAAGATATCAAAGTTTAGTGGGTGTTTTTAAGCATTATAATATCTGGACATGCATCGTGATCATAAATTATATGACTTGATTAGATATCTAAAATCACGTTAGTGCATGGATAAATATACAAAAAGACTTAAAAAACTTCTTCCACTTAGGATGCGCATGGTAAATTTCTTGGTTGGGGAAGAGTTTTTTTTCCAGAAATAGTTATTTTATATTTCTATTCCGGGGAACAGATCTAAGTAAAAGAACCCGTTTACTAACTGTACAAAATTTCTACTCTTAGAATAGAAAAAAGAATATAATTGCGTTTGGTAGCGCAATGATTCTTTTTTTGTATTTATTTGTTCTTTTTTATTTTTTATTATTTTTTGTATTTATTTGTTTTTTATTCTTTTTCTTTTTGTTTTTTATTCTTTTTTTGTATTTTTTGTTTTTTATTCTTTTTTTTTGTTTTTTTTTGTATTTTTTGTATTTATTTGTTTTTTATTCTTATTTTTGTATTTATTTGTTTTTTTGTATTTATTTGTTTTTTGTTTTTTTTTTATTTTCTTGCGTTTGTTTTTTATTTGTATTTATTTTTTTTTATTTGTTTTTTGTATTTTTTTGTTTTTTATTTATTTGCTTTTTTATTTATTTGTTTTTTTATTCTTGCTCACGGTCGGCGCGCGGCGGCGACCGCGGATCGGCGGCGGCGCCATTGACCGGCGGCGGCGGTGGGCGGCGGTCGACGGTGGCTCCGGACGGTTGGAGGTGGCCACGGCAAGAGAGAAATAAAACAAAAATAAAAAGAAATTTTGTTTATTTCTAGAAATTATTCCCCGTGACAAGAAGTAATTTTTTTTTGTTTCTCGTTTCTATTCTCAGGTTAACTTTTCTATTCCTAATAGAAATCAATTTAGCGTTACCAAACAGGTTTTTGTTTTTTTTTTTTTGTTCCGGGAAACAAAAGAACAAAAATTGTTAGGAATAGAAATGTTCTCATATAGACTCTTAGCCCACCCCATATCAATCAAAGTAGTCCTGAAATTGCACAGTCACATGTCCAGAAATACGAGCGTGAGCGTTAACATTCGGAATTGCTCTCTCATCCCTCCGACTGTAGGACCTGAAGAAAAAGGAGAAAAATCCCTAAGCTCAAGCACGCTCCTCCTCCGCACGAAAATCTTAGGTTCTTCATCGGCACGATTTGAGAACGGTGAGACTCGAAATGGACCACTCGATGAAGGCAAAGAAAGCAAAGACAAATCCCTCACGGCCCAACGGGGAGGACCCATCTCACTCGTAGAAGTAGGTAAAAAATAATTCCTCGCAGCCCAAGCCTGATCCTACAAAATCTCAGCTGGGGTCTTCATCGGCACAAAATGAGTAGGAGCCACCCTTTCAGAGGACATGGAATGACGAACAGGAGACAGCCCTTTTGGAGGGCATGATTGATTATAAAAAGGAAGGGAACCCCTTAACAAGTGCTAGCGCAATCCGGCATTATGTTCAGGGATTACTCATGCGAGGCTTCATGGACGATCAATTAGCTACTAAGGTTCGGGTTTTGAAGAGGAAGTACAATAATAAGAAGGGAAAGGCTGGAGAGGACATGGTATTTTCTAATCTTCACCAGCAGAAAATTTTTGAGTTGTCCGAGAAGATCTGGGGTGAGAAGAATGGCGACGAAGTTGAGAAGAAGGGCGATGACAAAGAAGAAATTCGTGCTAGCAAGTTTGTCACTTCCCCTAAGTCCGAAGGCGTTTATTGATGTATTGCACACGTTTAGGATTGGCAGCTGGGACGAGGGATTCTTGAAGAAGGGGTTAGAATTATTGCAGGAGTCGAAGAAGGCTGGGTTCCAAGAAAGATTGAGGAAACTGCACTCTGCTGAGATGCAAATGGTGGGGGGAAAGGCGCATTGATTTTTTGAATTTTTTATGATTAGGATAATGTTCTGACAATGCATCCTGGTTCCCATGACTATATAGTCATTGAAAGGACAAAATTGTTCGATGACTATCAATCATTTTGTGCATTGTTTGTTTGGGGCCTGATCTCCCATACAGTTGTGTTGTGCATTTGTATTAATCAGCAAGATGCCGTTAGGATGCTGTTGGAAGTGTCTGAAGTCCGCTTGAATAAAATGGGAGATAATTTGCTTTGATTTTAATTTATTTTTAAGTAGCCACTGCCAACAGCGAAGGACGGTGGTGAATGGACTCGTTAATTAATACATTGATCTTCTTCTCTTTCTCCAAGATGCCAACAAAGGAAGAGGGAGGGAGAGCGGATACTAATGCGAGGAAAGCCAGAAGAACTCTTGTGACTAAAGCAGCTCACTTTACTCAACAACCGGATCTCATCATTCACAAAGATTACGACATTTCAAAGCACAAGAATTGAATTTCATCTATCAAAACGCTACCCTATAATTGTGGGAGAATTTTGAGAAAAAAAAAAAGGAAAGAGAGAGAGAAAGGGGGACAAGACGAAGAGGTGGGAGAACGAAAGAGAAAAAGTAATTAGAGAGAGAGCTACTTTCTCGAAGAAAGCAAGCACAATCGCAGATAGAAAATGCCCCCAATTGTTATTTTCTTCGATGGTACTTTTACAGATAGGAAGAATAAGAAAAATCCCTCTTTGCCAAGTTTTATAAAAAGCGTAATTAACTAACGATTTAGGAGTTTTTGATGAAATCATAGTCAATTGCATGATAAAGCGACCTTCAATTTTTTCTTGGCCAAGCTTTATAAAGGTGACTATAAATATTGATCGTTGATAATAACATGTTGATTGAGTTATGTTCTGCATGTTCAAATAGAAAACCTTTGAAATTAAGAGAGAGAGAGAGAGCTACTTTCTTGAAGAAAGCAAGCACAATTGCATATAGAAAACACTCGCAATTATTATTTTCTTGGATGGTTCTTTTTCTTGAAGAAAGCAAGCATAATTGCAGATAGAAAACACTCGCAATTATTATTTTCTTTAATGGTTCTTTTTCTTGAAGAAAACAAGCACAATTGCAGATAGAAACAATGAGGGCCACGATGCCCTCACCAGCGAAAGTGAGGCGCACGAGCTGTCGCCTAGAAATGGTGAGGGCTGCAATGCCCTCACCAAATCTGACTAGGCGAGGGCCCACGTTGTAGCCCTCACCCAAAGCCAGTGAGGGTTGACTGGCCCTCGCCTGTGGCCAACGAGGGTTGGCCGCCAACCCTATTGGCCAAATCTAAAAGGAAAAAAAAAAAAAAAAAGACCATAAAATATTCAAAATATTATTAAAAAAGTACCACGTTAGCGTATGCCGTCTATATTAGTAATTTCCAATAAAAACTTATCAATGGACTAAATTAACAAGAAGTGAAAAAGTTTAAAACTGTATTGGCAAAATTGAAAGATTTGAGACTGAACTAAAAAAAGTTCAATAGATTTATGACTTTTTAGACAATTTTCCTAATATTTGCATGTCAAGATGTAATTAGACATAAGTAATAAGCACGTACCACATCAACAGCTAATGTAACACTATGCAATCACAGAATATTTTCTTAGAAGAAGACAAATATATGCACAACTCTTTACTTTTCGCTATAATTTTCAGTTAGACCCACTTTATTTTCGTATTACCTCATTCCTTGTCATTTCAAAGTTAAAAAAATTCATTTACAATTCAATTTGTTTTATCTCGCACTTAGGGTCCGTTCGTTTCGCGGAAAATGAGCCATTTCCGGAAAATATTTTCCTTAAGTCATTTTCCAGGAAAATGACAATATTTTCTGGTGTTCGACTAAAACCTGAAAATGTTTCAGAAAATATTTTCCGGTGTTTGATACGGAAACACGGAAAAAATTTTCTGCTCACCAGATTGGCGAGCGCGAGCATCAAGCTTAAGGCTCGCCAGATCGACGAGTGCGAGTTTGAGATCGACAAGCTTGATATTCACTTGGTCTAACAACTAGCCAATAAAGAAGAAGATTGGAAACAAAAAATAAATAAATAAAAGGAAGAAAAAGAAAATTAAAAATTATTCGAATTAAAAAAAGAAAAAGAAAATAAAAAAATAATTTGATGAAAAAGGAAAAGGAGAAAAATAAAGGAGAGGAAGAAGTCGGGATTTATAGAGGTGTGAGATAAGAGAGATCAGTGAGGAAAATGTTTTTCACTTTTCAAAAGTGAAAAACATTTTCCTCTACTTTAGAAGACTTTTTTCCTTAGATGGAAAACATTTTCCTCAAGGAATTCATTTCCCGTGAAACGAATGCCGAAAAATCCGGAAAACATTTTCCGGAAATTATTTTCCGCGAAACGAACAATTCATGTAATTTCACCCCTCCATCTAACGTCCCAGGCGTACACTTTGTCATCAATTGAAGAACTACAAGCAATCTCAGTCGCTCTCTAATCGTCTAAAGTTAGATCTCATGAGCTCAATCACTCTTACTTTTTTTTTCAACTATCTCTTCCGGCACGCCTATGTCGAGTTTTCTTGAGCACAAACTTTTTATTTTTCCCTTTTCTTGTTGTAGTGTCAGAGACTACTTTGAATACTTTGTGGTATTTTGAAATGAATATGTTCTTATTTTCATGCAAATAATTTTATATGTGTTGAGAGCTATACTTTCCTTCACATCTTATTGGAGGATCTATCTTTTCGATTGATAAGATATAAGTTATTAACTTTATCTACGACAAAATTTAAGTAAATCTAATTTAGGTGATGTTCATGTATGTAATTAGCCCCCATAGTGTTTTGGGGCGCTTATTTAGCACGAGATCTATGAGTATCCTTTTGAAATAAGCAATGTCGGTCACGTAATCTATTTGTCGCGAGTAAGTACAATCAATCAAGGTCTGAAAATGAGTGGGCCCATCTTTTGCTTGGGCTCCACGTCTGAGAAAGGCAAAATGGCTTGTGCCACAAAGTATGGCCTAAGGCCCAAAAACATGGTCCCTTGGGCTTTTTCCACTCCAGATCGATTTATCTACGGCCCAATGCTTAAAAAGATGGACTAAAACACGAACTTCGGGCAAAAGTAATCTCAATTGGAACCCACAATAAAGAAAAAACTAAAACACTTGGAGCAAAAATAATCTCACTTTTGAAACCAAGAAAAAAAAAAAAAACACGAACTTTACTTGATAAACAAAAATATCCGTTGGATCTCACAAAAAGGATGAACTTTTACCTTTGCGAGTCTTGCGACAAAAATTACTCCACTTTTCAAATGAACAAAAAAATAGCATTAATTTTCACTAGAGAAACAACAATAGAAACAGTTAGACCTTCCTTCCTTCCTTCCTTCCTTCTAGAGAAGCTTATTTGGCATTTGATGTGATTAATGGCGGTGATGTGAACAACAAACATATCACTTGAGCCATATGAATGTCATTCCACTCGAATCATAATGAATTTTGTGTTCCATTTCCTTCAAAATTGATAAATTGAGAATTCATGATAGTAACTGAACTTCATAATTTGTTTGAATTTCACAAATTGGCTCATAATCAATTATACGAAACTCCAAATTGCAAATTTGTTTTGGGGCAAAATCTTAGCCATCCAATTTGAGATCTACATTTGAGGTTATACTCTTTTTCTTTGACCGTTACTTAAAATGAACAAAACAAAACACACATAAACGTTGTCTTTGTTTAAAATTACAGTGTCAATTTGGCTCAAGTGACATGTCTATCGTACACTATTAGTCATGTCAATTGCTAGTACACTTAACAACGGATATTTTTGTCACTAAAGGGGGAGGGGGAGGGGGTATTGTTTGAAAAATGTGGTTAGTTTAGTCCTAAAGGTATAATTTCATGCTTTATTTGGAATCCGGCTGATATTTTTGTCCCTCAAGCAAAACTTCATAATCTTTTTGTCATTTCAAAAGTGCGATTGCTCTTGTCCTCTGTATACAACTTTTAATGCTTTTTTCCGGCGTTTGACCGTTTATATTTGCATCAACCAATCAATCAGTCAACTACCACTTAACCATAATAAAGAAAGAGAACCCCATAATTTGCTCAATTACCCACTGGAATCTGATGAATAACATTGGCACTTGAGATCTATCTCGGCGATGCCACGTGCACATGTGGTCCATGCAAATAAACAAATCATTAGGAATTTCATTAATGTATTTGCGTGCAATCGTGCCCTAGAAGTAGACATGGTCCCCCACCCCCCCCCCCCGGCCCGTGGGGGCGCCCCCAGTAGAAACATGAACTTTTCATTTATTTAAAAGAAAAAAATAGTCATGGGGGCCTTAGTTTATTGCGATTAATAAATGATTTCTTATACAACTTTCAGCATGGCCGCTTTAAGCGTAAGCAAATGATCTGCCAGCAAGAGAACAAACTTATTGTTCTCATGAATCTTGACCATCCATGTCTTGCAAATTAATAGAAAATTCCAAGCATTTGCTGATTTATTGATTTTAATCTCGATACTAATATTTATGGTCAGAGGCGGTCGACCACTTGTTTATTGTGGGAAGGAAAGGGTGTAGCCTCTAACAAACCTTTTTATATCATCTATGCTCATAATAGGTCTGGTCCCCTAAGGAAACTCTCAACTTTAGGTGCAATATTAATTCTACTCAAAAAAAATTATCTGTAAAAAAAATTATTTTTTGTTAAAAAAACTTCAGTCACAAATCCATCCCGAACTTCAACTCTAGTCCCAAATCTGCTGCCATTAGCCCTTTGTCCAAAAATTGCCGTTAGTCGTTCCTAATTCCCCTAATTTTCATTACCATGGAAATACCATGATAAAGAGCTAATGGTGATTTTTGGATGAAGGATTAACGGAGGCAAATTTGATACTAGATTGAAAGTTGGTATTTAGAAAAAACAAAACAAAGTTTTGGGCATATTTGGGACAAGAGTTAAAATTGGTAAAATTTTTTAGACAAAAAAATTTGAGATAAATTTGGGACTGGATTTAAAATTTGGATTTTCTTATAGAAAGAAGTTTGGGATAAAATTTGGATTGGAAATAAACTTATGACTTTTTTTAGACAAAAAATTTAAGGACAAAACTGTGACTAGACCTAAAGTTATGTCTTTTTAGGGGGAGAAGTACACTATCAGTGCCATAAGTTGTGTACGACACTCATTTTGGTACCAAAAGTTTCCGTCAAATCACTTAAGTGCCAAATCGGAGAAAAAACGATCACTTTAATGCCACCGACGAGAGATTTCAGCCAGATTAATTACATGGCTTTTATATTTAAAAAAAAAAAAGTCGCGGTGGCTTTAAAACAATGTCGTTTTCTATCCTCCTCAAGAAACGACGTCGTTTTGCCATTATACGTGGACACCCTCACAAAAACGACGCCATATAGCTCATGGGGATTGAAATTAGGGTTTCTGCCGCTCGCCACTCAACCACCGTCATTCGCCTGCCATCGCTCGGCCACCATCGCTTCGCCACCATTGTAGTTGCTCGACTAAGGTAGTGAGGAGAGATTGAGATTGTTGCTCAAGCAAGAAGTGGCAGGAAGAATAGGAAGTGAGGGTGGAGGAGGAGGAAGAAGAGGGGTCGAAGGTGCTGCTGGTGCCAGTGCCGTTGCTGGTGCCGTTGTTGGTGCCACTGCTGGTGCCGTTGCTAGTGTTGGCGTTCCCTCTCTCTCTCTCTCCCTCTCTCTCCCTCTCTCCCCCTCTCCCCCTCTCCCCTTCTCTCTCCCTCCCTCCCTCCCTCCCTCCCTCTCTCTCTCTCCCTCTCTCTCCCTCTCTCCCCCTCTCCCCTTCTCTCTCCCTCTCTCTCTCTCTCTCTCTCTCTCTCTCTCTCTCTCTCTCTCTCTCTCAATTTGGGGATTTAGGGTTTTTAAGTTGAGGGAAGATTGTTGTTTGGATGGCTGATTGTACTCTCCAACAAGCCATGCCGACTTCAAAAATTAATAAAAAAGTGACACGTCAGATTTCCAACCAATTTCATCGGCGTTGGCACTAAAATGATCGTTTTTCAAATTTGTTGGCACTTAAGTGATCCGACGAAAACTTTTAACACCAAAGTGAGCGCAGTACACAAGTTTTGGCACTGATAGTATATTTCTCCCCTTTTTAGGGGATTAGGCCACTGATAATAAAAAGAAATAGATTTGGGATTGGATTTAAATTATTTTTTTTTTATAAAAAGAAGTTTGGGATAAAATTGGATTGGAAATAACGTTATGTGTTTTTTTAGACAAAAATTTTAAGGATGAAACTACAACTGGACCTAAAGTTATGGTCTTTTAGGGGATTAGGCCCCTGACAATTAAAAAAAAATTCAATTTATTGTCCAGTCCTATGTTTACGAAAATGTCCTCATCTTCCTATCATATTTTTAGATCTATTATTCTAATCGAGCTCTTATCACTCGCTAAAAGATCAAGGCTGTAAGGAAATGCATGTTGTTGATCTTCTAACTCAAATTATTGATGACCATCCATAATTCTTGATTCCATTCATCCACTAATTGGTGCCTCTTATCCACTAATTCACGAGATGGTAGCTACTCGTAATTTCAAGCAATATACATCGCAACTAACTTCTTACTTTGTGATGTCTCTGCATCAGTTCATTATGGGTTTCTTAATTCACGCATTACTCACTTTGATTGTTCGATTCATATACACAATCTTTCGGACATTTATTGATTGAACTCTTTTTCAAGTGTGTGAAAAAGAGTATGAGGAAACTATGCACGCATGTACCGCGTGCTCGAAAAGAGACTTCCATATTATCGGATTTTTACACTCATCCCCTATTAATTGTTTATTAGACGCCTTAGTCCATAGATTCGATAATTGAAACACGTTACAAAGATTGCCTTGAGCGCAATTATCATTAATCCCTTTGCTGCTTGACATGCTAAATCTTCTCTAGTAAATCTTTGGTTTCAATCCATGAGAGCACTCTTGATCTACAAAGAAAGAGAAATTAGAAACTAAAATATCCTAATGCTATGAGTTCGGTATGTATTCTATGGCATTATTGATGAAGTGAAAATCTTTGTTTCCATAAGAGTGTAGCCGAGAAGAAATGCTTGGTTCGTTGTTAACAAGTGCTTTAGGGCGCTCTTTCAACAACTAATTAATAAAAAATTTCTGTTTCCAGTAAATACATGATATATTCTCGTATTCTGCATGATTGATTACTTGGAATTTGAATTATTTCTAACTAAATAAATTTAATGATATCTAATTAAGTAAGCTGAACCAATACCCTAAGAGTACTTTTTAATACGAAAAAAAGAACTCTTACCGTACTGGATTTATCTCTTTATCGGTACACTTGACCATATTTTGTGCATACTCCATAACATGAAAAAATTCGTAAATCAACCTAGAATCGCTCGAGAGTCTCTCTAAGCCACCCATTAACAAAACCACCTTTTATTTTTCCAAATAACTGCAATTGATGAAATTCCAGTCAGAAAAAACAGCAACTAATGAAATGCCTGTTGCCATTTATGAGCGGAGGACCCAACAAGACATATGGTAGATGCGATGGGGGGTTACTAGGATTTTGAAGAATTCATTGCTGGGGACATTGAAGTCAAAGGTCAAAGTTTTTCATGATCGGACGGTGTGCTTGTGTGGGCACGGCGAGAGACCGAAAATACATGGATGGGGACTCATCGACAGACCAAAAATAGTGTTTTGTACCTGCCACCGCCAATCATCGTGTGCCCTTCTTTGTACAACCTTGACATTTCAAGCAGCCGTCAGATCCCTACTCAAATTTTATGACATGGGTAATTACAGTTTTTAATAGGGCATCACAATTCTCTAGTGCATTCTGCTAAATTTCATCAGATATGATAGTCGTATTGTTGGAGATTTCGGGTAATTATTAAAAACACATAGATGCGTACTCTTGGGTTTATTTGAAGAAAATGCACTAATATTATGATTCGAGCTTAGTCATTGAGCGAGAAAAACCATTTGCTCCAACTACTCCTTAGAGCAAGAATGCACTTTTAGCATGCTTCTTAGATCATTTGGAATGTAAAGGGAGGTATGGATGTCATGGCCGTTGAGATTGAGAAATTGGTGGACGGATTTAGCAATGTTCTTATCATAAATGTTAAGTCATATGCTATGAATACACAATTGACCCGTTTTAGGTCAAGGATTCGAGTCTTGATACGGTCTCCTATTTGTTAGTCTTGTTATTCAGTTTCTTTTTCTGTTTCGCTAGTTATCTTATGGAAGTAGTTTCATCCCCCAACTTGTCTTGTGCATGTAAGACCGTCATACACACGAGAGACTTGTCAAATTATGTGTTAAAAGTGGTGTTACCTATTAAGTCGAATGTTATGAGGGGACATGCTAAGTCATATGTTACAAATACATTGTTGGCTTGTTTACTAAGAGCTTAAATGGACCTGTTTCCTGACAGCCTAAATTTTTGGAAACCAAAAAAGTCTAGCAACGAGAAGTAAGTATTTTATGTTACGGATACATCGTGTGGCGGTGACATGTAATTTAATAAGTCAATTAAAAAGGAGATACGTAACGCACATAGTGTCAAATTAAATTAAATTCATAATGTGCGGACAATAATAATTGATCGATTATAAGAGAGTTGGAGATGTTGACTATGCTTTATTAGTAGTCGATACAACATATTCGACTCATCCAATTATTAGAAAAACTTGCTCTTCCTTTAACGCTCTCCCGCTTAAAAAATCACGATGAGGACCATCATTTGATGTTTAGATTTGGTTGATCGAAGGAATTCAAATTTAATTTATGATTTGGAAGAGAAGTAATTCACCCTAGTCTCCTCTTCTTATTTTTTCCAATTACAACCCATATGATTGTTTTCCCCTAGGCCCACCTAAGTATTTGTGCAAATTTATTTTTCATTCTTTTTCCATACAATTCAAATTATAATTTTAAGGATTTTCTTTAGTTTTCATTATTCCAAACAATATGGGAAATTTTACTTTTTCGACATTTCTTCACCTACATTTTTCTTAGTAATCTATCCACCTCTTAAAAATTCTTCCAAACAGTGTCCTGAAAAGAAAATTACTAATCTTATCCAAAATCATTTTTTTATCCTCCGACAAATATGCATGTGTAAATGATATTAAATTATTAACACAAATGATCATGTTCGATGTATTGACATCTTTCAACCTTTTACTTTTGGATTACATTGGGAATTCGAGCTTCTCAACTCGATTAATCTTCGTGAATGCACACAAATCATTACATCCACATACATCCTTGAACAATGAATGCATGCAAACTCGGAAAAGTTGAGATACTTTCAAACAAAAATCTTGTGACATAGCTTTCATTTAAACAGAGATACTACATTGAGTTATTGAAAACTTGAAGTACTTAATAAATAAAAAAATTAGGTACTTGATTGAAAAATAGACCAAAATTCAGGTACTTCAACCTTGCTAGGATATTCTCCCTTTGCCGTCAATTCCAAATTCCATTCTTTGAGTTTTCTTTACCTTTACTTTTCATCGTTCCAATCAATTTCAATAGACTTTCTATGAAGTTTCTTCACGTTCACTTTTCATACTCGTTTTTTGCACCTCTTAAAATTACTTCGAGTTCAATTATTACTTTCTTTCAACTTCTTATTCTTGGATGATATTAGGCATCCCAACATTTCATCTCGACCAATCTCCATAAAGGCAGGCAAACCGTCCCATCCACATGAATCATATCCTTCAACCCAATGAACGAACACGAACTTCGACAAACACTTATCCATCCATGAAATATATCGAGTTGTCAATATACCATGACAATACATGTCAATAGGACAGCAAGGATAAGCAGCATTGAAGCTGCAGTTGTACACAACAGAAAGTTACTATTTAGATCTGCCACAGGGACACTAACCCAAAGAATTGTCAACTTCAGCATTGGGATCCCGCCCATCCCCTCCAAACCCATCTTCTTCCTTTTGGTAGGGACAGTTCATGGACTTGAGGAAACGAACTGACTTTCTGGTGACTCCCCGATGATCTTAGGTCACATCTTCGAGGCCTATTTAGCAAGTGATGAGAGAATCCAAAAGGAAAAACAGTGCTTTTAGAGATAATGTTTTCCTCTGATTGATGCGTACATTGACATTTTCGGTTTCAAAAAGCATCGACTGAGTTTCCCAGAACGAGACGCTCTAGGTCCTGTGGCCAAATATGCATCTCCATGGATGCGTCCATGCGGGGTCTCCATGGATAAGATTGCTGCTGTCGTTGTTGCGCTCGACATGGTTTTTTGTTTGCTCTTCTCGAATCAAGGATTCGCTCGAGGTGTTATCTGGCCACTTGAAACCGGGAAATAAACGATTGAATCCTTATACATGAAACGCGGGTTTGACAAGATAAGAACGGCCACCACCTTGGTCCATGAGGCTTCATGTCATGCTTCCTCCAAACAGTTAGATTACCACAAAGCAAAGATATTTATCTTCAATGTATGGTCTACAACCACTTAAACATTCAAGCTACAGCTACTTGAGCTTAGTAGTAAACCCCACGCCACAGCCAGTCCCTACCTTTTATTGTCATGGAGTGTTGAATCGTGTCCAATTAACAACTTGAGCTTGACCCCGACAGCTCATAAACATCATAAAGATATCATATCAAAAGCTTTAATTTTTTTTTTTTTTTTGGTGCAACGAGCCCATGTGAACCAACCTCTCAAAAAGAGTACTCAAGTGTAACCATACAAGTTGACGACTATTTAGGAAAAAGCAATGAACTTACTTATGACGTAATGAGCTCACACTTAATGCATGTGGATTGGGATCTCACAAATTCCTTTACTTAAAACACTAAGATTAGTGTCATCCATTATAGTCCGACCTTAATTTGGTGTATGATTCAGTCACTTGCCTTCGTTAACCTAAAAGCCTATATGGAGCCATACCTTATCCAAGCTCTCTCATCCGACAATTGCTCCTCAACATTGCAAATTATATATACATCGAGAGAAGTTTTACTACATCTTGTAATGACTCAACTTGATCCGTGTACCGACCAAAAAAAAAAAAAAAAAAAAACTTGATATGTGTGAGTCAAACTTCCAAAATGAGCACTTAGGTATGACCATGCAAGGTGTTGACCAATTGGAGGTGTTTATCAACTTTATATCACTCTATGGGCTCGTTACGAGGATCTCGTACAGTAAGTTCTAAATTCTTCAATTAAAAAGTAAAATGTTAATTTTTGTCAAAAAATGTTATCTAAAACCTTTTTATTAAGGGAAAAAAAAGGAAAAAGTTATCCTTATACATTGACTCGGTGCTAATTTGTCTCTTCTCTTTCTGGAAATACCGCTTTGTAACCAGCGACAAAACCTCATCGCCACGAAGACCAAATTGTCATTTCCATGAAATGCCAAACTTACCTAATTCCGAAATCACCAATAACAAATGTCGTAACTTCTAGGTCTCCGAACCAGAATTCCTAAAACTTCTAACGCCCGCAAAACCTAGCCTCCTCCAACGCCGCCACTCATCGTCATTCGACGTTGCCTCCACAGCCTCTGGCAACCGCCTCAATGCAGCCACCCTCGGCCCATCTCTCTCTCTCTCTCTCTCTCAGGATACTGTTTTAAGTTCTCGACCACCAAAGATCGAGGTCGTTGATATCCTTGATGTGGTTTTTTAGGATGTCATGGAGCGTGAGAGTGCATGTGTGGCTGTGTGTGTCCCGGCTGAGGTAACTAGTACTAAGTCCGACGAAGGATGCGGCTACGATGACGTAGGGCAATGATGGCTAAAGCCAGGTCACGGCAAGCATTCTCTAATTGAAGCGACTTTTGGATTATTTTTTAATTTAAAATGATGGCAAGGACCTTTTTGGGGGGAAAGTTGAAATTTTCTAGTATGGTGGTTAAGTTAAAAGTGAGGAGGATTTTTCGCTTTTCGTATGATTAACGTATCTAAATTCTTAAAATTTGTCGTATAAAATAATCAAGTCCCGAAACTTTCAAATACTATAATCAAGTCTAAAAATTATCTAGAAAGTGCAATTAATGTACTTTTATTGATTCCATCTATCTTGAGTAATGGAAAAATGCATATTGAATTTTTAATAGACACATGGTGTTAATACGTTATTAAGAGTGCGTTTGGGAAGACTTTTGGGGAAAATCTTTAGAAAAATATAAAGACCTTTGAGTTAAAGGTGTTTTCTAAAATGCAAATTGTGTTTAGTAAATTGTAGTTGAAAAACCATTTGTAAAATACCTTTGAGGAAAATGATGTTTGGGGGACAAAGGACTTTTATGATAAAAAAAAAAAAAAAAAAAAATTACCAAAAGAAAAATAAAAAAATTTGACTGGTGTGGGTCATAAATACAGACATTATGTACTTAAAATTTTAGTTAAATTCACATCAAAATAGTTTATAACTTATAACCTAAAATGAAATCCAAGTTTAATTCCAGCTTTTGGTCATTTTCCCAAGTGTCGCACGATGCGCAGCTCCTTCTTCTGCCCACCAAACTCGACCTAGACCCTCGCCGGCGATCCCCAACCTCATCGCCCCCATGCCACCGCCACCGCCGGCCTCCGAGCTCTTATGGCACGCGGCCGCCGCCGCCTGCGTCAAGCTCCTCCTAGTCCTCTCCTACCAGAGCACCGACTTCGAGGTCCATCGTCACTGGCTCGCCCTGACCCACTCCCTCCCTGTCACCCGCTGGTACTTCGATGAGACCAGCCCCTGGACCCTCGACTACCATCCCTTCTTCGCCTTCCTCGAGCTCCTCCTCTCCTTCCTCGCCCGCGTCGTTGACCCCGTCATCGTCCACCTCCACCGCGGCCTTGGCTACGGCGCCGCCTCGACCTCCGGCGACCCCAAATCTGGGGCAGTGAGCTCGCGCGTGTTGTGTGACGCCGCCTCGACCTCCAATAGTCGCGCGACCCCGATCAGCCGTCACCGAGGCTACGCAACCCTCGCCTAAGGTCAGGGGACCTCGGCGAGGGCCACGCCTGGGTCGCACGACCTCGGCGAGGATCGTGCGACTCAGATCTGAGCCGTGAGGACCCAGATCTGGGCTATTGCGACTCTTTAGGGCGGCCCCTCACCATGGTCATTGAGTCACCACGACTCGCGGAGGTCGCCCGACTCTTCGACGACGATCACCTAGGTTGTCACGATCACGCCAGCATCCATCTAGCCATCACCAGCCCCTCGCAGTCAGGAAGAACCGGTGGAGAAGATGAACAGTGTCCTCACAAGGGCAAAAGACGGCAAAACAAAAAGTTCGTAAGGATAATTTCGGAAAAAAAAAAATGAACAGTGCCTGGGTGGGCATGCCAAAAAAGCTGAAAGCTCAAGGTAGGTGAGGACCTGCCTTGGGCTTTCAGCCTTCACAAGGTTGGCATTTGGAGAATGGGGTTCAAAATTTTTTGCTAAACACCCCTTATTTGGCCCAAAGGGCTTTGGACCCCCAAAGAGCTTTGGGAAGTGGTTTCCAAACGCACCCTAAGTAAGAGCAACATCGGTGAAATTGCCAAAAAAAGAAAAAAGAAAGATGAAGAAGAAGAAGAAGAATGAAAATGAAAAAGAAGTTAAAGCGAGGAAGGGGACAATGGCACCCTTGGGATGTATATGGTAACAATTCTGTTCTTAGAAAAAAAAAATCTATTTAAAAATATATATATATTTTAATTCCCTAGACGAGTTTTTGAATAGGAAAAATTTCTATTCCTAGAATAAGAAAAAGAACAAAAATGCCTTTGGTACAACCCTAAAAAATTTTATTCCCAATCTTTTCATTTACTTATAGAAATGTTAGTGGAGATTTAACAAATCATATTTAGATAAAATTGGACTTTAAGGATTTAAATGATTAAGATATTTTAGGATGGCCTTAAAAAATTCCAATGTAATAGTTAGTCAAAATGGATGGTTGCAAATAGCAGTAAAAAGTCACGCTAGTTTATAACTCACAATATAAGGAAATTAATAGTTAGACATTACAATAAATAGGTGCATAAAGCTTTTGAGCTTCTTAAATTGCAAAAAGAAGAGCAAACATTGCCTGGTGGAATGGCTAAGGACGGAATAACAAAGGATGGAGGCAATCCTAAAGTTAATGTGCTTATTTGCACAAACTCATAAAACCTTCAAGCAAATAACATCAGAAATCCATGGAGCATAGGTTTATTTGACAGCTATGAACACAAGACAAATGATAATACAAAAGACTTGTTCATAACCATTTAATTTTCATTAAAACATAATTGCAAATGATCATAAAAAATGTCTCCCATAGAATCTTAAGAGAAAAGGACGTCTTCTCTCTATAGAATCACCGAGCTTTTGCAACCTAACATTATCTCTAAAAGAAAACGGCATTAAGAAATTTATATAGTAAAGCCCTAAGAACTTATTCAATTTTCAATCCTATTTTCATCAAAAGATTTGCACAATTTTGTTTATGCTAAACTAATTCCAAACTAGAACTAACATTAAAATCTAGTAACACTACTCAAAATCTAATTTCAAAATTTTTTCCCAAATTTCTGAATTTTTTATTTTTTAATTCCTAAAAATGGGGACTCAAATCTGAAGAAGCTAATACGAACACCTAGAATGGGTGAATAGGTGTTTAAAAACAAACCTTGACAAATAAATGTGGAATATAATAAGTTGCAGACAAAGTCTGAAAATTTATCAAAGTTTGATTAAACGAGTTATCAAACTTCTGGTGCAAAATTCAGAATTAGATAAGAGATTGACTAGATTTTTGCGAAACTTAAATTGTTGCAACAAATAAAGTTGAAAAGAGTTAAGGGAAGAGAAAATTGCATTCGATATTTATAGTGGTTGGGTTTAAATCAAACATACGTCCACTCTCCCACGCTAACAGTTTTCTGATTGAAATTCACTAAAGTATTAACAAAGAAGTACAATATTTTGAGTGCAAACACTCAGCGGAAGAATTCTTTTTCCCATGCTAATTTACTCTTCTTGTGGTTTGCTCTCTTGAATACAATTTGTTAGAGCTATCATTGAAAAACAAATGGTTGGAAAGGCTTCAAACTTTAAAATTTCAATTTTCACGTATTATTTCAAATAGACTAAATGACCTCTTTAAATACCCCTCTACGCCTTACTAGCTATTGGCATTCTCTAGAGGAATTTCTTCCGATCAATTTGTTGGACAGAATTGATTAAGGAAATCTTATAGCCGTTTGAAGATTGAGATAAAAATCCATTGATTCTGATCGCCCAAACAATCAGAATCTAGGTTTTCATAAGTAGATACTTCCCAAAAGGAAACTTATCTTCAAGATTGATTTCATCAATTCGTGATTGATTCCATCAATGTATTTATAAAAGGTAAGTGAGATTCTTTATCAGAAAGCTAGATATTAAAGAAAAAATCTCTATAACGTTCATATTGAATCCTTGTTGTAAGATCAATAATTCTGAGTCTGATTATATCTTCGTTCTGGATTCGGTTTCAATTTGGATTACGTCAGAGTGTGAAAAACTTCTAGAATAAATAGATTTTAACAAGAGTTTGCGATATGACTTCAGAAATCTACTATTCTTCAGAATAAGAACAAGACCAAGAATAAGAAAGTTTTATCAACTTCAAAACCTAATAAGAGTTTTCTTAACAGAATCCGGTCAGGAGACCCAATTTAGATGTAGGTCTTACCCAAACCTTGTGCTTTGTAAAGAAGAGCATTAGGTTATGTTGATCTTTTTTTTCTTTTTCTTTTTTATAAAATGACTTTACTTCTCTGTTTTTTGCCAGAAATAAAAAGGCAGATTTTTTTTTACTTCTTGCTTATGTTCCAAATATATTCTCTGGCCACATTTTTATTTTGGAAAATAGAAAAATTAACTCATATGCACAAACGAATTTCTATTCTAGTGGAGCACAATCGACAAGCACTCCTCCCAAAATGACCACGCTTCGAGTAAGTTAGGAACTACACGAGGTTGATGCTTTGCCCTCACACTCTTCATCTTTCATCTAACAAATAACATCAAGAAAGTGATGAAAAGGAAAGATGGGGAAATGACATAAATGGTTTTTTAAACTTGGCACAATGTGCAATGTTATCTTTGAAATTTAATTTGTTTAATATAATCCTTGAACTTTATATACATGTTCATTTTGGTCCTGAATTATATGAAAAAATTCAACATTGTCATTTCATTAGGCCAAGTTAGCGGAATTTGCTGATTTGGCATCCATTCCGATATGAAAAAGAATATCAACGTAAATTATTCAACTCAAATTTGAATATAATAATCATTTTAATATGTTTAATTTGTCCAAATTGGAAAAGTGAGTATCCATGTTATTTGATGATATGGATTATTAAATAGATATTCCATGTATAACTTCTTCTTTTTTTGGGTCAATTGTTTAAACTTAACGGATTTGAAGCCAAATCAGCAAGTTCGGTTAACTTAAATTAATGGCAGGATAACACTGGATATTTTTGTATAGCCTAAGGACTAGATTGAACATTTACAAAAACTTTAGGGATTGCATTGAAAAATTAAAAGTTCATGGATGGTATTATACATTTGGCTAAAACTCAAAAATCATATTAAATAAATTAAAAGTTCTTAGATGACATCGCTCATTGGCTTAAATTTTAGGGACATTGTGTAATTATTCTAGAGAAAACACAATGTGGAGAAATCAAGCCAATTGCCCAAGTTTTAATCCACCCATGAAAAATGCAACGTCCTCGATTATAGGCCATGAGAATAAAGTACCAGTGTTGGTAAGTCCTAGCTTGGCTTGTATTGTGTTGTCTTATTAATTGATGAGTGGACGTTGAACCTAGCCAACCCGATGCATTAGAGTTGATGCTACGCTCTAAACTTATGCATTGAACATGAGCCGGCCCTTCGTCCATGAGGTTTAGTTGTGGATTGATCCCGCACCATCATCAACACGAAGGATGGTTATGGATTGGTTATGTGTGGACGGTGTACCAATAGCGGGTAATTCCGCACAAAACCTATACTAACCATGAGCGATCCATGAGTCGATCCTGTTTAGTAGCGAATCGATTGTGGATCAATTGACTCCACATGACTGAGTGACAATTGATGGTCAATCATGGGAATCAATGGCATAGGCCTTGGATAGACCAACACATGGCATGTTCGACCATGGATTCAGTCCACCCAATCGAGACCTGATCAAGACAAATGACCAAGGCCAACTACGAATGTCATTTTTATGACATCCAATAGACCAATCCTAATTGGCAATGGTCACCGACTTAATCACACTCATTTGGGAAAAGTTAGTGAATTTTTGGCAGGAACCTTGGTTCTCATAAAATCGTCAGTTGTGTATAAATATGAACGACTTCTCCAATTAGGCGACACCCTATGTTAGTCTCAAGAATGCCTTGAATGAGATTTGGACACAAATCAATAAATGCATAGATGAATCACCATACTTAGGTGTCCCCTAGAATATTATATCATAATGACCCTAAAACATAGCCTTAGTGAACAAGGCAAGGGCCAACCAATTAAAAAGAGACATTAGGCATCAAAATGGACTCATGTGTCCCTTAGGATCATAGGTACATCATGAGCCTAAATTGAGCCTTGGAGAGCAAGTAAATAGGTGGACCAATCACAAGTGAATATCAAGGGGCATAGGCACCAACTTGAGAGGATAGATAGACTAACTCGTCATTTTGGTGTAATCATGAACTTGCATAAAAATGTAAGTGGAAAAGGCCTATAAATAGTAGAAGCCACCCTTGCTTTTTTGCCATTTCTCTCCTCTCTCCTCCCTTCCTCTCTCTTTCATGCCCTCCTCCTCCAAGCCACCTAAGAGCCGACTGGTTACCAAAGAGCATCTTGGAGTTAGGTCCAAAAAGTTGTAAATAAGCTTTCCTAACTTTTCGATAAGGCAATTTGTTGCGCGTATCGATTTTAGGATCATGTCATCATTCGCTTGTGTTGGCTTTTTATTGTTATGCTTGTTGTGTTATTGTTTGCTTGCTCTAGCATTAAGTAAGTTTATGGTCTCGCATGAGTGTCGAGCACACCCAGATGTCGAGGAAAGGTCTAGACGACTTTGGATGTATGTCAAGGTGAGTGCACGACCAACACTTGGTTTCGAGACAACATTGAGGCATGTTGTTACTCGAGATAAGCATTGGGTCGTTGCTAAAGCCAAAGTGAACAATTCCAAGTCAAGACCACGAGCTTGAATCGCATCCGGCATGAGTTTAGTTAGTAAGGCACAAGAGTCATTCATTGATTCACCTTGTATGGCACACCTTCGACCTTTCATCCAGCTAATAAATCAAAATAAAAATGGGTCGATTGATATTAGAATGCATGGACACATGATGGACCTTTATTGTCGATGATGGGGTATGCCGGGTCATTGCTTGGGGTAAAGCCCCGGATGCATCTCAAAATTGAGATCCAAGACGATGCCGGCTCGGGTGAGACCAATGCCTAAGAGTCACCTTGGATACGGTCTTGATAATGAGATTGTGACGATATCTATTACCAAGGGGGGACCAGTGCCCGGTTGATACCGGAAGAGTCGATGGATTTCGACCAACTAAACTAACTAAAATAAACTAGAAGTCCACGTGTGGTCCTTGATTTGATACATGTGTGGTGCTTAATTTATGCATGAGTAATGCTTGAACCGATGCTTGAATTGAAGCCTGCAAAAGCTAGATTTATTTTGGTATTAATTGTTGATTCCTTGCATTATTTGAGCATTTGAGTGTATTGGGTCACTTAATGGCCGAACGGGTGATAAGTTGCGAGTCATTAAAAACCTTGTTCTTTATGTGCTTACCTTTTGTTTTTTATTTTGAAAGCACTTTAGATGATTGAGAGCCTTCCTATGCATATAGAAGGCAAGACACAAATTTGCTATTAATTTGTCATCGCCAAGTGGGTGGTGATCTCCTATCCAAGAATCAATAGCTAGACATCCTCCTATAGGAGAATTAGAAATTTCTACTTATTGAGTCGTCGACTCATTCTCGTTGTTTTCATAATTTCAAGTGTATGATGGATGAACCAACCCCGCTGACCATATGTCCCTGCCTTCCTATTGATACAATTACCACCGTGACAGAGATAATAGATATAGAAGAGGACGTCATCTACCGGAAGTATACCATTACCGTATGGGTCCAAGAAAGGGATAGACACTATGGTCCTGCATATGTACGAGGCATGGTGCCTCATTTTTTACGGGGACATCATAGGTCTCATCCATGGCTTCATCCCCCCGATGGATTCCATAGGAACTCCATAAAAGGAGAAGTCTAAGATGGGGCTGTTTTTGGGAGAAGCTCGGTAGAGGAGCCAAGCTACCCTAGCATTTTGGATCCTTGATGTATGGTAACAAAGATACATAGCCCAAGACTAGGACATGGCATCTGACTATAATTGCTTTTGAAATATATGTGTTTTTGTTTGCTTGGCTTGTATATGCTTTGTCCAACTTTCATGTTTGTTTTTATGGGGATTTTTTTTTTTTTTTTATGACTCACTTCAGCATGTGCTTATTCAAATTAAAATATTTTGGGATGTTCGACGTGCCTAGGACGTCGATATTAACCTGCCAGGGGGGCATGACAAAAAAGCTAAAGAGGATGGCCACGAGAGTGGGGGTTTAAGTGGGAGACGAACCATTGAACAATGGGGCGGGAGGTCGGAGACGATAGGGGTGTTTCCCAATGTTGTCAAGCTCACGCATGTTCTCATCGCCTTGGTGTTGCTTGGGATGGGACCAAAGGGAAGAAAGGGCAGCTATTGGGAGAACACGGTAGATATTCAATACCTTCACTTGAGGTAGATCATCAATAAAGAATCCAAGTCTATTTATTAAGTTGGATCCACTTTTATTCGTAAGTTTAAGCCAACAAATTATAGACAGGATGATATTATATACTTTATATCACACCACCTCAATTCTCTAATGTGAGTTCATTCAATTCGCATGTGCATCTTAAACTTTTTGAGATAACGGCTCTGATACCATTTGTTGAAAGCGTATAATAGAAGTTTGATATTTTCACCTAAGAGGGATTGGTAATAAAAAGCCCAAGTTCGAATCTGTCGACATATCAATTAAACATGCTTTCGTTCAAAAATTTAAATCAATGAATTATAAGCCAATTAAAATATATTAACTATTTCAAATCATGCCAAGTCTCCAATTAGACTATTTTAATATAGCTCGTAGGCACATCTCAACAAAGGTGATGCACATTTCACTCCAGCATCAATGTCAAATGTTACACAAAATATTTAAGAAGTCCAAGTCAAATTTTTTCCCTCGATGACACGAGTGAAGCTAACAAAACTTTGTGTCTTATCACATCAGCTTTAGACCTTAAGATGCACACACATCCTCCTTTTGGGTGTTGGAATTAATTGAATGGTTAATACTATAAAAAAAACTTTAAAGTGATACGCATGTGATAAATTTATCTTAAACTAATTTTTTTATTATAAAAAATCTCAAATTAATACGTCTGTGACAAATTTATGCTACACTATCTTTTTAACTACCAAAATTCCTAAATTGGTATATTTGTAAAAAATATATTTTTCATTTATTTTCATTAAATTGGATTAATATCACAAAATATCGCAAAACTGATATATCAATGATAAACTGAGAATAAAATCTTAAACTGGTAAATATATGAAAGCCACATATTATTACACTTAGTAATTTAATAGTAAAATTTAACAAAACTAATAAAGAGTAAATTTATTATATGTATATTAGTTTGAGATTTTTAACAAAAAAATTAATTTTAAATAAATTTATTATAGATATATTAATTTTGGACTTTTTGTGATATTAACCAATATCAGAAATAAGATTAACCAGTGCTCCATAACAAAACCCCTGCATCTACGGTTACCTTTGCGGATTCATCCAATCTAAGCATGTTTGCAGCGAAGCAATGTTTTACTTTAGGACTTGTCCGGAAAATCTCCATATGACTTGTCTTATTCTCTGGCTCTCTCTCTCTCTCTCTCTCTCTCTTAATGCATGGGAGGAAGTCAGTCGTCCACGTGCTCCTAGGGACTCTCTCGCTCTCTCTCTCTCTCTCTCTCTCATGTCGCACGCATCACATTATCAAGAAACCCCATCAGCCGTAACCCCAGAGAAAAATAGCAGCAGACGAACGAAACATCTTTAGCCCTCGAAACCAGAGAGATCCCCACCAGAAGAAACAACCCACAATCTCAAAAGCAGAAGAAAAGAAGAAGAAGAAGAAGAAAGCATAATAATGGAGGCTCTCAAAGAAGGCGGCAACGAGATCAGCGGCGTCGCCGCGGACCAAGACCAAGACGCCGGCGACGGAATGCAGTGCGCCGACCACCCCTTCCGCGGCAACCTCGGCGGGATCTGCGCCTTCTGCCTCCAAGAGAAGCTCGGCAAGCTCGTTTCCTCCTCCTCCCCTCTCCCCCTCCCCCGCCCCTCCTCCTCCTCTTCCGCCTCCTCCTCTCCTCCCTTCAGATCCGGCGCCGCCCCCCGCAGCTACGCCGCCGCGTTCCCCCCCGCCGCCTCCTCCGTCTCCGTCAACCCGGCCGTTTCCCTTCCCTCCAACCGCCAAGACGGCGGCGGGGGCGGCGGCGGCGGCGACGTCTACCACGCCCGTAGGGCGTCGAGGATCGTGCCCTTCCTCTTGGCCAAGAACAAGAGCAGGAAGAAGAAGAAAGCCGCCGCCGGGGCCACGACGGCGGCGGAGATGATCTCGTTTAAGAGGAGCAAGTCCACGGCGACCCCGATGAGGGGTGGCGGGCGGTTCATGGACGAGGAGGCGGGCAACGACGACTTTAGCCCTCGGCGGCGAGGTGGGTTCTGGTCTTTCCTCCATCTCTCCTCTTACTCTGCTGCTTCTGGCTCTGGCTCTGGCAGTGCGGTCGCGAGGAGAGACTCGAAGTCACACTCGCAGTCGCAGTACACGTCCAATGCAATGAACGGGCCCATCGTCGAAGATGGCAACAGCGACAATGCAGGCTCCAGTTCGGCTTCGGCGGCGACGTCGTTCGAGAGGAAAGTCTCGAGATCCAGATCCGTCGGGTGCGGAAGCAGGAGCTTCTCGGGCGACTTCTTCGAGCGGATCTCGACTGGGTTCGGGGACTGCACCCTCAGGAGGGTCGAGTCCCAGCGAGAGGCCGGCGGCCGCAGCCACCAGAAGCCCAGGATCTCCGCCGCGCACGGCGGCGAGAGGGTGAGGTGCGGCGGGATCTTCGGCGGGTTCGCGGCGATGGCCTCGTCGTCGTCGTCCTCATCTTCTTCGTCGCACTGGGTGTCGACAGGTTGTTCGGCCGATCAGGAAATGGCCCACAGCAGCAGCAGCAGGTCGTCGGCGACGGCGGCCGTCGTTCACGGAGGAGGAGCAAGGGGTCATAGGAGCTGGGGCTGGGCGTTTGCGAGCCCCATGAGAGCTTTCGGGAGGCCTGCGTATAGCAAGGATGCGAAGAGAGAGAAGAGTGTGGTCGCCAGTAGAAACCGCAATAACGCCACGACAAGCCCCAATCTGGCTGCGATTCCTTCACTTTTGGCCGTGAGAGGCTGAAGACTACAGGAAGACTCTTTGAATCCCTCCCTCCCTCCCTCTCCCGTCTTCTGTTCATTTTTCGAATATTGGTCTCCACTACAGCAGAAGTGTGTATCTACTCTTAAATTTTGCTCTTTTGCGCTTTAAGCTTAAGAAAAACTTTCTTGGGGTTCGATTACTTCTGGTCTTTGATGTGGATCGAGTAATAACGTGTATGGTTTCCGCTTCAAGATCAGTGGAATGAGAACTGGTATTATCGTCAGTGAAAGAGCGCAGAGAGAGAGAGAGAGAGAGAGACGAACGTTGTTTCTTCAGCTTATCATATCCCTCGTGTAATTCGACCGACGTTTGACGATGATATGTTGCTGTCGAATCTTTTTGTGATTGGTGTGGTCGACGAACGAGAGATGGACTGCCGCATCAGGTGTTCGTGTTGGGGTCGCTTCCGCACACGTGCTGGTCCATGTTTTGGTACTGTTTCCGTTGGCCCAGCCCGTGAAATTTGGCTTGTTCTGGTGGGGGGGAACTTGGTCAAAATCTGGATTTGGAAGATCTAACATGTTACGGATGAATCTAGTACTGTAATTTCACGTGAAAATGTTTTTGAAATTTCATTGTTTTTTCTTGGGCAATTGGTTGTGTTTTTTTTCCCGTCTTTTTTATTGGTGCGTGCGAAAATTTTGATGGGTATTTGTCATTTTTTTTTCTTTTCTTTGCTGAGTTTCGTCAATTGGGAAATTTGGGAGGTGCTAACTTAACGAGTTCATTAGTATATTTTCAGTTAAGTAGCTAGAAAAGAAAAGGATTGGACGGTGTCATAATGGAGACCTCTTTGGACAAAGAGTAGTTGGTGCCTACATGATATCTAATGGGACTGAACGATCATAATTGCCCTTTGACCATATCGCGTACGAGCAAGGACGATGAAATTTCCTGGGGAAAAATACAAGAAAACAGGGTTGCAACCTCATAGAGAAAATGCTGACACGGTTCCTCTATCCCCTGTCTCAAAATTAGGGGTGTAAATTGAGCCAAGTCGACTGGAATCACGTTCTTGGTGCTCATTAAGCTCTAGCACGACCCAATTAGAAAATAGATATGTTTGAACTTGACTCGATTAAAATCAATAAATAGGCTTGAGTTTTTTAAGCTCAAATACTGGGTAAAGTCGGGTATTTCGTGTCTATTTTTGTAATTATAAAGTGCATCTTAAAAAAAAAAAAATGAAAGCTAGATTAGGTTTGATTAGTCTTCCAAGCTTATCGAGGTGAGCTCTAACAAGCGTGAATTGCTCGACAAGACAAAATAACTAGACTCGATTTCCCATGTATCTAGAGTAGTCCTAGATTAGCGTAGCATCTTTTCTCCTAATATTCTTTTTCATAAAAAAAATATATATAAGATTAATATCATTAAAAATTTTAAATTAACGTCTCATTACATTTGCACCAAAATTAATTTTCATCTCATCAAAAATCCCAAACCAATTTTTCCAATCTAAATCTATCCATAATTAATTTTCGTGAGATAAAAATTAATTTTAAATAAATATGCTATCATATTAATTTTGGGTAAATGGATCGTGAACGTTTTAACTTGAGATTTTCAATAGTAGTAACGGGGAAATGCAGGATCAGGAGTATCTTCGGGAGTCAGGGCAGTACAATCTTTTAGTATTTTTTAATTCTACAATAAGAAATGGAGCAAATCATACCCAGAGAGACCAGGCCTAGGCAAAAATATATTGAATAGCGGTCTGTAATCTTTCCCGAAAATGACTGGTCGTGGTCATTTTTTATGGGGAGGGGCCATGAAAATTCGTGGAAAAAAGCACACAGAAAAACACGACAAGTCTCCTGGCCCTTGTCAAAGTACAGAGGTCGTAGGAACAAGACACCGGAAAAGCTGCGGAACGTGGGACTCTGTAAAATCGCAGGTCAATTATTAATTAGGGGCCCCCTCAGAATCTCACCCTTTTCACTTTTCACTTCAACCCCCCTCTCTAAAACGCCTGCATTTTCTATTTCGGATGTGGGGAGAAAAAAAAAAAGAGAATTTCAGGTTAGGATTTTTTTTTTTTTTTTTTTTTTTTTTTTTTTTTATGGAGACCTTGGAAAAGTACGAACATAAACCCTGCGGAAAGCATAAGCACGAAAGGCCTTTTCTAATCCAAGGGCCCCAAGGCTCGTGGTTTTGGTAGTGGTCCTCCTACTTAGATGACATTTAGGAGAATCTTGAAATTCCGAATCTTGACGATCGGTAACCTTTGGATCATAGAAGAATACATTTTGATCTTCCATTAAAGATCTGTATTGGTGTGGTGCTACATTTTGGATAAGAAGTAGAAGTGCTTTTTGGATAATAAGGACCCGTTTGGTAATGTTTCTGTTCAAAAATTGTTCTCGGAAACAGAAATAGAAAAAATTATTTCTATTCCGAAAAATAATTTTTGAATAGAAGAACACGTTTGGTAACTACACAAAATTTATATTACTAGAATAGAAAAAGAACATAAACACATTTGGTAAACTTGTATAATTTTTTTGTTTCTTTTAATTTTTAAATATTTTTATTCTTTTTTTCTTTTTCACTTTGGCCGATGATGGCCGGTAACCGGCTAGGCGACGTCTAGCCTCGCCAGGCCAAGGCGAGGCTCGGCCTCACGCTGACTAGGGAGGTCGAGCGTCGCCGGCCACGGTGAGGCTCAGGCCAACGAGCCTTGCCGTGGCTCGGCCTCTACGATGTCGGCCATGACTGGCAAAAGGAAGATTAAAGGAAGAAGAAAAATGAGAAGAAAAAAAAGTATTTCTTAAAGTGTTCCCAAAAAAAGAAACACGTTTTTTCTACTTCTTGTTTCTATTCTAAATCTGTTCCCGGGAACAAAAAAACAAAAATTTGTGTTCCGGGGAATATAAACACATTTAAACAAACGCGCCCTAAATCAATCTTTCCAAGAACATAAAAGTACGTTTTCATGAAAAGATTTCTTTGGCCATTACTATCCATGACTTCAAGAGAACTCAAGAGTGTGTAATAGTGTGAAGACAATAAAATTTCGAAAATTAAATCCGCATTCGAATATCAATAAATAGTAATTGTTAGGACATCTTATGCAAATATTTCTTTAACTATCTTATGTCCCTAATTTGTCGGAAAGTATTTATTAATAGGGGCAAAATATCAAACTAGGGTAGCGTCGAAATACATGCATGGAATTACACAGAATACCCATAAGATCCTCTCAATTATGTTAACTAGAAAATAGGAAAAATGTATAACGATAATAACAATAGGGAAAACTACATAAAACTATCAAATTTGGGGAGTAACATACGTCATCTATTGCCCATTCTTCCCTCCATTTTGTTACAATTGGTAATGTGTAATGCACATTACTTTTTAATGTTAAAAGTGTATTTTCATTTCTTTTTTTTTATAAGAAATCTCTTTTACCCCCATCTTTGTAAAAAGGAAACTAGAAAAATAAAGAAATTGGAGAAAACAAATGAACTAAAATATTCACATCGTAAAAGAGATACATCAATAGCAATATTTAAAGATAAAAAAAGTTGAGAGGATGAATGTATTATCATAATACATCTTAAGAAAAGGCAACGCAACAGGTAAAGTGGAAAATACCTCAATAGAAAGGTCAAATCGGAAAAATAAGATACTCATTATGTACCTTTAAAATGTTAATTAATGAAAAATAATTGATGAATAAAAGGTATTTAAAAATATCAAACTGGATTTCTGTTATTCATTTCCCTTTCTCATCTATTAGAATATTTGTACCAGTCAATCGTTTTTCATATGAACGATCCCTATAAATATACATAATGAGTAAGCAAATTTTGTCATTTGGGCAGTTTGTTATTGATGCCATTTCCCTTTTTATTAATTTGCATTTATTATTTTCCTTCAAATACCTCATCTAATACTATTAAAGTCTCTATACGTATCATATTTCAACAAAATTTTATTTTTTAATAGTATGATTAATTTATATTTTCCTACTTTTAGAATTTTAGTTAAGTTAAATTCCTGCCGTTTTCTATATATATATATATTTGTCTCATTTTTTACGATATTAATGATAAAAGAGAGATTTACTTAGAGAATGAAATAAAAATAGACTTTTACCATTTAAATGTCATGCGCATGGCACATGCTAACTGAAAGATAAAATAAAGCTTACGAATGTAGTATAATGAAAGTCGAGGGGATATTGTGAAACAGTTGAAAGTTCGGGGGCAAACGTCTGCCACGCTCAAAGGTTATAGGGTTTTGTATAATTTTCCAAATATAATAATAATAATAATAATAATAATAATAATAATAATAATAATAATAATAATAATAATAATAATAATAATAATAAGGGTTAATATCCCGAAAAACCCCAAACCGGTACACTTATGACAAATTTACCCCAAATTATTTTTTTAACGACCAAAAACCCCAAACTAGTATACCTTTGATAAATTTACCCCAAACTGGTATACTTGTGACATATTTACTATTTGTTAGTTATCGTTAAATTTTACTGTCGAATTATTAAGTTAAATGATACGCGACATTGACCGATATATCGATTTGGGATTTTACGCTCCGTTTGTTACAATTTACAATTTTTGTGATTTTTTTTGTGGTATTAATCCAATTTAGTGAAAGGTATATTTGTCACAAATTTATCAGTTTTTGGTTTTTTGCGATCGAATAAATTAGTTTGAGGTAAATATGTCATAAATGTACCAGTTTAAGATTTTTTATAGTCAGTTAGGGTAAATTTATCATAAATGTACCAGGTTTTGGGTTTTTCAAAGGTAAAAAAAATAGTTTTTGATAAATTTGTCGCATGTTTACCGGTTTATGGTTTTCAGGGTAATAATAATAATAATAATAATAATAATAATAATAATAATAAAAATAAATAAATAAATAAATAAATAAATAAATTATTATTATTATTATTATTATTATTAGAGTCATAGGGTGAGACCGTAATACAAAGAAAGTTCCTTAAATGTACTAGTAACAAAAATTTGATGAGTAAGTCTGCATGTGCTAGTGGACAGAGGCGGGTCCTGGGCCAAAAAAGAATCTGAGGAAAATCTGGAGAGTCATGTGGGTTGCGAGACGATGCTAATAAATATGGAGGCCCTCCCGCTACATGACAGATTAAATTGTGGTAGAAGCTCCTGAGCTAAGTTCACATGCCCCCCTCTCCACATCTACGACCTCAAGCCTGACCAAAAACTCATGCTCATCACATCATGTGCAGTTTCCCAGCTAGTGGTCCAAGACCAAATTTGATGATGGGGATGCCACCTAGTCCATGTTCCAAGTCAGATGTTTTGCTCACCACTCTGATGATGGGCCTCTAGATTGTTCAAAATTCAAGAATTTTTACCCAAATGAGGTACTAGGGAGGGTCCTCTTTATCAAGTACTAAGTACGATGATTTGGAGTACCTCGACTAGTTTCATGACACAAAGCTTCGATATCTTTTGAGATGTGGTGAAATTAAGACGACACGAAGATAATTGGCACGATCTCGAATCCGTAGCTCAAACTCAAAGGAAAATCGAATATGGGTATCACTTCAAAATTACTAAATCCATCCTAAACCCATTATATGGATTCTAATTTCAGTGATAAACTTTTCGGTTCTGCCAATGTAATCCTGAACATTTGCAAGAAATTCCGATACTGTTCTCTCAGCCAATTGTCGCAAGAAACTGTCTACATGACGATCCACGTAGGAAGTCATTTCGAATAAAGTTGTTCACATCAATAGGAGAATCCGCAATGATTTTACGCTAGGTCAGTAATTTCGGTACAATTGGCCAAAAGAATTTTTGATGGTGGGCCCACCAACAACACGTGACTCTTGCAAGGGAGACATAAAATGAGAGTCGTATGCAATATTTTCTCCCACCATTCTTAAACTTGTTCAAGTGGGTTGTGCGACATTGGTATTTATTGATTTCGATTACCCACTACATTATATCTTTCAATTTCTTTGTCCAATTGACATACCTTCGATGGAATCTCACTAATTTTGTCTGGTACACGTGGCCAATTGTTCATGTACCACGTTTTCACTTTGCTAGAAATATTGACTTAGCACATCAAGCACAAGCATCCATGTTCAAATGCTATCTCACAAGCGACATCTCAGACATAAAGGATAGTACATTCTCTTTGTATAGTTATGATCTCCTCAATTTATCAATATAAGCTTTTGAATTGGACTTTCAAAATGAGATTTAGAGGCATGTTTTGTTTTAGCTTCTAAATCATTTGATATATTCAACTTTGGCAAATAAAGTTCCTGACTTGTTTAGAGTGAATTTTAATTTTTATGTATCTATGACTTGCGCACTTGGACTTAAAAAAAAACAAAAAAACAAAAATCAAAATTCTCGAAACTTTCACATATATAGTTAGATTCACATATAAATTTCTTGTAAATTTTCTAAAGTTTAAATAATATTTTCAATAAAGGGAAAAAGTACTTTTTGCTTTTAGACGAGTATGAACAAATTGCACTTCTTTTGAGAATAGAAGATTAACTCTCAAACGTGATTTAAGCGTTTAAATAGGGAGGCCCTTATGTTATATGACAGATTAAATTGTGATGAACCTCTGACCTAAGTTCGCATGCCCCATCTACACATCTACAACCAATGTCTAGCCAAATAATGGTCCAAGACCAAACTTGATGATGGGCGGTTGACTTAGTCCAAGCTCCCTACCCCAACTCCCCCGAGAATGGTGGGGATTCGAATCTCCCACCTCCTCCCTCCATGTTGGAAGGGTGGCCACTAGACCAAATCATTTTTTATTCGCCACTTTAATGGGCCTCTAGATTTTCGAAATTCAAGACTTTACCCAATAGAGGTTTTAGGAAGGGTTCTCATGATCAAGTACAATGATTTGGAGTACCTCGGCTAGTTTCATAATATAGCCCCAGTATCTTTTGAGACATCCAATAAAATTAAAATGATATGGAGATAATTGGAACACTCCCGAGTCCATACCTTAGACTTGAAGAAAAATCGAATACAGATATCACTTCAAAATTACTAAATCTATTTTAAATATATTGTATGGATGTTAATCTTAATCACAAACTTCTCGATTTTGTTAATGCAATCCTAAACATTTGCACGAAATTCCAATATAATTCTCACAGCATTGTAGGAAACTGTCCATGTAGCGATCCACGCAGGAAGTCATTTTGAATAAAGTTGGCCATGCCTATAGGACAACTAGTGATAGTTTTATACTACATCAATCATTTCTAGTGACAATTAATCAAAAGGACTGCATTGAAATTCCACGCAAAGATTTAGGATTTTATTAGCAAAATTGAATATTTTTTTACTGAACTACAATAGGTTTAGGATCGATTTAGTAATTATCATCACTATTATCAAATGAGATTGAGATTGATGTTACACTGGAATCAAGAGATATTTGGCAAATGGAAAAAAATTGCACCGGCCATTTGAGAAAATATTGCATACAACTTCGATTCACATCAACCTTGCAAGAATTCTTTGACTGAACAACATGCGTCATCAGTTTATGGTGGGCCTACCAAGAATTCTTTAACAGAGAAAGCGACCCTTGCCTCTAGCGGACGAGGGTTATGGCACCCTCACCTATGATCAATCGTCCGCCATGGCTGAGTACCAGCCACTAGCCAAACTGCAAGAAAGGAAAAAGAGAACAGAGAGCAAGCGAAATCGTGAAGCAAAGGAGAAAGAGGGGTTTCAAAAATTTTTATGGTGGGCCTACCAATAACACATATCATTCCGTCGATAAACTCTTACAAGGATGACATAGAATCAAAGTCGTATGCAATAATTTCTCTAGATATTCTTAAACTCCCTCAAGCGGATTATGCAACGTTGGTATTCATTGCTTTCGATTCCCCACTACATTGAATCTTTAAATTTCTTTGTCCAATAGACATACTTTCAACGAAATCCCACTAATTTTGTGAGGTACAAGTGGCGAATTGTTCATGTGCCCCCTTTTCACTTAGCTAGAATATCGACTCAATAACACTTGAAGTTACTTCCCAAATGCTTTGACGCAATATATTGCGTATGCATTATATATATGGTGATGATATTAACTCATATGGCCATATTTTATCAGTGAAATAGAAATATAATAGAAATCGTCTTTAAGAGAGATTGCCGAGTAGTTGATGGCTCCGATCTTGAAAAATGGTATGGTTCGTAAAAGAAAATTATTGACTATTCGAATCCTTCTCTCCTTTTTGCTCAGTGAAAATTTCTCTTTATTTTATTTGAATTGATTGGCTTTTGAGTAGTCCCCAATCTATCAATTTATATTTTTGAACTGTACTTTTGAAGTGATATTCAGAGTCATGTCTTGGTTTCAGTTCCATGACCTACATCTAAATCATTTGACATATCAATTGAGTTTGGCTAATAAAGTTACTGACGACTTTAATTTTTTACATATCTACAGCTTGTGCGCACTTCCAATTTTTTTCTAAATGGAAAATTCCTGAAACTTTTGCATATATACTAATATTCACATGTTAAATTTCTTCACAATTTTCTAAATTTTAAATAATATTTTCAACAGAGGAAAAAAGAAGTACCTTTTGCTTTTAGCATAGGACAAACCAATCCCACTTCTTTTGAGAAGAGAAGATTTAATTCTTAACGCGATTTAAGCATTTAAATTAGGGAGGGAGGGAAGGGGAGAGAGGAAGAGAGAGAGAGAGAGAGAGAGTCGTGTTTAGTCAAACTTTTGGATAGTGCCACCTTCGACCAATGGAGAAACGACACACAAAACGACAACCGACAGAAACATTTCGACATAAAACAAAGCGTAACCCAAACTCCTCTCGAGTCTCAACCCCCTCCGTCCTCTCCTCTACTGCGTCCTGACTTTGTGACTGAGAAGCATCGCCCGGAGCTCCGCCGCATCGATCTCCGCCGCGCGGTTCGCCGGCCTGTAGTACCCAGTCACCGGGTCCGGGGCCCACGCCGACGAGGCCCCCCCGGGCTGCTCCTTCATCGCCGCCATCTCCTCCACTTTCCCGACGAGGCCTGCCCTGGATCCTCCCCTGCCGAATCCGGCCGACGCCGCACCAGGCGCCGACGCCGCGAAGCCCCGCCTGCGAACGGATTCATCGGTCTAAATTAATCAGACTGCCTTTGTGTTTACATTCATTATCGCAATATCAGCTAACCATCTTTCTACGAACCCGATTATCTTCTTTAGCATAATTCAGTTCTCATCACACGACAGCAGCTAGCAAACCAACAAGGACAGGCGCGACAAAAACACTCACCGAGCGACAGCGAGGGAGAGCCTGACCGCGATCGCAGCGGGGACGAGCTTGGAGGAGGAGGAGGTGAGAGAGCGAGCCATATCCGTTCTTATTTATATGTATAGAAAGCCGAGATAGGACTCGTGTTGTGGGTGCGGGGGCGCTGCTGCTGTAGAGGGAAGCTCGTCTTCTTGGGAACCCCGGAGAGGGGAAGAAGACGAAGAAGAGAGCTTCTTCTCCGCAGCAGCAGGCGAGGACTGGTGGGGGGTCGAAAGGTGGCGTGCGAGGAGCTTTGAAAATTAGGGTTTGCGGGCGGTGGAGGGGTGCTTTTATAACGAGGGAGAGAGAGAGAGGAGCCGGGCCCTTCTAGGAAGAAGAGAAAAGTGGTTTTATGTTGGTGACGTTTGCCTCCTCTTTTGACGTTCTTGCAAAGCGACCCCCGAGATTCACATGGTGTAATATAAAGAATGACTTTTCAAAAATAATACTCGAGTAAAATTGAAACTAAGGTTGAAGTTTCCTTTTATCTTGCGAAATAAACATGACTTTTGGTCATCCAATTCAAAATGGGGTGCGTCATGTTTTTCATTTATTTGGCAAGTATGAATTATTCCGTCAGGCGCATAAAAATTTCGCATAAACTTTGAGATTCGCATAGTATATATCTTGAAGATAATACAAAGAACGACTTTTCAAAAATAATACTTGAGTAAAATTGAAATTAAGGTTGAAGTTTCCTTTTAGCTTGTGAACTAAACATAACTATTGGTCATTTAATTCAAAATGGGGTGTGTCGTGTTCTTTATTTATTTGGCACGTACGAATTATTCTGTCAGGTGTAGAGAAATTTCGCATAAACTATGTTTTGGCAAAGACTTAGTTCTTTCTTAGCAAAGATGAGAGAAGATAGATGGGTGAGCGAAACTTATTGGGAGAAGGCCACTCAAGCACGTAAAAGGAGTCGAAAGCATAGCGACTTCCGAAAGAGTCAACCTCAAAAATAGGACTATCAAATGAGTTGGGTCAGGTCGAAAATGGTCCGTCCCTAATCAACAAATTTTACCTATTATGCAATACAAATTCAATGACCCTTCCCAACCCAACCCACAATACTAAAACACACATATACTTAAAAACAAAAAATTTTATGTGATGCTTGCAGTGTGTACAATATAAAATTTTTAATAGTTTTAAAAGTTTCCAAAAAAGTTTGCTACTTTTTCTTTATTACAAAATTTTCGAGTTTTATAATAAAATATTAGACATTTCTTAAGATCAGTAAGTAATATTGACATGTATAATTAGATATTAATTTTTACCATTTTTTAAAGCATGAAAGATCATGCCTTTTTAATATTTTTCAATTTTGAAAAGAAGAAGATCACGAGTAAAAAAAAAAAAAAAAAAAAAAACTAGAAAATAAGTTGCCCCACCCGGAAAAACCTTCAACTTGAACCTAAAGACAAGTAAAGAACGACTGCAGGCGGACTTTGCTATAGACCCATTAAAAACTCGCGTTTTATTGAACTTTATTACTCAACCCATATCAAATCATTTATCAAAATTTAGGTAATCCGTATATGACCTAACTCATCATACATGGGTTAATAAATGGATTTTCAATTCATTTTTGCACCTCTACCCGGGAGCTACAGAATTAAATTATAAGTTGCTTAACTCACGCCTACATACACGATACGAGACATTATGAAAATGAAAACCAAGTCTAGATTAGTCGTGCTTATAATTCATCTGAATATTGAAAGATTTAAAAAGGGTTTTTTCTTAATAGAAAATATCAATATCTTAGAAAATTCTTGAAATTAACTAGTTATATTACTTCAATTAAAAAAATAAAAGTATAAACTTAATTAGAATAAAATATGAATCACCAATCAAAAGCATCTCCAATCATGAACGGAATAGGAAATTCAAGAAAGGCTCAAATAAAAAAAAGATGGAAGTGCGGGCAAACCTTAAAACGTGGATGACACGCTTTCTTTAGCCGACTTGGGAGATCGCGGCGGCGTCATAGTCGTCGAGATGCGCGGGAAGGGTTGAGATCGCACCGTCCGTCCACACCCGTGAAGGCCCACCGCCGTTGGATAGCGAAGACGGCGAGCGCATATTGGACGGCCCGGATCGCATCTCGAGGCGTTCCGGGCATTGGGAAATAGAAAAAGCCAATTTTAAATTTGATTTCCGGCACCGCCCGCTCGCAGCAATTGGACACGTGGCGGGCTGAGTCATTCTCCACGCAAACGGCACGTGAAATGAAATGGGGACACGTGTCTCGAGCCGAAAGCTCGATGCACTCGAAGTCGATTCGAGTGCCATTCGATTAGTTCCCCACGCATCTTACATGTAATAATGTATGCGGGAAAGTATTTGTAATTTTAGGGAATTTCATATTTATGAAACATGTTTTGGAAAAATCAATAGAGATTCGATTATGATCGTGAACCAATCGAGTTGAGCGTATGGGCCTGGAGCTTGACCTGACAAAATACTCAAAAGACTTTATTTGAACTCGACTTGAAATCGAAAGAAGAATCCATTCTAAATAGTAGTTATGCTTATTATTATACTTATCAAAATGGATTATAAACTTATTTTTTAATTTATATTTGATGGGTCGAGTTCGCAACTTATAAGTTTACAGCTTATTTAGATCCAACTCACATTTACGATTCTCTGTTTTCTTTCGCAATTGCTCACTCCGTCTTCTTATGAGTTTTTTTAAAATTTGGTTTAATACAAAAATATTGTAACAATATTGATCAAGTCGGGTCAAGTCAAGTATAAATTAGGTATGGATTGATTTTCTTCATTATATTTGTATTACATTAAAATGGGTCACAACGAGTTAAGTGTATTAATTCGGATCGAACTATTATTTATTTGACCCACCCATTCAACATATCTACTTATTACTAGTGTCTTCACTTAGCTACACTCGTAGTTAAAACAAAGTAAGGGTGATTTTAGCTTTCTTATGTAATGTCTCTATGACACTACCCAAGGACGAGTATGATCCAAAACTGTCTAGATGATAGGGCCATGTCCCATGCACAGGCCAGCCCACGAACTACCCGTGAACAACCCACAAGTGATTCGGGATCAACACAAGAGTTACCCCATGCGCAATGAGAAACAAGCCCGTGACTGTTTAGTTCCTTATGTCAGGAGACCTCTAGATTCTCCATGGATTGATCCTGTAGACCTATGACAACCCAGTGGGCTTCCCCATGCTCTAGGACCTCTTAACTTTGAATATGACAATTGAATTGAGAGGGGATCAACAGCTAGGATCAAGCCCACTCATGTATAAATAGGGAACTCTTTCCCTTAAGATGTACCTCCTGCTCATGAGTAGTATATTCGAGTTTCATTCCCATACTTTGTTCTTGTGAGTTGAGTGCATGTAAGGTTAACTTGGGATTGTAATTCTAAGGCTGCACGGGTGTGTGATCGTTTAGAATCGATCGACCTATGACACATATCTAAAGATCGCCCAAAATGGAAAGAAAGGATGATATGTATTTCGATTTTGACAGCAAAAAAAAAAAAGGATCGAGTATTCCAATTCAGTGCTTAGAAATCATAGAAAAAGTATGTTGCCAACAAGAAGTAACTATTGTTATGGTACGTTAGAAAATAAAAGGAAAATATTATCGTCATGTCATGTTCCTAAGTGAATTGAAATATATTTTTGGGAAATTTCTACTTTGAATTCCCAAACTTTCACGCATTTTCCAAGTAAAATCTCGTATTCTTAATTTATTTAATCAAGTCCCTCTACTCTCATAAATTTTCTAATCAAGTTCCTTTGACATCAAATCAAGCTAATAGCTTATCTAATAACGTCATAGTGTGATATGAATAAAAATTTTTCAATGTGAAAGGCATTCACATCAGCTATAATTTATTCATCTCATGTTATGATGTTGTCCCATTGGCTTAAATTTTCAAACATGTTCACGTGGGCATCCAAATATTTTAATTTGTAGTATACTTTGGTATCGTCGGATGGCTAGATCAATTAGTGCAGGACGGATTAGATTAGAAATTTGTGAAAAATAGGACTTTATCAAACAAATTAGAACTATAAGGACAGATTAGAAAGTAACATAGATGAAAGTTATAATTTTTCCATTTTTTTAATGAAATTTAATTGTCGAAGGAAACTGAGAAAAAAATAGGATTGTTATACACTCACGATTTTTTGCTCATTCTCCCCCAATTTTATAAAATCCAAACAAAGAAAAAACACTAGGGGCTTCGACTCACGATATGGACTATTTTCCCTCCATTTCTATTTTTTCACCATCTCCAATTAAACAAAAAAGGAAAAAGAAAAAGCTGGAGACAAATTTCTCTATTCGACTTTCCGAATCGTGAGTCACAAAATTCACGGTGGAATTTAAACCGTGGCCCCACCAGGATTTTCAAATTTCTTGACATAAGAACTTTTAGGATGTACTTTTAAGAACTTCTAACAAGAAACGAAATTTCAACATAAGAGTTACATGCTGCCATAATGGTGCTTCTAATGTGAAATAAAAGGAGTAATAACAAGTAATTATTTCTGACTCGAGATATAATTTACTGGTGTATTATAAATGGCATGATTGCACTTTTTACTAGACCCTTGTGTTATTTTGGTAACATTACGTATTCATTGAAAATTTACTCACTAATGACTTATTATGACAGATTATAGTGGATAAGATCTAATTTTCCTATTGTCCTAAAAATTCAAGAACTATATCGTCTAGAGTTATTGTCCAATTTAAACGATTATCAAGTTCCATAAAAAAATTATCAAAACAAAGCTAAAAAAATATCCTTTCCTATCTTAAACTACATAATGCAGTAATGAGACAAAACAAAGAGATTTCTCTACCAGGAATCCATAGTAATAATTGGAAAGAACGAAATTCAAATTTCATTTATGACGACAACATCATCTACCAAACTTTGCCACTTAGAAGAATCAATTCCTTTCCTATGGGAACTACATCTTGCTGTAACATGGGTTGGGCCTTTTTTTTCATTATGTTACAGCTTCTCGGCTTGTGCACCTAGCTCTCTTCTGGCCATTCTGAGTCTTCTGCTCTTAAAGATTTTGTTGTTTGCTACTTATTCGACCATGAATACAATCCTCATACGCATTGATTGTTCGGAAAAGCCATGTCAGAAAATTCCGTCACCAAACCGATCACGGGATCACATATGACATTTACCGCCAGAAAATGATGAATAGAAGCAGATCCCCTCCACGGAATCATTCAACTCACATTGCAAAGAGAGACATACTCGTACAAACAAAAAAAGATGAATGATTCGTCTACAAGTAAATCATCAAAACCAATTCTAGGCGAATATATAAACTAAGACATCAAAAATGTTCTCACGACGAAGAGAGGACATAGAACCGGAAAACAACTACCAGATGTGGAATCTTAATCTTCTTCCTCTCCCTCATTCTCAGCAATGTTGAAGTACCTAAGCTCATAAACATTGCGGTCCTTGTTGGAAGCAATCACCCGAAGCCAATCCCGGACATTGTGCTTCTTCAAGTACTTCTTTGTCAAGTACTTGAGGTACCTGAAAAATTGGACAGTTGAAGAAGCAACAAGTAAGATACCTAGAAAAAAGGGTACAAGACGTTCCGAACGTACATGAAAACAACAAAGGGATGTGAGGCAGATTGCCTTTTGAGTAAATCTCACAGCTTAATCAACTGAATGGAATCCCGTTACTATCCTAGAACTAAAAATGATTAAGCGGAAGTGAAAGAAACAGACCATGCATCACAAAAACAAACAGATGGCGACTGAAACAAAAGCAGCACAAGAGCAAGTCAGAATATTAAAGACAACAACAACATAGAGCAAGTTAAGCACAAAGGAATGTGATCAGTGATCTAAACTGCATTACTGAATCCCGACACCTCGATCAGCATGACTAGCAAGGGAACCCAAAAGCTCAGAAAATCAAAAATCAATCCAACAGTCAACAACAAAACAAAAGATCAGAGTCAAATTTATATGGGCAAGGCCACAGTGTCAGTACATCACAAACGAGGAAACAACACTATCAAATTTCTGTCCCGTAAGACCATTTTTAGCAACTTACGATTGACAACATGCTCACGCCCTTCATGCGCTGACCATTCCACAAGACAAATCAATTAAAAAGCCATTCCATGACTAGATACATGATCTAGTAATTCAGAAAGGAAACATGCAAACAAAGAAGCCAATTACTACTGCAATACTCAAATTGCACATCAAGGTATCCAAGACCACTGCCCAATGTCTCCTATTCAAACAATCAGCTTCCATAGATTTCATCTAACCTCCATAAAGCACAAATTCTCATCCTTTAAAACACGACAAAGCAATTCAAGCACATCCAAACAGCCCCATGTTCTAAGGTGCTTGCTCGGACCAGATTATACACGCGAGACATGCTCCAACGAGGAAGACATCCCCGGCCGCTCGTTGAAGTGAAACGGACTCACCCAAATTAAGCTAAAAACGATCTCCAATGTCACATCACATCACCTGAAGTCAATCCAAATGATGACGGGAAAAGACAAAAAAATAAAATAAAAAATCACCTCTTGGAGAAGTTGGAGTCGGAGGTGACGGTGATCTTGGACTTGTCGCGGGCGACGGAGACGACGTCGCCGAGGGCGCCGGCCTTGCCGTCGACCTTGATGCGCTCCTGGAGGAACTTCTCGAGGGAGGCGATGTCCATGATCTTGTCCTCCACCGGCTTCGCGCAGTCGATCACGAAGCTCGCACCCTTCTTCTTCCCGCCCTTCGCGCCTCCCGCCGCCGCCGCCGCCGCCGCGCCGCTCCCTCCTTTCCTCATCGCTCCCCGGCCGATGGTTCAAATCACTGCCGACGCGAAATCAAGAAACCGGCATTAGCCATGCGAGACCAACTAGAGAGAGAGAGAGAGAGAGAGAGGAACCTGGTGATTCTAGGGTTCTTGGGTGCGCCGCAGAAATGGGAGAGATGAGGAGGAGGGGGTGAATTAGGGTTTTGCAGGTTTTTTAAGTCGCCCGACCAAGATGCTTTGGGCCGTGTGGGCTTGAAGACTATCATGGAGCACTTGCCACCTCATGGCCCAGCCCATGTATATCTTCCTTTCCTTTTATTTTATTTTCTTTTTTTGGTAATATCTTTATTTTCCGTTCCTTCATTTGACAATTGACAACTTTACTTTACTTTATGTTTAGTTTCTGCTAAATTTTACTGTCAATTTATCGAGTAAAATGACACGTGACAGTTGATTGGTATACTAGTTTAAGATTTTACTCTCTATTTATCATAGTTGTACCGGTTCTATGATTTTTAGTGATATCAATTCAATTTAACAAATGGTATACTTAAAACAAATATACCAATTTAGGGCTAGTGGCGGTCAAAAAAATTAGTTTTGGATAAATTTGCTATAAGTATGCAAATTTGGGGTTTTTCATAATATTAACGCTAAATTCATTCATAGTCCATACATTTTTTTTCCTTGAAAGATATATCTTACAAGATATCGTGTATCCCTGAATAGATACGTGTACTAGTAAAAGAGTATACGATGGCTATAGCCTTATATGTTGCAATCTATAAATGTGTTCAAATTTTTTGGAACCTATAGTTTCTTTTTTCGGTTGAAGGAACCCGTAGTTTACTTTGTGACTTTTAATACCTACCTATAAGGAAAATTACCTAAAAATCTTAAGCCCATCACATTTGTGTTAATTCAGTCATAAACTTTTAATTTAGCCAATTTATTCCTAAACTTTTTTACAATTTGTAAATTTAGTCATAAACCTTTCAATTATACAAATTTAATCCTAAACATTTTAACAATTTGCAATTTAATCATTTTGACCTATTTTGATGGAAAATCGCTAATACGATGGTTTAGTCAATATAGGCTATCATACGTTATGTGATTGGTGTTGACATGAGATACTTTTTCAATTTTTTTAAATTTTTTGAGTTTTTTCCTTCTTCCTTTTTTTTTTTTTTCCAATCTTGGGGCTGTGGTCAATGAGAGTTGGTCGGTGAAGTTGTCAGCCTAGGATTGGAGAAAAAAGACAAGAAAAAAAAATTCATAAAAATTTTAAAAAATTATTCAAATTAACGTTGGTCGTGCCTATATAAGATGATCGGTGCTGATTAGACTAAAAATTGGCTATAATAGAAGGACTAAACTAGTAAATTGTTAAAATATTTAGGATTAAATTAATAAATCATCAAAATGTTTAGAAATAAAATTTTCAAATTGTTTAAAGGTTTGTATGGTAAAGAAATGAGGTGGAATGTAATAAAGATTTGGACTTTGGGTTACTGGAGAGTTCATTTGTTTATTTTTTGTTTTGAAAAAAATGCGTTCATTTTTTAAAAAGAATTTTTCAAGACAATTTTGTGACATGGCCGATGGCACGTTTATTTGTTATCTTGTCAATGCTACCTGTCTTCGTAATATATAAGAAGATAAACCTTCATCATTTTTCATTAATTAAATTAAATAAAATTAACAGAAGTATTTGATAATACTAATTGGATATGCTTTTCAATTTAATTGTACCTTTTAAAAGTTTTAGATAGATTGTCAAATAGGTGGGTCAAGGTGAGATTGGATTTGGATTGGGTCAAAAATGATCCAACCTAAATAAACTTATTTAACCCGTTTTAACTTGTTTTCATGTAATTCAAATCTATTCAACTTGACCCAACCCAATCAATATTGCTAAAATACTTTCATATTTAACTTAATAAATAAAAAATCATACTCAAACTAAGATAAAAGTAGGAAGTGAGCAAGAAAGTTGATTGAATATAAGTAAATTGTAAACCCGTTTATGACCCATTTAACACTTATAATTATGTGACCAATTTACTTAATATAACTAACCCATTTATGATCAGTTTAATATCCATATGAGTTTTTTTTTTGGTCAGTATATCTATTTGAGTTAAGAAATAGGTCAATGACTTATTTTAATATGTCCAGTTTTAAAATTTAATTGTACTTCTGTAACAAGATTTGGACCTTCTTGTACATGAATTGTTATCACTTTAAAGTAACTAAAATACTTTCATATTTAACTTAATATATAAAAAATCATACTCAAACTAAGATAAAAGTAGGAAGTGAGCGAGAAAGTTGGATTGAATCTAAGTAAGTTGTAAACCCATTTATGACCCATTTAACACTTATACATGATCAATTTACTTAATATAACTAACCAATTTATGACTAGTTTAATATCTATATGAGTTTTTTTTTTTTTTTTGGTTAGTATATCTAGTTGAGTTAAGAAATAGGTCAATGACTCATTTTAATATGTCTATTTTTAAAATTTAATTGTACTTTTGTAACAAGATTTGAACCTTCTTGTACATGAATTGTTATCACTTTAAAGTAATATAGAAAATCAAGCTAATGAAACAATTGAAGTTGGAATTTCTTGAACCAAATGAACGCATCTATTTCGCTTATATCATATTACATTTGAAGACTTAGTTATACAATTGAAATTTTCTTTTAAAGATTTTTAACGATCCAATAGTTAGAGAACAATGGGGGAATTATGAAGTCAGTCAGATTATATAAAAAAAAAAAAAAAAAGTTCTAAATATTCCATTAAGTTAGATTGGAATTATTTGGAAAATGTCTACCTGTTTATACTATAATAGATAGGTCACTACTTATGAGCGTAGCTGAGGATGAAAGTAAATTTACATTAAGTTTTGAAAGTAAAGCAAACGAATTGTTCATTACTTAGATTGATCACGACACTCAAAGTAACAAATTATTTATTTTCTTTCACAATAATTAATAATTCACTTGAAATGTTTCTTTTCTCTTTGAATGATAAAAATCTATATTCACAAAGAAAAATCATTTCCTATGTTATAATCGCACATCATCACGTATATATTGTCATAGCTTATTAAATTAAATCAATTTAAATTGCTATACATATACTTAAACAGATAAGATTTAAGAGTGCCACCCAAAAATCATTTGTATACTTTTCTGAAAAAAAAAACCATGTCCAAACCTTGAAAATTTTTTAGTCGTAGTAATATATTAACCTTATTGATGTAATTGAAAAAGAAAGGGACAATAGCAAGAGTTGAAAGTGTCGTTCAAGGAGTGGACATAAGAAATTATCTTGAAAAATCACTCGCCACCTTTCCCATAAAAATCAATAGATAAAAGTTATAAAAGAAACTCTCCTACCAACTCTCAACTAAAATGAACAAAAAATGAAAATATAAAAAAAGCTGAAAAATTGTTCTCTCTTAACACATGATAAATATGCATGCAAACACATTCTCTCCTTCAAAAGTTCTCTTCCTGCACATCGTAAGGCATCAAATAGCTGACTGAACACAAAAATTTGCAGAAACCCTAATATCTGCCATTCCATATCCGGCATGTGGAGAAGAAACAGAAGTACAATGAATGAATGATGTGCTTCATGAACAAATTGCCACAAACTCATTCATAACGATAGCATCTTGGAGGCTCAACCAGAAACAATGTACCTGGGCCTCACAGCAATGGAAAAAGAGCAAAGGAAAGAAATTCGACAAAGACGTTTTCTACTCCTAACGAAAATTGTTCCTAACAAATGCCTGCCTTGCCACATCTCCCCCAGTTCCTCCGAAGATTAACCTGTTTCGCTTCTTTTTCTTTGCTTTTTTTTTTCGCCACCAATTGTAAATCAGAATTGGGCAGGCGGGATATCAAGGGTCATTCCCGCTTGAATCTGGCCCCAGCCAATCAGACGCCAATGCTTCTCGACTCGGCGACTGAGTGCAATTTTCTCATTTTTGCTAGTGCAGACTGGAGATGTGAGTTGCAGTTTAGCTAAATCATTCCTCACAGCAACGACTCGAGCCCCCGTCGACATTGACCCAATGTTCAACATAAGAATCTCTCCTTTAGCCAGCTTTGAGACCTTTCCCTGCCTCTCTGAGCCCTTTGTCCTCACACCAAGAAGCCGTCGCAGTAGGAAGAAGTTAACCTGCAAAACAGAGAGTAAAGATTCAAGCAACGGTTAACAGCATATACTCAGAATGCAGGCAGCTGCCCTGCACTCCACATAGAGTGCAGTGAGAACATGACGAATGTGTCGAAAAACACCACTTCAGAGCTAACTTAGCTTGAGATTTTCATATAAGGTTTTTATCAATTCTACCAGCTCTTACCTCAAGCTCAACGAAGATTTCAGGAAGTGACCCAACCTCCCCAAGAACCTGACCCACCAATCTATCAGCTCTTGTTAAAGTGGGGTCCATGGTGGTCCCAACACCGATAAGGCCTCCAGGCACTGCAAATTGTAGCTCATTTTGCTCGGCATACAATGAAACAATTCTCGAGTATATTGGTGTGCATTTGATATTCCCATCCTCATCTTTCACAATAATCCCAGGGCGAACTTCGATCATTTGATTTACCTTCAAAACACCCTGCAATACCCCAAGCCAAAATGAAGCATGAGATACAAATGCTGAAGTGGTCAGCAACCAAAGAAATCAACCATCTCCCACAAGGTAAGCCAGAGCACAAAATAAAACATACCCTTAGGATACTCCCACCGGCCACACCACCTCTTATCTCATCAACTTCATAGCCAGGCTTGTTCACATCGAAAGACCGGATTACAATCATATTTGGTGGCGACACAAAATTTCTCTCTGGAATGGGGATCTTTTTGACAATATACTCACAGACAACATCAATGTTATACTTCAACTGCGCAGAGATTGGGACAACTGGAGCACCATCGGCAACAGTTCCCTGATAAGACGAACTTTAGTGGATCTGATGGATGCTGGGTAATATATGACCACTTAAACTATACATAAACCACGATGCAAAAAAAAAAAACTATACATAAACCACTTACCTGAATGAATTTTTGAATTGCTTCATGCTGGTTAATCGCTACATTTTCTTGAATAAGGTCGACTTTATTCTGAAGGATTATTATATGCTGCAGGCGCATAATTTCAACGGCTGCCAAATGCTCAGAAGTCTGAGGCTGGGGACAGCTTTCATTGGCAGCTATAAGAAGTAATGCTCCATCCATGATAGCGGCTCCATTAAGCATAGTAGCCATGAGAATATCGTGGCCCTGAAGATAAATCAAATGTTAAATCTTTTGCTGAATAATCTAAATTTTAAATAGAGGACAGATAAGTGTACTAATAAAAGAATGGATTCTGTTAACACAGACTGAAAACTACTGTTTGGAAACATGTCAGCATGTGCATTTTCGTTTCTCCTTTCTTTTCCCTTTGTTTTACTTTGGGCTTGGGGATGGTCCTTTATCTCATCTTGTTAATATATATATATATTTTGGGGGGGTTGAGCAGGGGTCCAGCAAACCATGATATCCTCCGCAAGAATGGTTTACTGATATAACCTTGTCTTGCCTTTTCCTATCCTTGCCTAATCCCACATTTCATGCCGTTTTCCTTTTTCGGTATGTGATCCTTGAAATATGGAGGGATCATCAAGTGCCAATAAAATGGAGGGATCAGTAAATTCCAGGAACAGTAACATTTACACATCAGTGAAGACAAATATAAAAAGTCAATAGACAAAAAGACTATAAATGACGAATTTAACTTTTAAATCATTTTAGACAAGTCTATTATTATAGCTCACTCCACAGAACTCAACTTATGGACAAGAAACTCAAATACAAAAGCTTGTACTGATCCAATTATGTCAACATCCAAATTAGACACAACTTTAACACGCTTGATGAAAATGATAAAGAAATCACACAATATATCATAAGAACCTTACCGGACAATCCACAAAGGAAACATGCCTTAGCAGCTTCATACGGCAATTCTCAAAACCAGGGACATCACACAGAGGAGTGTCTTCCTTTCCACTTCCATAAGCCCTGAAAATAATCACTGAACACATGTAAATGATCAAGTTCCAACTCAATAGTAAGTGAAGAGTGTGAACATTAACCCACTTGTAGCACATAGGGCGTGGACATCGTTCTTCCTCGCACTTGTAAATCTTTGCATTTGCATATCCAAGCTTAATTGTAATGTTACGCTCCAACTCATTCTTAAAACGAACAGTCTGCAAAAAGCCAAGATGCACCTCTAAATTCCATCCACATTTCAGAGAAATGAGAAGCTGATCAGAAATTGAAAAGAATGCCCCATGCATCAAATGATATTATATCATGTTCCATATCAAAATAACTACAACTACATGAACAACTTTATTCTCCAAAAGGGACACAACAACTACCTCAATTGACAGGACCTAAAGCAGAGGCATTATCATGAAAACAGATAAACATGTATAAGACTAAATAGCCCTAGCAGCAAATTTTCCTTTGCTCTCCACAGACTATGACCACAATCAATTTTAAACATAGAATGCAGACTGACACCAGGCTTTCTCCATACAAGACATGCAGCCCTGAATGAATATGGTCATTAATCCTTGACAAAATAGGGAAGATGGAAAGTCTCGTTTTGAAGAAAACATAAACATTGAACTAAATAACAAAGGGCATAGTTACCTGCACACCGGAAATTGCCTTCACAACTGTTGACTTTCCATGCGCCACATGACCTATAGTGCCTGATAGAGAGCAATGTGGATTTAAGTAACTCGCTACCTAAGAGAAATTTTTAGCTCATAATTACAAAAGAAGGAATAAATACATTACTGTATGTACAGACCGATATTTATGGTTGCCTGCCGTGAGATTACTTCTGGAGAGAGTGGAGTGAGTTTTGTAACATCCAATTTACTTAAGTCTTGCTCCATCAAACCCTTCCGAGACATTTTGGCTTGTTCCTAAATGATCCTTGCTCAACGAATGGGAGGACTACAAAAACAGTCAACTTCATGAGAGGTGACACAAACAAATGCCAATGCATCAAAGAAAGTGGAATGATGATTCATGGTCTACAATGTTAAAAGAACATGCATTCACACAGATACCATTCAACCAAATAAGCAAAGTACAGTGAGTTATGGTACAAACCGACACCTCCAAAAAATTGAAGCTATTGGAAGGTGGTTTTTGAAACCATTAACTTGGTTTCGGTGGCAGGACTAAGTAACAGCGAAAGCCCACTAATTATATCCCATTGAAGCTCAATAGACAACTCAACATGTAAAAATGATGAGAACGAAAGATATTGGGGAGCATAAGCTTTCCTGCTTCACCTTCTTGATCACACTAGAAACTTGGAATCAGCAGTTCAACACATTCGAGATCGAGTAGATAACATTAATCAAACATATTAATAGTATATTACAGACCCTACTGTCATATACAAGACAAAATCTCACATGGATGTTAACTGGAAAAGTGGATTTGAAGCAAGAAGAGCGTCAGAAATAAAACAATAGGGAACCAAATATGTGATGAAGGTTTTTCATAGATTCATCAATCAAAGCTCACAGAATTGAAGCCTTAAAAATTGTACGCCCCTCAAACAAAGGTCACTCAAAATGGGAATGCCACTTCAAAGACCCAAACAACCCAAAAAAAAAAAAAAAAACCAACCGAAATAGCAGACGAAACAAGCGCCGCGCCGCCGCTATTCAAGATTCAAGATTTAAGAACAAAACCCATCAAAGAAATCAAACGCATGACCCACATCATAAGCCAAGATTCCACAATCCCCTGCTTCACATAATCGACGTCACCTGAGCTTCTAACGCCAAAGGGCACGACTACGCAATCAAGAAACGCCAATATCTCAATCCCCCGACATCGAAACATCGCCCCCACGATGCCCAACAAAGGCCCCCCAACAAAAGAGCAAAACAAGATCAAGAAAAGTACCCAGAAATCACTCAAGACAAAGAGAAAAAGCACGACACGAAAAGGGAACGACAATCACCCGAGCCGAGCTTCGGGAGATTAGCAGGCCAAGCCTCTGGGAGATAGCGAGCGAGGGTTTCTGAGTTTTGGTTGTCCGGACAAGCGAGCAACCCGCATTTCAGAATTCACGACGGCCGACGGTCTTTACGTGATTTCCGTTGAGCCTGAGGGTTATAATTGTCAAATCGTTCATGTTCTGTTTTGGATCGGCCCATAAGCACATGCCCGGATTACGTAGAGTCCGGCCCATCCCCCCCATCCCCCCCCGCCCCCCCCCGCCCCCCTTAAAGTACCATCTTATTCTTTTTATTTTCATTCCACGAAAAACATCCTACTGATATATTTGTGATTAATTTATTTTTAGTTAATTTTCTTGATATTTTATTATCAAATTGATGAGTTAAATAACACGTGACTATTGACAGGTTATGCAATTTGGGATTTTACCCTCTGTTTATTGTAGGTGTATTAGTTTTGTAATTTTTTGTGATACTAATTAAATTTAACGAAAATTAATATATGGTAAATTTGTCACAAATTTGGTGGTCAAAATAGTAGTTTTGGATAAATTTATCACAGATTTGTCAGTTTTTGGTTTTTCATTATATTAATCCTTTTTTTAACAAGTATTTCTCATTAAAAGGGCTAAAATTGTATATCTAGTATTTTTTTTTTATATGCGAGATGCATAGAAAGC